>BSBK01002456.1:282500-635000 GCA_027943335.1 Chamaecyparis obtusa | reverse complement strand
GGGCCATCCCCCTTGTTTAGTTGCTAATATTAGTCACAAATATTCTTCAACTTCTCTCTTTTCTCTCTGCATATATTTTAGTTCACTATGCTTTCAACATTAAATTCACACAAGATATTTTAAATATAAATTCTCCCACCTTTTTTTTTTTATTATAGACCCATATGTACATAACCTCATTAACCATATATATCAAATGTGTTATTATTAGTTATACATTTCATAGTTTTCTATTTATTTTATAGTTTGTCTTGTATCTATATTGAAATTTCATGGTCTTCTAAATTTTTTTGCATTTCTACCCTTGTCAGCTACTTTCTTAATGTATCAAACACTTTTCCAAACATGGATCACAAGCAACAAATATATTTACTATTATAACAAGATAACATTCTTCAACTTCTCTTTTCTCTTTTTCTATTTTGGTTGACTATGCTTGAACAACATTATGTTCTCTACTTTTCTTTTATTATACACCAATATCTTTTGCAATACTAACTATTGTTGCACAATAGGTATATTGCATTCCATTGCAAAGCTAAAAATCCAACACATTTAATAAATAAAATGTATTTATTTCTTTCAAATCCACATGAAAAGTGATAAACTGTTAAAATTGAGATAAAATAGTAAAATACAACATTCAATTTACTACATAGAATGAGTGCGATGTCACGGGCTGCGGACGTGAAGGGCTTGAATCCTGCTTCCCGCCCTGGTATTTCAAATGCTAGGGTGCCCGCGTTGGGTTCTGCAACCTTGACGGTATTTGTTAGAGTAATAAAGTGTTTGCTTATTAGTTGAATTATATGGATTTAATTATTAAGTAACTTATTACCTCTTTCTACTTAAGCTAAAATTTAGGCATATAATAATTAATTGTTTTATTAATTATTATTGTGCAACCTAGGGTTTTACCTTTTTAGGTTTTCTGATCTCCTTTTATAAGGATTGATCTCATAACACTTTGTAACCTTTTCTGACATTTCATTATTGATTGCAACTTTTGTTTTTGCACATCAAGGATTTCTCCTCTCTCATGGATCCATACATTCAGGTCTCCATAGTTTTTTTCTTCTCTCTCTTTATGTGACAGGTGTTTGCGTGCAAGTGTTCTTGGGAGCTGTTGGAGCTCTAAATTTTGGGCAAAATTTAGACTCATATATAGTGATAAAACCCTAAAAAATGGCCTCTTAAACTACATGAAAAATAATTAATGATGGAGTACATGAAATTGGATAAAACATTATATTAATTTTCAATTAAAAGTTGAGGGATTAAGAAAGGAAGCTCTGTGATAGGAACAATCAAAATTATGTGATCAAAGCCTTCAGAAAATGCTGGAATTTCAACCTACTGCAAAGATAATGCTGACAGAGGCACAAGATAGTTGAATTTTAAAAATCTAAAAATGACCCTGTTCGGGAAATCAAATTTTCTATTTCCATTAAAAATCTTAGCTTTCCACGAGGTGTTTTGGTTTTTCAACTAGACCCAAATCCGAAAGTTAGGTAGTTATTTTTAGTTAGTTTATTATTTTTTCAAAATAATTTGTAATAAGGGTGTGTCTTTTCACCCTAAAGAGGTGTGAAAGCCACTCAAACACACACACAGACAGACAGACAGACAGACACACACACACACACACACACACATATACACAATGTAAAATGTAAATATAGAAGACAATACAAGATAGATTTTCATAGAATAGAATTTGATAAACAACTGCAACTATGAACTCTTATGTACCATTTTTTCAACATCAATAAAGATAAGTGCCATTTCTTTTGTTTGTGGTTATTAGTTATTTGTATGCTTTTGATTATTCTTTCAGATATTCTATTAAATAGAGTGTTTCACTGTGTTGAATTCCTTGAGTGTCAAAATTCAAAATTAATATATATAGTTTAAATATCAATCGAAAGATCTGCGTATCTTCTCTTGTTTTTATCGGTCTCTTAATTTGAGTTAAATTTGATAAGATTAGCTATATAGATTGACTTGAATTATAAGTCAAGTGGAAGCCTGTGAAGTGATGGTCTTGTCTTATTAAAGCAAGTTTTTAAAACCATCTCTGATCGTACGTAGGATTGAAAGTGCTTTGACTCTATAACCCAAGTACTTAGAAGGCACTGATCTAATCTTTAATTGGAAACTAAAATATTAGTTCATTTGTAGTTTGTAGATCATTAAATCTTTATTTCAAAACATTACTTTTCAGTTTAGTATAATCCATTTAGTCAAGTATTATAGAATAGAGATTTTCAGGAGATTAGTTGCTTTCCTCAAAGGATCATTCACCACCTTTGGAGGAATCTTGTTTTGTGTACACAGTTGTGTGACATAGAGAAGTTGATAGTTCAAAGTGAATTTTAGGCCTACCAGCCTTGGCTTGATTGAAGCCAAAATTGCAGAGGTATAAGTGGTACATCACCATTATACCTGTCAGTTGGCCAAAAGAAAATCCATCATTTTTGGTGACCAACAGGAGCTGCGGTTTGTTTTTCATCAAATTCAATATGGTATCACAACTTCAAATTTGCTTGCCCCTGTCCTCTTCATGAGAGATTCAACTGTGTTCGTCAGATCTCCATTTTTAGAGGGTTTCTTGTCAAATATGGGGGGACCTTATTTTTTGGTCATCTTGGCTTCAAATGAACCTCATGGTTGTGTTCAAAGCATCCAAGAACCCCAAGATCCATATAACATTTGTCCAATTTGGACAAAGTTAGAATCTATGAAATTTTTTTTTTGTAATCGGCCCTAGCACGGATCCCAAGGTGATCACTATTTTTTGGAGCACTTCTGGCCCAAACGGACCTCACGATTGCATTCGGAGCATCTGAGATAGTCAAAATTCATATAAAACTTGTTAATTTTGGACAAGTTGGCTTCTGTGGCAAAAAAATTTGCGTCCCTGAGCCGTACGACCCTAGCACGTGGTTTGAGGTAGTAGTACAAATTTTGAAAAAAGAAATTTTTTAAAAATTAGACAGCACCACCGACATAGCACCCGATGGCTACCCAGTAGCCACCAGTGGGCAGGCCATGGTCACCGCCCGCAGTTACTACCGTTGACTGGCGGGTGACTGTCGCAGTCACCATCGACTTAACTGTGGTGACCGACAGTCATTGCCTGCGGTCAATCGGTAACCGCACCTGGTCAGCCCCCTCATGCAGAGCTCTTGGTCACATCGGCGACTAGCCCCAAGCCCTAGTGCTGAATTTTGAGCCCCCTGGTCACCCATGTGACCAAGGCCTTTTTTATTTAGCCCTCGACGGATTTGCTCTGTGATGGCCATTTGGCCGTCAAAATTAACCTCGTGGGTTGCTAATGTCAGTAGAGATTTGCACATTTTTTGGCCTTTTTGGAGCTACCTGTGCATTTTTGTGAATATCTCGAGCATCTGGGATCGAAATTGGGTGTGCGATATACCGTTAGAAAGCTGGTCTGAGCCCCATCCATTTTTGCTGGTATGGTTTCATGATTTTTCCATTTTGATGCTATTTTTTCTGTCAAAGTCAAATGTTTTTTGTGCTCTCGATGTTTTAGACCTCCTGCATTCTGAGATCCATTTCTCTTGCATCCGGACTCCGTTTTCAGCAAATGAGATATTGTCGCAAAGCTCTTTCTGAGATTTTATCAGATCTGATGGTTTTATATGTGATTTTGTCCTTTTACTGACATTACCCATCCTTAGATCCTACTAGACACTTTCTTTGGGCCCTCTAGCGTAGCTATTGGTTTTTTGCTTATATCTTGAGCATACGGTGTTGAAATTTGGCAAACGAGATATTGTCAGAAAGCTGATTCCAAGCTCTTTCCAGATTTGGAGGTTATTTTTTCTAGTTTTTTTTTATGATGGTGTTTTTCACTGTCAAAGCCAAATCTTCAGTTCTGCACTCCAAGAGCTCTATCTTGCGCATCCAGACTCCATTTTTAGAAAATGATATATCATTGGAAAGCATGTTTAGAGAGATTTCCAGTGTTGTGAGTCATTTTTCCAGATTATTCTCCAAGTTCATTTTATTCATATTCTTTCTTTTTTTAGTCTGGTAGATATCTTGGTTGTTATAGGTCATGGGATCTCTTCTCTTTGAGGGATGGATTGTCTTAGGTTGTTCTTTTGTTTCAGTAGCCTTCGCTCTTCTTTGAGCAGTGTATACTTTATTTTTTGTAACATTCTTTTATGCACACACACTGAGATAAAGTGTCATTCTATTGTATGATGGGATCTTGCACATGTTCGTGCTCTTTGTACTCGCACTCTATTATAAAGTACTAGGGGGATTTGATGTTTGCCTTTGTTTGCCATCTTCTTTTGTCATGTGAGCGTTCCTCCAATGACATTAGCCTTAGGTATCTCTACATGTGTTTGTACTCTCTTTGCACATTTGATATTTTAGATTCTTCTTCATCATGTAGTTCATATTAGATGATATTTTCAATGTACCTATCATTACTCCCTTGTTAGCAATATTGGAGGGTTCTACTCATGGTTCTACTACTTCCTTGTTTCGATAGTGTGAGCTATGTATTCAGTATTTGATTCTATGTACTAGGCAGTTGCAGTGGCTAGGTACCTATGCATTCCGGTGAGATGGATCATTTATCATATGAACACTCTTTTCTTTCCTATTTTTGGATGCACTCTTGTAGCTTTGATTGATTAGCTCTTTAGACTTTTGGTGTTTATGCCATCTGTATCTTCGAGTTCAAGTGTTTGCCTTTGTTTGCCTCATGATTTAAGTATTGTTATTTGAGGGCACTCATGCAGATTACAGTCTTCTCTACCTGGTCATATTTCTATGGAGGATCTTTAGATCATCAGTTTTATTCTTGATAGAGTTTGCAGTTTCTTGCTTCAGTGATGTTGTACATGTCCATCTTTGTTCCTATGTTTTGGAACATTCCTAGTTTTGGAGGCTTCTTCAGTCCTTCAGACTAGTCTTTGTCTCTTTTTGGAGTAGAGTTTTTCCCATGTGGTTTTCTCTATTTCTCCACTTTGTAGAGATGCTCTTTTGTACTTGGGTACCTGATCATGCCTTTTGTTGCCGAGACCCATTTGCTTTCAGTTGTTCTTTCTAGGTTTTTAGCTACTCCTAAAGTTTATCTTAAGGGGGGGGTGGTGTTAGAGTAATAAAGTGTTTGCTTATTAATTGAATCATATTGATTTAATTATTCAGTCACTTATTACCTCTTTCTACTTAAGATTAACTTTAGGCATATAATAATTAATTATTTTATTAATTATTATTGTGCAACCTAGGGTTTTACCTTTTTAGGTTTTCTAATCTCCTTTTATAAGGATTGATCTCATAACACTTTGTAACCTTTTCTGACATTTCATTATTGACTGCAACTTTTGTTTTTGCACATCAAGGATTTCTCCTCTCTTGTGGATCCATACATTCAAGTCTCCATAACTGTTTGCTTCTCTCTCTTTATGTGATAGGTGTTTGCATGCAAGTGTTCTTGGGAGCTATGGGTTGTTTTTCATTAACTCCACTAGTCTTCCCTCTTATAGTGCCTATGTGTGGGAGTGTTCCTCCTATGGGTGTTGTTTTGGGTCCCACCGGCTCCTTCGATCTTTCCTAATGCTGGTCCTAATGCCTCTTTCATTGTTGCTACTTCTGGTCTATCTACCTCTACTAGAGACCATAAAGTGGAGGGTTCTTATGCTAAGGCTACTTCCAAATCTCTGAATGGGTCTAGGGGTTCTTCTCGTAGGGCACCTTCCACTACTCCAATTACTGTAAGTGATTCTCTTTCTATCAAGCTCTCTATTGTTGTCAAAGGGGAATTAGATAGTAGATTTGAGGTCTTTAAGGAACAGGCTCTGATATGTCATTTTTGGGTCTTCTGGCCCAGTCTCCCCCAATTGCATGATTGGGTGTCCCGAAGATGGGAACCAATAATATCAGATAATGTTCACATTTTTACTTTAACTAAAGGATTCTTTGTAGCCAAATTTGATAGATCTAAGGATAGATCTAAGATTTTGTGTGAAAATTTATTCAGCTGGGAGGAGGACAAATTTTTGCTTATGGTAAAACCCTGGCACCTAGATTTCAATCCCTCCACTAAAGTTTTCAACAAGATACCTATTTGGGTTAGGCTCCCCAATCTCCCTCTTCATATTTGGCATGATTCCATCCTGAAGGAAGTGGGGGAGGCTTTGGGGGAGTTTTTGATAGTGGATCATGACTCTTCTAATAGTTTCCATTCTACCCTTGCCCGCATTCTGGTAGACATTGATACTTCACTAGGTCTTCCAGCTAAAATTAAAATTGAATCATCTAAAGGTTCTTGGATGCAACAACTAGACTATGAGGGTATCCTTTTTAGGTGCAAATAATGTTTTAAGACAGGTCATACTGCTACTCATTGCAAAAATAAATTTTAAAAGAAGAAATTCTCTCATACTTGGTGGAAGGGTGCTTCCATCCAACATTATACAGTTTTGAAAAGTTCTTCTCAGGTTTTGAAGGAGTCTAATCCTATTTTGGGTTCTCAGATGCCTATTGTTGAGGTAGATGGTTTACACCCTATTTTTCCTCTTGTTGATCCTATTGGGATTGTTGATTATGCTATTTCTGATCATCCTATTGATCATGGACATACTCTTCCTCTACTAGTTGAGCTCTCTGCTGGCGGTTCTGTGGTTGCTATTTTTGCTGGCTCTACTGGTGTGTTGGTTGCTGAGGGTTCTAGAGCTCATGTACCACTTGCTAGGATTAATTCTGGCCCTGAGTTGGAAGTCATATTGGTAAGTCCAACACCTTTGTTGAGTGATGGTTCTTCTATCTTGAATTCATTGTGCTGGCAGGAAGAGGTTGCAAGAGTTGAAGATGGTTGGATAATTGTTAAAGGTAAACAATCTAGGAAGTCATCCTCTTCTTTTGACATGAACCTCCAATCCCATAAAAAGGGGACTAATGGATAGCATTGTTTCTATCTTGTTTGGACTGCTGTGTCTCATGGTTTTATTTTCGGAGTGTTCTTTGTTTAATGTAAGGGCTTTTTGCCTTTTGTTTTGGCTGCTCTATTTCATTTTGGGAGATTTTATTTGTTAAAGGGTTTCAGGGTCCCTTCAAAACCTATTGTTACCTTAATAAAAAATATTCAATCTACTAGGCATGATGTGTGCCCCAATAGACAAGAATGGTTACAACAGTCAAGACCAATTTTACAGAAGAGATGCCCCTTATATGTGGAATTTATGTCAAAGGTAATCTAAAATCAAATTTACCACTTCACAATAATGCATTTAATATCTAGATTCCATACTCTTACTAACATTGCTATTATTTCCTATGAGCCTGTGAGACTACTAATTAGGTTTATTGATCTACTTTCTCTTTAAGTTCGTTTGGATTTCTTAGTTGTTGATTTCATAATTTCCTTTTTGTCAATTTGTTTCCATGTATCTGTAATCAAATTTCATGGTTCTCGGAATTCTTTCATAATTAGATACACTTTCCCAAATTTTCTTGACATCTTAAAGGCATTTTTGAGCATGGATCACATGTTTCATATACATTTGTGGTTACAACAAGGTATAAAAACTAAACATTTGTCATCATTATTGCATTGATTGTTTCAAAAAATCCCTTCATTGACATGATTGTTACAATCTTCATAACACATTTCTCCTTCTATAAGGACACAAATGGTTTTAAATTTACACATGCTTTGCATTTGTTTGACAACTCACTATTTTCATCTTTTATGCTAATACAATCTACCAAATCAATGGTGAGATATTACAAAACCTATTGCAACCTGCTACTAAAATATTTTTAGAACATGTGTGCTTTGATTTTTCTATAACAATAAAAAATGTAAACAATTTACACATTCAATCAACAAAATAGCTTTCCTTGCCATTTTAGTTTATTGCATAAAATATCACAAACTACTTATGTTGGAGATTTGCCAGCAGGCCAGTACTGACTGTATGCTTGTCATTGATGAAAACATATGGAAAGTAGCATGCGTGGAAGTCTTATGCAGTAAGCTTTTAGTATATGTAGCATGGACATGATATCAGCATGATACCATGGGCGCAGAGGTTAACTATTAGTACAGACAGTTATATAGCAGTTGGTGTCAGCAGTATTTCTGACAGAGTAACAGTCAATGTTCTGTGTATGGTTGTCCGTACAGTTATCATGGAGCCTTGAGCACTTGGATATATGTTGAAGACATATTAGTGATGTTTCAGTTATGGACGCATAGTCTGTTGATGAGTAGAAGTGAAGTTATGCAGTCGCTATTCACTAGCAATAGTTTCATGTGTTTGTTCAGAAGAGCCGACATAGATTTTATTGGTTCTTGAATTACGCCTATCTTTAGGGTATGTTCCCTTGGAGTTAATCTTGGAGAAGTGTTATTGATGTTTAGTTAAGAGCGCATGAGTTAATTTAGCTTACAGAGAAAGATCCAGTTGTTTTTGTAGAGCTGACAGTGTGTAGCGTGCGTCTACAATTATTTTATTAGACAGGTCCCAGAATGAGTTGCGTGCATAATAGAGCTGAAAAAATGTTTGTTGGAGTTTATTATGATTTCTCTAATATGATTTCAATGTGGTTCTAATAGGCTGACTTGATTATATCATTTGGAGGAAAGATATTTATAGGCAGTCATTTGTGATTGCTGGAGTGTGGTTCATGGTTGATTAAGCTGAGCAGAGCAGAGTGTGTGAAGTGTTGAGCCATCAAAAGAAGGTCTATGTGACCAAGTAAAATACTTGTGCTATTTATTGGAATTGATCTAGACAGCAGGTCAAAGCACAGCTCACCAAGATCTTGATATAGTGTGTATCTCTTATTCAGAAGGTTGTAGCCTTCGCCCATTTGAGCAGTGAGCTCTCAGACAGTGCGTCCTCTCCCCTAACATGGACAATTGTAAAAGACTCCTAACAGGGTCCGACCCTTGACCAGGTCTACTATACTTAATATATTGTAAAGCTACTCCTAACAGGGTAAAGGATCTTCTAGCAAGGATCATTATACACTAGTACAGAATATTAGTGGGTATCAAGTCCCACCAGGGTTTTTACCTATTTGGGTTTCCCCGTAACCAAAATATTGGTGTTGTGTTCATGTGTTCTTTCATTGTGTTTATGCTTTATATTTAAGTATACTTAATTGGATAAAGAATTGAATCTTGTAGATAATTGATTCACCCCCACCCCCCCCCCCCCTCTCAATTATCTCTTGGGACTATTCCTAACAACTTATATTAATCATATTCTTTTTGTTCTCCATTTCATAGTTTCATAATCTTTGAAATATTTGTATGCTCAAATACAAAGTTCTTGTTGATATTTAACTTGCTAATCTATTTCAATAACATGTTTTCATGCATCTCTTCTACCCTTGGATTACAATAGCATGTGGAACATGAACATAATATTGTGTTGGCAAAAAATGTCAAGGTAAAAAACCTAAATAATTTGTTAAACAAATAGTTTCTAGAATTAACAATTCAATTAGAATTTATGTCAAGATGGCGTCTCTGATTTTTTATATCCTTCTTTACATATCTCTTTGTTATATGTTTCAACAACAAGGTTTCAGGAATGTCTTTTGCACAAAGAAGATGATGCATTTAATTAATGTAATAGCATACATAATTCATATTTTTTGTCTCCACTAATAACATGTTCTCTTTCTATAATGACAATCATGGAACATTAAGTCAAAATGATTTTAAATATACATGTTATTCACAATATACTGAGTTAATAGTAAGACATTACAACACCTTTTGTAATTTGCATATAAATATATTGTACACCTACGCATTATGTTTTTAATGTTTGCTTCAATTATGTAGCTTGCAGTATTCATTTAAGCTTACTAATAGGTTTCATGTTTTACCTGGTGTAGTTGACAAACTTATTGAATTAGGGATCTACACGTCATCACAAATGGTCAACCAAGTCTTAATGTACTTATCCAATATGTAACATTTGATTTTCCATTTTTATGTTCATTGTGTTGAATTATAAATTCCTTTCATCTTACATGAAATTTATGGATATTTTCAATAATAAATTGAAAGTGAATTTGATAATGAAAAGCATGGATATATTTATATATGTAAATATATATATTGAAATGTGTGTGTACACACACACACACACACACACATGTATATGTATATAATACAAAATTATTCATATCTATATGTACATATGGACATTTTTTTACCCTCACTTTTTTGTAGTCCCTCTAGTTCCTAGACATTTAATGGCACCAAACTTCAAAGAAAGCATGCAATGGTAGTATCCTTGCTATTATCATTCGTACTAGATTACTAACAATTTGATTAATACACAATTAATCAAGTCACATGCTAAAGTGCTTCAATTAAATGATATATAAGCTACTGGTAATTTGTCAAACTAAATTCCAATTGGCATCTAAAAATGCAATAGTATACCATATGTAAATTATCAGATTCTAATAATTTACATGACAATAATTAAAAAATGAAATTGTTATATATCACATGAAATATGATTTTTGCACTACTCATTTATGCATAGTGTAATAGTTATTAGTTCATGAAATTTGTTTGACATATGGCCTCATTAAATGTCACTTAATTTCAAAAGCCACACAAAGTACTACTCTATTGTCTAAAGATATTCAGGTGATGTTCTTTCCATTTTAATTTGTGGGTGCTTCAATTTATCCATGAATTCTTTAAGCATTTGTGACTTATTGTAATCCTCAAAAAATCAAATAGAATTAGTGCATTTTATTTTTTTGATTATGTTGAGCTTGCATTCTATGATGGGTTCCTCATTTTCTATGTATTTTCCTTCTGACTAGTTTACCTATCTTTTCTACATTTTGCCCAAGGTTTCCCTAGTTTTTCATGGGTTCATCCATTTGTTTTGTATATCTAGTTTTCTTATGATTTCTCCAATAAGTGAATGCATATTGTGTTAAATTTTAATCATAATATTTTCATACTTTATGCATTTTGTACTCTTTGATTAGCTTTGTGGTCAACTCTCATTATGCACTATCTATTTTTTGACTATACACGTAGCTTTGAGATTTTCATTGATAAACTACTGTGTTGTATGCTCAATCATTGATTCTATTCTAGGTACCTAGCATTAGTGCATATGTCCATCATTGAATAAATCCTATAAAAATCACAAAACAAAGGACACACAACCATTTGGAATTCTTGGATATTTAATGGACCCACATTTCAAAGAATTTGCATTGAATGATATTAGTTTTTGCTAGTTAAAGTATACAAATTCAATTTTTCTCCTTGTTCTTTTCACACAGAACCAATAGTAACATAGATAATGGTGGAAATACATAGTAATGTCAAGTACCTAGTTCAAACTTAAGGGTAGAGGTTTCTCACTCCTGAAATCAAATTGTACATCTTGGATATAGGAGAAATGACCTAATTTAGATATGTGTAGTTTGAAGGATTTGTTTAGACTTACAAAGTATCTTTTTTGTTGAATATTCGTAAGAAGTATTATTAAAAATTATGATATCAAGGAGAAACATTAGGTTGAGATGACTCATTTCAGCACAACTTTGATTAGATAAAAAAATTTGCAATACAACCATGAAAGAAAAATAAAGAAAATCTATAATTATAATAACATTTGACACTTTAAGTGTTTATGAAAACCTAATATAGACCACAAGAAATAGTTGGAAAAGGTTCATTTCAATTTTATGGTGTGATGCATAGTTTGAAGGCTTCTATATATACATATATATGTATCTATATCTATGTATGTATATGTATATACATACACATGTATATGTATATGTATATATATGTATATGTATATGTATATGTATGTTTATTGGAATGTGTGCATATGTGTGTGTGTATAAGCCTTTGTGTTCAAAGACTTGAGCATAGATGACTGTACATGCCCTTTGAAATATCTGTGAACCTTGAAAGGAAAAGACATCTTAATTATAAATAGACAACAAATGAAGAATAGTGAAATGTGTATATTACTTGAATTCCTTAGACAACATAGTAGTTTAACAATGCAAACCTAGAAGATGTGTTGCAACAATGAAAATACAAAGTAAATGGACAAAGTATCATTAATGCATCTTTATAGATGTAATAAAGTACCCAAAAACTTGGACATTTTGTAAATTACCTAAATGCATTTAGACAACACAAAAATTTAACAATGCAAACCACGAGGTGCTTTAATACTAGATGCCATATTGAAAAAGCTTCATTACAATTTTTGTAGCTAAAAGATCTACTAAAATGAGTCAGTTTGAGCTAGTGCTTTTTGTCAATATCAAGATTTCCAATAATATTGTTTGCAAATCTTTTAGTAAAATGTTTTTTTGCACATGTCCAATAAAGGGTACATGCCTTCCCTGATTCCTAGACATTTAATGGAGTGACGTTTAAATGAAATGCATTTAATAGTGCCATTGTTTCTCTTTGTTGCTTCCTTTGTTCTATTCACACTAAGAACCAACATAAACATAGATAACTTAATTTTTAAGAATTTTAAAATAAACAAATTTATAAACTATAGAAGATACATATATGTATAAAAAATCATTCTCATGGATCAACTATGTCCAAAGCTATAATGCATCGTAAGTGATATTGGACTCATCATAAATTATATCACAAACATTACAATATGCAGAGACAATATCACTTATGCAATTACTAATGAGTACAATATCAAATGCATTCATAGTTAGTCTGAAAGAGACAAATGTAATATAATTTGACAAAAACTTGAATGATCAATTAGCTATACAAAGAAATATGTGCAACCAAAAAAGTTAAAAGAACTTACATTAGGTCAATGCTACTATGTCCTAGACATTATTTTTATCTTTGTTTCTTTTCTTCTAATTTTCTTGTTTCATGTGATATATAAAAATATTCTATTCCAACTATTGTCATCTGTATATAATGATTTCCTTGTTTGTTCTATATATCTACTTCATCTATACATTCTCTATTTTTAAAGATATCTTCTCAACATATTCAATTGAGCCACACCTCAAAGAACTTGCATTCAATGATATCTTTGCTCCTCTAAGTTGTTTCTGCCACATATTTGTTATTTTAATTATTACGTAATTGCACTACATTCACATATCAACACACTTTAATTGAATGATACCCACATTGCTCTCTACCACACATTCTAAAATTTTAATATTTTTGCCATAATAGAGTACATAAATCTATTTTTCACCTACCTATTTCTACTAACAATGTTTTCTTCCATGTTTCCAATACAAACTATCGATATATACTTCATCATCTTCTTCTTCACCTACTACAACTATAGATGACAACAACACATTGCATATCTATAATCAAAGACACACAACCACTTGTTTATCTTCTTCTATTTTACTGCATTGTGTCTTCATTGCTAAATTTACATATGTAATTTTGCATTTGCAACATTTTGATATTGTTCCTACAACAATCGTGTTGTCAAATGGTTTTTAGGCATTATCTCCAAAAGTTCATGTGCCTAATGCTATGGTAATATTTCATCTTCATTTATTCATTCAATCAGCAAAGTTGCATACAGTTTATAAATATAAGTCAAACCATTATTTACTAAATTTTGTAACACTACAACACAATGCACCATAGTCGTAACAAATGAAAAATCAAGACTTTTTAGGAAAACATCCATATGTTAATTTTATGCAACAAGGTACACATCTGACACGTGTTTAATGACTACATTTATTTCATGCATTATTTCCTTAATGCAAATCTCTCTTAACACTATTTATTTTTGCTATTTTCTACAAGTACCTTATCCAAAATTTCAAGATTGGTGCATTAACAAAATGCATTTTATCACACCAGCTATAGCTTATGTCAAAGTAACTTGCAAAAAATATATGTATATATTGCTTTGTTTAAACTAAAAAAGTTAACTTTTTTTTGAAACATTTGTTGTACTACTTATGTCTTTTAGAAAATAAGAATTCAAATATATGCTATATTTGCATAGCTTTGATTATTTCTAACATTTTGATCTTCATTTCCTTGTATTTACAAACTATGTTTTATATATCATTAAACATCTATAAATTTATTAATTCATACTTAAATTACATTATTATTCTTTAAATTACAAGTGCATTGTACGCATTTATACTTGCTGCTACTGTCCAGTACTAATCCCTAAGATGTCAATAGCATTTTTTATGTGGTTTTTAAATTATTGGTTATCTTGTTTGATTGGAATGAAACATAAGAACATAAGCACAATGTATACATATGAATTTGCCATTTTATTCCTAGAAAGCAACACGACATTCAAAAGTTTAAAACATTGAGAAAAGCCCATCAATTTAAAAACCGACCAATGACGTGAGCCGCACATTTTTTATGATTTATAGACTAGACTTCAATGTATAGCACATTTTTCAATGTATTGAAGAGCCTTCGTTCTTTTCTTGTGTTACATCGTAATGGGAATAATGCACTCTTTGTACGCAGATACCTTTCATCATTCGTGTTAAGAGCACTCGCCATTTTATTGATTAAACCTTTTTCCCTTTCTAATTGGATTTCTTGATTATACTTTTGCTCATTTCCTCCACACATTTTCCACATAGTTATTTGAGTAATTTGGTGACAACCATTATAATTTATTAAGTTAATTGAAGCCTTGTCTTAAGAATATTCAAAGAGGCCTTGTGATCCAGGGTAGGCGGTATGCTTGCTGGTCTGTTCTAGAAGAGTCTAGTACAAACATATTTTAGAATGGAGTCTAGTACATTTGACATTTTATTGTTGAAGTTAATTGTATTTTTGTGACTACATTTTGGCTAGGCTACAAATTATCCAACTTGAGCGAAGTGCACAAACTTATGATGGTTTCTTTTGAAAGTTAGTGGTATTCAAAATAAGAGTTTTTATTTTTTTAATTTTTTAGTTTTTGGGATTGGTGGTTCTTTGATTGTTAAGTAGGATACAAATTTGTAATGTCTTCAAAGACTATAAATACAAATAATCAATAATTGTGGTATGTTTCAATTTAAATAGTGAGTACATATAAAATTGTTAAAACAATAAACTAGTTGGAATTCAATTGCTTTAACTTAAATTTGGAATTAATCTTTATTAATTGAAATCCATCATTAAATGCTATGTATGAAGAAAGACAGGCTCATAATTTTGAGTGAAAATATTTTCAAACAAAAATCTTCAAGCATGATACAAAATCATGAAAAATCCAACACTTTAATTTATCAAAAATTTAAACATAATGAATATTCTCTTCAAACTATATCAGCCAAACTCTTCATACTTTAATACCATTGATTGCACAAATATTTTTTTAAAAAATTATTAAGTAAAACAATGAACTAATTGACACTCAATTGCTTAAACTTAAACTTGGAGCTAATCCTCATTGATTGAAATCCACCACAAATACAATATATGAAGAAGGAAATGCTTATAATATTGAGTGAAAGCCTTTTTAAACAAAAATCTGCAATTTTTTAGATTAACAATTTCCACGATAACAATAGATATTTTTAAATTGTAGCAGAGGTTTCAAGATTATATTACAATGTAACCATTCTAATATTACATACTCAAATCTTCAATTTCCAAATACAAACCCCTCTCATCCTTTTCTTATTAACAAACCTAACAAAATTTTTTTTAAAAAAAACTAGCAATATTGCTCTCACAAATATTAAATTTCAGATACAAATTGACTCTTTACATTAACATCTACATACCTTTACGTATCTAATTTTTTTTAATCTATATTTGTAATTAAACTTTGCTGATTCTAATTCGTCGTCAAATGTTATATATGATGTTTAGGTACCACTTACAATTTTAATTCAAACCCTTCTTAATTTTTTTAAATATTTCAGATCATCTATTTCCACAATGAAAATAATAATTTTCTATGACAAGATATACAAACTCAAATACAAATCACAACTCCTATAATCTTCATTACTAACTATTTTTTCGAACGATCAAATATATTCAAACAAACCTCACCAATTTATTTGAATCATAAACGACATTGTTCTCTTATAAATTTTCACTCTTTTTTAATAACAAACTGTATAGTCTTAAAAAGTTAGCACCCATAATTGGATGCTTTATGACCTATTAGGTCCCATTTTGGTGATTTCGAGATCCAAATGTTTTTTATGCTTGATCCTAGTGACCTAACTTTTCTTCTCCCACACTTATTCACTATCTTTGATCTCCCTGTGAAATTTGAGCTTGTTTTACCTGGGACACATCGCCAATGGTGATTCGTCCCTAGGGTTTTGGGCCCAATTTTTTCCCAAAACCCGATGTAGGGGTCTTCTTCCGAGGTTTTCAATTATGGTAGGCTTGGATCAAATTTGAATCCCAAAATGAGGGAGTAAAGTATAAAAGGACCTCCTCTCCCCTCATTTGGCATAATTGAATCAAGTGCAAGCTAAAAAGCAATCAAGTGTGAGCTATCTATCAAAGTGTAAGCAAGAGAAATTAAGGATTTGGATTCAAGATTTGAAGGCAAGCATCCAATTCTAGATCTCCAAGTCTCCATTTCTTCAAGATCCATCAAATCAATGGAAATCTTCTCCAATTGATGCAAGTTTCTCTCCCATGATGACCAAGTAGAGGAATTCTCAATCAAGCAAGAAGATTCTCTCTCTCTCTCTCTCTCTCTCTCTCTCTCTCTCTCTCTCTCTCTCTCTCTCTCTCTCTCTCCACATGTGGTTATCAAGCATATCTACATTCTAGATCTTGGAGTGGAAATCATAGATCTATGCGTTTGTGAGGGAATCATTAACTGTACATCACATTCCAAGGTTAACTATTTGGATTCCAAGTACATTCAAGCATCTTCATGGATTTGAGCAATTTCTACATCCATTCACGAGGGTTTATGCAAGGTAAATCAACAATTTTCCTTTTTACATTCTTTCCTTTATGTAATTTTTACCATATTTCAAACTTGATTCTTAAACAAGGGTTTGACCAAGGCAAACCCCTTTTCCCAACCTTTTCCCCATTTTTCTATGTGTAGGAACAAGTTACAGAGCCATAATTTTAGATATGGGCAGTGCAAGAATAATTGCATATTCTATAAAAATTTCATCTAAAAGTGTCAGGCATAGATCAATTTTCACCCTATCCCCTGGGTATAGGTCAAGGTTTTCCCTATCCCTGCCATTTTTTATTGAAATTTTTGTAGTAGGTTAGTTTCATCTTCTTATTTATGTTTTCGTCAGCTTCAGCTCAATATCAGTTTATACCAATATTTTTTGATCAAATTTTAGTGACTTCACTAGTAGATCAATTGCTTTACATAATCATTCCCATTTCATTTCAATTACATTATTTAGTGAAGGAAAAACCTTGTTCTCATTTAGAGCTTGAGTCACCTCTTGAGCATATTGGGGGCATTCTTCCTTCCTAATGTGCAATTTATGAAATGGGGGAAGTAATTCACTTGGTATATTATATGTTGCATTTCTCCTCTCTTTTCATACTTTAAATTTTTGGTGAACCTAAGTTATTATATTTCCATTTTGACTTTGGTGTTAGATTCCCTTTATGTGCTTATTTTGATCTAGATCTACTTGTGCATACTTTACATTGCATCCTTGAATTTGATAGTTAGGTGTGATTTTCATAAAAGATGCAGGAGTCTTGCTGCTAGACATCTCTCACTAACAAAAGATGCAAGAAGGAACCTGATTCCTACATAATATAGCAACAAATAAAAAAAGGGAAAACAAAATAGATAAATTATCTTGTAACAATGTATACCATGTAAACAATAACATTAAAAAAAAAAAACTAAGTCCTAACAACTAAGCTACATGAAAATTCTAAAATCAAAATAACAAACACCAACAACTCAAAATAGAAAACACTAACAACAATCTTATAACCTTTGTCACTTACCATTAAAATTGTACAAGGTTTGTCAACGACTTAGCATCTAAGAAATTCTTGAGCAACTTGTGTCAAGAGTCTCTAGAAGTGCAATCCAAACCAAACAAAAGGTGTAAAATCTCACCTTCTCATTTATTTATATTAAACAAAATTTGGCAAATTGTGCATCATTCTACAACTGGGAGATAAAAAATTGGCAAACTTGGGTGTGATTGTGGCGGTGCACTTTAATTTTGAAGGCAAATATGGATATGACATTACCGTTCAATAATAGTTGGGGGGAAATTCGGTCTAACCTAAAAAATAAAATAATTAATATTTTTGGTGATATGAACCCTCAAAATTTAAAAACCATGTGTCGCTATTGGTGAATCCATCTATGTCCGGTGGTGGTTTCTTACATTCGTTAGAAAATTTAGGGTGAAATTAAGTGTAAGAATTATGGAAATTGTGTAGGAGTTGGTGGTGAAAGACATGACTACGAATGATCATTTCAACCAAAAGGAGGCAAATTAATCATGCATGAGACCAAAAATGCGTATAAATTAGACGATATGACCACCTGTCGCACTAATGCTATTTGCCACTAAAAATACCGATGATTATGATCTATGTTAGTTGTTGAGATTTCCATTGTTGGATATTGATGTTGACTAAGAAGGAAGGATATGCTTTTAAATTTGGATCTTTGGGTATTTTCTTGGTATTTTAATTTTTGATATCACTTCCATTAAAGGAGAATATTATATGTGATGAAGTTTTACCCATAGGAAAATATTTTTTTATCACTACTTGAATAATTTGGACAATACCGACATTTTATGTAGAAACTACTTTGACAAGCTCTAAAAAAACAAAACTAAAAGATACAAGATCCCAAAAGAATATGTATTTAAAAATACATAGATAAAATTATATTTTTGGTGTCATAGGCATAAAGTTGGCATTGGAATGGAAAGTAACAAAGCTACAAATCTTGCAAACTAGGTATTCATTTGTATTAGCGACCCACGATGAAGACTCCCGCTCCCGCTCGCGACACTGCTCTTTTTGAATCAATTACTGATGTGCGACTTGCAACCGCTATAGTCGGTTCAGGGCCCTCTGGTGTGGTTGCTCGACCTGCTACTGTTGCTACCACCCACTCGGGACCTTCAGTGTCTGGCGCTTCTAGCAGTGCTGCTTGCTTGGGGCTCCCCCCTTTGGCGTCTAATGGTGCTGCAGCTATGATTCATGATTATGGGCTTGTCTCTCCTCTTTTGAAAGGGTCTTCTGCTATTTATTATGCATATGTTGCAGCTTTTGAAGCAGGCCTTTGTGGGGCTTCCTCTGCTGGGAGAGGGTGTTTACGGTCCTCCCCTTCATTGTTTCCTCTCTCTGTAAGTGAAACTCTAGTGGTCAATCTTGATTCTGAAATTGCTGATGAGATCTCTAAAAATGTGGAGTATTTCTCATCTTTGGCTGCAATCTTTCGATTTAGGGGTTTTTGGCCCTCTCTCTCAAATTTGCATGCCTAGATTTCCCAAAATTGGGAACCCATTTTATCACTTTATGTTTAGATTTACCCTATGGCCAAGGGTTTCTTTATTGTAAAGTTTGAAACAGTTGAAGATAGATAAACTATTATGTGTAATAGAAGCTTCTCTTGGGGCTATTTCCCCCTGCTGGCCAAACCCTGGCACCCGGGGTTTGATCCTCTCTCAGAGTCATTCAATGTTATTCCTTTATGGGTGAGACTGTCAAATCTTCCCCTTCACCTTTGGTTGGATTCCATTTTGGAATCTGTGGGGAGGGCTATAGGGGTTTTCCAAATGGTTGACTTAGAATCCTCTGATGTTCTTCATCCGACATATGCTCATATTCTTGTGGATGTTGACATTTCCAAGGGGCTCCCTGAGATGATTACTTTGGCTTCATCTTTGGGCTCTTGGACCCAGACTCTTGATTATGAGGGAGTTTCATTTCATTGCAGATATTTCCATAAGACTAGTCATCTTGTTGCACGATGCTCTTCTCATAAAGTTAAATCTAAGAAGTCTTTTACATGGTGGCAGGGGGCTATTGTCGATCATTATACGGTTGATAAAGTCTCCAAGGATTTGGCTAGGGATGCCTGCCAATCTTCGTCAGAATCAGATTCAGATGATGCTTTTGTTGCTAATCCTGTTGATTTGGTTTAGCTTGTTGACATTGCCCCTTCTAGTGCTGCTACTATTCCTGATTGGATTAATGATGCTGTCTCTATTTATGATGTTGTCTTGATTGTTGATCCTATGTGTTCTTCTATCTATCTTTCTCTTGGGAAGGTTTTGGGAAATGGTAGTGGTGCTATTCCTATACCTTCCATGGATTTTGATGTGACTGGCCCTTTAGTGGGCTCTTCTACTTCCTCCTTGGCTTGGCAGAAGGCTACTACTAAGGTGGAGGATGGATGGATGATAGTTAAGGGAAAGAAATTTAAACCTTCCACTCCTTTTGATATGAATTTACGCTCTCATAAGGATGGGAAAAAATGTAAATCTTGATAGCCTTTTGTTGTGTCAGGTAGGGATGTTTTTATCCTTTAGGTTGGAACTATGGTTAGCTCCTTTGGTTTGACTGGTGGGACACCATAGTTGTATTTTGGTATTTCATTGTCATATCTTTTTATGCTTTTTGTATAAGGTTTCGAGACCTTTCAAATCCTATTTTTACTTAATCAGAACATCATATTTTTGGTAGACACATAGCATTGCTTCATGGAAGAAATTCTACCAAGGAAATATGAATTAAAATAATTTAGATATAAGTATGGAGGAATGTGTATTAAATGCAGAAAATTACTCAAGTGTCCTATGGATTTAACAAAGGATAAGTTTGGCACATATGAATAATTGATTAGAATTATTGCTTTGGAAAGTAATGCTCTGATAGGATCCTCCTATAAAAAGAAAAGAATCATAAAAACCATTGAGGCCCCCTCTTCCTTAGCATCAAAGAAGAAGAAGATAGAAAACAAGAAGGAAATAACAATAATTATTGATTTGGCCGAACTTGAACCAATCAAGTATGGTGATGAAGAACATAAAGAAACTAGTGTTTCTCAAGAAAAAGAACTACCCAAACAAGATTCATAAGTATCTCATGAGGATCCATATGAGGTGGATAAAATATTAACAATTCCTGAAGGTACTGATGGCAGAAATAAAATGGGTGATGTTTTATTTTTAGACCTCTGTATGAGAAAGTGAGAATTAAAGAAGCTCTGATCACATATATGTGTTTGAACAACTTTTTTCTTTTGATATTGTGAATTTGGTACCAAACATTTTATTTGAACATGTGAATGAACACCTAACCAAGTTGTACATTGAAGAGAATTTGCTAAAAAGACTGAAGAAAAAGTATGACTCCACAAGGGAGAGATTGACAAATTACATCAAGGAAATGAGAAACTATATTAGTTCTATGGAAACTATGTATAAATACTATCTCAGGTGGCCTAGTGTCACTAAGAAACATAAAGAAAAGATTGACTCCTTTGAGTTAGAATCAAACAAACTGGCATGGTCATTTGACATATTTGTAGACAAGGATGGTGCAGAAAGGAAAAGGATATATACTATCTAGTCTAAACTGATAAGAACACAAAGGAGCATGGCTGACTTCAATAGAACCTCCTAGAAAGTCAAAGAAATTATAGAAGCAAAATTGTAACACTATATTACGATACTAGAAGAAGATGGAAAAAGGAGGAATCAAATTTGTCAGAACCGGTTGACTTTGTTAGTGTTGTTGATATGTTAGTACAATGTAACACCCAAAGTTCAATGCTACTAATTTCTATCCATTAGTAGAATGCTTTTCATCCAAAACTCAAGATGAAGTATAAGGATGTTGGAATTGGAGAGGTAGGGTACTGAGAGGGGAGGGGTGAATCAGTGCCCAAAAAAACTTTCACTTATAAACCTTTCTAACCTTAAACAACAAACCGTAGTAACCTTGCAAAATAACTTGTATCCAATGCATGTATCATTCATCCATTCAACTTGTAAAAGTAAATAACATGAAATCAACAATATAACAGTCCCATAACACAAGTATTTTGGTAACACATAAACCCTTGTTAGAAGGTAAAAATTGTGGTGGGGATGACACCCACAAATTCTTCACTACTGTAGATAGAAAAGGTTTGCTTGTTAGGGCTACAATTTTTGATCACTTCTGGTGATCTTACCCTGTTAGGAGTAACATATTATATCAGCTAGATCTACCTAATGATAGGATTTTAGCAACACTACTTGAGTGTGCACTCGGTTAAGAGATTTACAAAAAGACTATTAAATCTACTCTGTTAGGAGATTTTACCAAAACTCTATTACAATGATTAGAAAGCAATATGTAATTATCTAATAATGAAAAATCAACTTGTCTAATACAGATCTATGGAGTACTGAATATATATCACCTTATACTGTGTGAATCTCTGCTCTGAACTGCTCGATTAGCCTGCTCTGATTCTGCTCAATCTGATTTCCTCTAAATACTATTCTGCTCTGTCAACTGATAATCTTGAAGGTTCGCTAGTGCTTCAAGTGCTTCTTCACTCATACATCAGTTCACATAAAAAATGATGTAAAATACAAATATATAGCATATTTCTTTATGCTACTTATACAAAGTTAGGTTTCAACAACTTAGAGAAAACCCTAAGATCTATGGTGTACAAAAATAACCTAGATCAAATAATTACATAAGATCTTCATCGCATTTAATGAATATATCAACAATAAATTATCCTTGATCTTGGTAAAACATTTTTTGATTCTGTTGTAACCATTTGCATAGATAGATGTGCCATTTCTGATTCCTATGCCGTTTCCTATGATCCTCGATAAACACTATAAATACTACTCGATAATTACACTGATGTTTGGTGTTTACTACTGCTCGGTATCGATTTCTGATGCTTGATGTTTACTACTACTCGGTATCGGTTTCTAATGCTCAGTAAAATTGTCTAGTGCTCGGTATGAGGACTTAATCGACTGGATTGTATTGCTTACAGTTACCGACTGGGTTCATATAAGTAACCGATCGATGTCTTTGACTTCCTTTGATACTAATGACAATCATTAATGCTCAATAGAGATAACAATCTCCCCCTTTGGCATTAGTATCAAAACCTTAATGTATACAGACCTTATGTCTCAAAACTTATATCTCCACCATATACATATACAAAATTTTTTTCTAAATACTCCCCCTCGGTGCATGCTCCCAGTAATGTGTAGTATACTTAGCATCTATTTACATATTTGGCATATACATTATCATCCCCCTTTTTGATATTAATGCCAAATACAAAAATGTATACTTACAGCTTGTCAAAAATGCGTTGATGGGTTTTCTTCAATGATTCCAAGAGGTTTTCCCATTCCTCTTTCAAGTTGGTGAGATCAAGGTGCTCAAGACTGACTTGTGCATGCATGTCAAATATGTTGTCCAGAAATCTCTAGTGTTGCAACAAGCATTTGTGCCCTGACTATATGCTTCTCAAAATTTTTTAGGTAGGGTAGGAGCTCAGTTTGTAATTCAGTGACCTGATCACTGACTCTATCTTCTTGTTTCCTGAGATCTGCTATCAACCGCATGAGTTCATGAACTCTCAATATATGCTTTGAAATAGCTTGTGGCTCGGTTGTAGCAGCTTGTGCACTAGCTTTGATCTCATTTTCAAATTGTTTTATCTTTTCACTGATCTTAGCAGTGAAGGTGTCCACAGTGCATAGCTTAAACAAGATTTGACAAATTAACTTAGTAATACATTGAATTTTAGTTATTACCTCTGATAGCTTAACCTTGTTAATTGCCACTTCTTGGCTTATTCTGTCTGCAAGTTTATCTTGTATCTTTGACTCGGCCCTATCTTCAATTCTCTTGTCAGCATCAACATCTAGGGAATTTATTCCTTTAGTGAGAGTAGCGAGTTGGTCCATAATCAGAGTATCTTCATCTATTTTTATCTTAGGTACTACCTATTGTAAGATATCCCGGACATTTTCTAATATCTCCTTTCTTTTACTCTCTTGTCTCAACTTTTCCTGTGTTGCTTTTCTTTTGCATAACTCCCCATATTTTCTTAGTTCTTCAAGGCTAAGGGTCCTCGGGTCACACTCGGGTATCACAATGACTTCATCTAGAGTGACCGGCCCTTTTCCTTTATTTTTCTTCTTCTTCTTCTTCTCTGGTTCCTGTGGTGAACTCTTGGCAACTAGAACAATAGCTTTTTCTTCTGCCCTCGGAGTGTTCTGCCAAGTTGACACATTATCTTCCTTTTTATGCTCCTTGGTAACCAGTGTGTCAGTTGATTAAGACAGAGCCTCTGATGTTGTGTCAGGTGGGGTAGCCTCAGTTGCTTTGGGCTCTTCTTTTTCCTGTGTTTCTATTTTAGTAGCCTCTTTTCCTTCAGGCTTGTTTGTCTCTGTAGGTGTCTCAGTGCTTTGTTCCCCTGTTGTATCTTTTGGTTGCTTAGGGTCTAAGCCATCAGGTTGTTCCTGAGATAGAATCTCTATGGCTTCAACAAGTATAGGAAGCTCACCCGGTAGTGATGGAAATGCACACTCGGTAACTTGTGCTTCATCCTATGTGTTGTCTTGTGCATTATACACATCATCATCTTCATCCCTGTCATCAGGATCACCGTTTGTGATGTCCTTAATGAGTACATCCTTGTCATTTGTGTCTTCTATCTGAATCACTTCTGGATTCAGTGCATCCAATGAACTGTTCTTAATTTCTTGACCAATTATTATGTCAATTACCTCGGTAAATGATACCTTTGACTCTTTAATCTTCTTTGCTATGTTATCCTCAATAAATATTCCTTTACCTTTGGAATTCTATCTCTTTTAGACAAATTTTGAAGTGCAATTTTCTCATTTTGCTCTTTGACAACAATAATTGAAGTCCAGATGAGTTGACCAAACTCATCAAGTTCTACCAGATTCTCATCTAATACTAGCATAGCTCGGCCTTTTTATTTTGAATCTCTGCACATAAGTGTCCATAAGCTCTTTAATCTCATCAAGAGATAGGTTCGGTGCTACCGATGCTAGAATTTGTTCCCTTCTTTTTCTCTTAGTTTCCAAGGCATATGACCACTTTTGATTTATTCGGTCCTCTAATGTCTTGGGTAGTGATCCTTCAAACTCTAATGGAGCTCGTTTAAAGTGAATCATCATTTGGATGATTGCTTCCTCAATTTTGTTTTGATCCTCATTTGACATTTTTTCAAGTCGCTTTAGCTCTGGATCAAAGAGATCTCCATTCTCAATTATATCTGCAGCAACCTCATCTACAGATCTAACTTTGTTACTAACAACCTTGAATTGTTCATTGTTAAGTTCTTCATCCTCTAGGTCTCCTTTACCTCTTATTAAATTTCTCCTTTTCTTCAGTGCTTCTTCTACCGCCTTGGGTCCTTTCTTTACATAATTCTTTGTCGGTGTAGTAGCATTTCATTTTGCTACCTTCACAACTCCCTTCTTCTATGGTGGTGAAGTTACAGTTGATGACCTTGTGCGTGCACCTGTTTGCATTGGCAACTGCCTCTTCTTTGGAGCTTGAGTGGGAGAAATTGGTATTGATTCTTGTTCTTCTTTGGACTTAGTTTCTTCATTGTCATATGGTTTGTTAGCCAACATTAAATGACCTTCGGTTGCAGTTTCAACCGGTGGCTCCTCTGATGAGTCAGATACATCTCCAAAGTGCTCAGTTAATACTTTCTTCATTTTCTTTGCTTTTCTTGTCATTTTATCAATGACCAAACTTGTTTTGATTCTAGACTTAGCTTCTTCAAAGGTTCCAAAACTTTTGGCCTTTTTGTCCTTCGATAATGCTATCAGTGCTTCAATATATTTCAAACCGAAATCATGATCCATTTTGTAGCCTGTAGGTGCTAGCCATTTTATTCTCGGCTCGACTGCTTTTATCATAGTGTGGTCAGTGTTCACTAGAAAAAAAATGTTCATCTCATACTTCTCGACCAATGAACTCATAATTCTACTTATTAAATTCATCTTTACCTTAAAATCTTCAAAATAAATATTTATAACATTTTCAACATTATCTCCCAGACCTTTCATAATATCAAAAATTTGTGACGTGATCGGTGTGTCATCTATCCAGTTAGTGTGACTGACAAAGGGAAATAGATTTTGGAGATAGAAAAATAAACATACAAGTAATGATCCAAACTTACAGGTATTGGACTTCTGTGCCCTGATTGTTTTCATGTTTTCTTCAACCTATCTCAGTAGTAGCTCAGCAACGTCTATTTGATGACCCTTCTTTATCAATTTATGAACCATGTTGACTGCACTACATGGTACACTATTTCCTCTGCTTGACTGAAATATCTTGTACCCAATTACATGCGCTACAAACTTAACTTCAGGATCCATAATTGATGCAATTTTTAGTGCTCTATCATCCCATGCTGCGCCAATGTTTTTCTCAATCTCAGCTCATGAGGAGCTTCTAAATGCTTTGGCTTTATCGGTAGTAGGGTAACCAGTAACCCTGCTAATCATTCTTTTTGTAACCTTGATTGGTCTGTCTAGCCAAAATGTGCCTCATGATAGCGGCTCAACACAACCCTAATCCATTCATTCTTAAAATTCTTTAGGAAATTTAGGGCATTGGTAAGACCAAGTGTTTCAATAATTTTGTGCTCTAGTTTCAGTTATATTTTCTCATCACAAAGTGCCTGATACGCAACATACATATCGAAATCACCTATTTCCCCAGTTTTACAATGTATGTATGATTGTATATCTTCAGTTAACAAAACCCTAGGTGGGATGTTTGAAAAAGTGCCAGCTGAATCCATTTTCGAAGCTACTTCAGGGTGTAACTTATAATGAGGTTCCTTGTAGCTTACTGATAAAATTAAGTTAACTTCTTCTTCTACAACTTTAGAAGAACTCACAGTAGATGCCATTTCAACAAACTAGGTTTTCTGATAAGTATGAGAAATATGCTTGGTATGGTTTCAACTTACTCGGAATATATCGAAGAGTGTGCTCAGTTCAATCTGCAACTACTTGAATTTTCTTGAAAGATTCTTGCTCGAACTCACTCTGTGAAATTTTAGCTCTCCGAAATCGCAATGTGAAAAAATAAACTCTGTCTTCCGTGTATTTATAGAATTTTTGATATTCCTGCTCAAAAATTTATGCAATAAATGCTTGACCTACTTTCTGGTTCATGACAACTGTCAGCTCAGTGACAACTACAAAATTTCATCAGCTCGGTTAACAAAAGACTTCTTTGCTTGGTTGATACTATTATTTAGTTAACCTTGAATAGTGATTACCGACGAGTAACCAATGCCCGGTCTAACTTTTACCGACTGTGTAACTTTGTTAGCTCAAAACATATAAACCACAATGCGTCTTTATTCATGTAGATTTGGTATGTGCACAACATGTATAAGGAACTGTATGTAGAATGTGATCATTTTGAAATGTCAGTCTCATACATACCTATATCACCTTAGGTGGAGGTACCGATGTCACCCAATCTAGTGGACGAGGTTTCATCGACAACATTACTTGACTCAACATTCTCATTTGATGCTTTCTTCCACATGCCATTCCTTATTCTCATGATATCTGCAATAGTGTTTCCACTCTCAAATACATGACCTTCTTCTGGTGCTCAGTCTCTCCAGTCCTTGCTTAGATGACCAACCTTATGACAATGCAAACATGCCATTCCAGTGCTTGTCCAACTTCTTGATTGTCCAACCCATGTTTTCCTATTACAATTTGCTGCAATGTGCCCATATCGACCACATGCAATACAATTTGGCCATGTGTTGTAATCCCAAACATAAGAGTTACCTTGTCTCTTCGGTTGATAAGGCTTGCATTGTGTCTTCTGCTTCGGAGTCCATACTTGCTTCATTTTTTCCTTACACTCTCGTGCAATGTGTCCATGTTCATTGCAAGTGTAACATAATTTCTCCATAGTAGGATTGTTAGCATTCTTGTTCTGTTTAGCTCTACACTCATAAGCCTGGTGACCAAATTTTCCATAGTAATAACAATATCCATTAAATCTAGGAGTGACTCGAGGTTTACCTTGTGCTTTGCTTCTACAAACATTAGAAGTATGTCCCGGTTTGCCATAGTGATAACATGTCAACACTTTAGGTCTTTGATTTTTATTGTTGTTGACTTGATCAGCTTGTTGTGATGATTCTCCTTCACTGGTATAGCCTATTCCAACTTTGCTTCCAAATCTTCTTTGACTAATCAGAAAATCATCAATCCTTTTAGAATTGTCCTCAGCCAATTTCTTCATCTCATGATGTTGTTGTTGTGTCTTTATTTCATTTCTCAACTTTTCATTTTCTTCTCTGATTATTCCTATATCTTCAAGTTTTCTTGAAAATTCTCCATTAACTCAGTTGACCTCCTGATTCACTATCACCATCTGATTTGATATTTCAAAATTGTTCTCGGGGAGTCTATGAATCTCACTTTCTTTTGCTTGAAGTTGTTCAGTTATCAGTCTTCAATCTTCAATAGCTAGATTCCTTTCTTGCTTAGCCTGTCTAGCATTGTTCATTACTTCTACCATTCTCACCATCTAAGATTCTTGACTGATTTGCAATGCTTTCACTTGTTCAATTAAGTGAAGATTCTTTTCAAACAAATCAAAGACTATACTTTCAGATCCATAAAAAATACTTCCTGAACTAGATCCAATTTGATCAAATATATCATCAATCGCTTCTTCATGGTAACCAATCTCATTTTGCAAAATAGCTAGGTTCTTCCTTTCAATCAGTAATTTCTTTAGTCCATCTTTAGCTTATCTTTAGCTTGCTTATACTGCTCAACAAACATCTACATTTGAATCTTTTTATTCTCAATAGTTTTATCTAACTTATACCTCTCCATGACTAGATCTTTACCCTACAGTGGTTAAACTATCCAATAAGAGAACTGTGCTCTGATACCAATTGTTGGAATTGGAAAGGTAGGCTACTGAGAGGGGAGGGGTGAATCAGTGCCCACAAAAAATTTCACTTATAAAACTTTCTAACCTTAAACAACAAACAATAGTAACCTTGCAAAATAACTTGTATCCAATGCATGTATCATTCATCCATTCAACTTGTAAAAGTAAATAACATGAAATCAATAATATAACAGTTCCATAACACAAGTATTTTGGTAATGTAGAAACCCTTATTAGAAGGTAAAAATTGCGGTGGGGATGACACCCACAAATTCTTCACTATGACAGATAGAAAAGGTTTGCCTGTTAGGGCTACAAGTTTTGATCACTTCTAGTGATCTTACCCTGTTAGGGGAACATATTAGATCAACTAGATCTACCTAGTGATAGGATTTTAGAAACACCACTTGAGTGTGCACTCGGTTAAGAGATTTACAAAAAGACTGTTAAGTCTACTATGTTAGGAGATTTTACCAAAACTCTATTACAATGATTAGAAAGAAATAGGTAATTATCTACTAATGACAACTCAACATGTCTGATATAGATCTATGAAGTACTGAATACATATCACCTTATACTGTGTGAATCTCTGCTCTGAACTGCTCGGTTAGCCTGCTCTGATTCTGCTCAATCTGATTTCCTTTGAATAATGTTCTGCTTTGTCAACTGATAATCTTGAAGGTTGGCTAGTGCTTCAAGTGCTTCTTTGCTCATACATCAGTTCACATAAAAAATGATGTAAAATACAAATATATAGCATACTGCTTTATGCTGCTTATATAAAATTAGGTTTCAACAACTTAGAGAAAACCCTAAGATCTACAGTGTACAAAAATAACCTAGATCAAATAATTACATAAGATCTTCATCGCATTAATGAATATCTCAACAATACATTATCCTTGATCTTGGTAAAATGTTTTTTGATTCTTTTGTAACTGTTTGCATAGATAAATGTGCCATTTATGATTCCTGTGATCCTCAGTAAACACTGTAAATACTGTTTGGTAATTACACTGATGCTCAGTGTTTACTGCTACTCGGTATCAGTGTTTGATGCTCGGTAAAACTGTCTGGTGCTCGGTATGAGGACTTAACTGACTAGCTTGTATTGCTTACAATTACTGACTGGGTTCATATAAGTAACCGACCGATGTCTTTGACTTCCTTTGATACTACTGACAATCATTAATGCTCAATAGAGATAACAAAGGAGAATTTTCCTTAAGAGGTAACTATAGTTTCTTGTTCATATTTTTGGTATCTTTTTGATATCCTTTGTCCTTGATGGTAAAGGAGGAGAACAACATAAAAGATAAAGTATATCAAAAAATGGAGAGTATAATACTAAGGGTGATTTTTATAGTTTTGAGGAAATTTTTGTATGTTTCCATCAATGACAAAGGGGGATATTGTTGGAGAGTTTTCATTAATGAAGGAGAATGTTGTTGGCATGTTATATTGGTTATCATTGATGTCGACACACTTTTATTGACTTATTTTTGCTATGGCTCTCAGACATTTATTGATATAGTCAATATTATATTGGTCCACATTTCTCTGCACAAACAAATGTGGTAACGTGATTTTGATAGTATGTTTTGGTACTCTTGGTGTACCTATATTCAAGAGTTCATGCGCTTTGGTGCTTTGGTCAGATTGCATTTTTTATTTGGTAACTCAATTTTCCAGTTGCTTTATTCCTCTAGAATAGAATAGGTGATTAGTATGTCCACATTTCATTGCATGGATGTCTTTGGTCCTATAATTTTGGGACAAGATTAAGGATTTAATAAAAAATGTAATCTCAAATGGATATTGGTATTACTTGTATTTTGGATGACATATAGAAACAAGTGTGAAACATAATCTGGATGTAACATGCAATGAATTATACTAGCTAATTGATTAATGCGTGGGTTTGTTCCACATGATATATGATTAGATTTAGTATATATGTGAACTGTGTATTCCTTTTTGAGCAAGACGTGAACAATAATGGACACATGAAATTATTGAAGGATACCAATAGTATGTGAATTAGTGAAGAGTATATGAAGTGTAACAAGGTTTCATTTTGAGCTTCAAAGGAACTAATTTATGCATATATCAGATGCAATTGTAATAGTTCATTTTGTTTACCTAATTTGGCCAATGAGCCTCTCTTTCTCTTAGACAGTCAGCCCTCTAACAATGATTCATGAAATGAGTATTTTTAATATTCTATAACTAGTTATAAAATATTGAGAGTTAACCCTCTCTATAGTTTTTCCCATTGGTGTTTTCCATGTTAAAAATGTGGTGTTCTCTTGTGTTTATGTTGCTTATATTTTAATTGTTTATTTTCTTTTTGGCTTTGTGAATGAAAATAATAATTTATAGTTTGAATTTAAAGAGATAGGAAATAATGATTCACCCCCCTCTCTCAGTATTCTGGCTATTCAATGATCTTTTTAGAAGATCTTGATGTCAAGTAGATCTTATGTTATCTTTTGACATAAAAATCTTGTTTCCTAAGTCATTTAGTAATGATTAGGTTTGTTGTCTTAAGTCATCGGATTAAGACACATGCTATAATATTATCAAATCCAACCTATCAACCTTTGTTTTTCCTACACCCTTTGAAGGGAGAAGTTTAGAAAGTTCTCAGAGTTAGTCTTTGGAAAAATAAAGACATGTCAAAATTATTCTCAAGGCTTGATAAGGTTCCCAAAACCCATTCAAACAACAACCAACTTCAATCAAAGTGTTATTTTTAAGTTTGGGCTCAAAGGATGAAGGGCATACTCTACATGGTAGTTTTGTGCACATTTATTAGAACATAAAGGGTGGCTCGTGATGCACTTTGGATGACACGTGTCATCCTAGATACTATCAAATCTCCTTATTGGTCTTTGACTTTTCAACTTGGACATCTTTGGAGATGGGATGACCATTGACCATTTTGATCAAGAACATTATTTTAAACTTGATATAGAGACCTCCACACCATCTTATAGCTTGCTAACAAATCTAATAGATGGTCAACATTTAAATATTGATTAAAAACTATGGATATAGGTCATTGTAGCATAATATCGATGCTAAATCCAAATTTATGTATCCAATGACTCCAATGACATTTTACTGGAGGTCAAGGTTGTAGAATGATGCCATAGATCCTTTGTAATACCCCTCCCATAGTTTACTTTTCAATTTAATTAGCCATACTCTTTTAGGTCACTTTTCATGCATGTATTAGATCCTCAGATATATTTGATGTTATTTATGTTTATGGTTTTACTGATCCCATACTTGTATGTGTATGGTTGGCGTGTATATTTAATATTTTTATTTGATGTGTCTGATATGGTTGAGGGACAAAGTCATAGTTACTTGCTTTTGAGATCCACATGATCAATTGATCCCTGCCATTGTCTATTATATATTTATATATGTATGCACATGCTCATCTTTTATGCAAGATTTTAGGTTCTAGGCATAGAATTTCCTAAATTGCCAGGATGAGTGTGCCCTATCGCAACATCTCAATGGTAAGAGAGGGAAGATAACATACAAGTCCAATTCCAACCTAAGCCAATAATTATTCTAAAATAGTGGACAATTATATGATTTTCTACCTATCTGAATTTTTCAAGATGACGTAAATTCATGAGCCTTTCCTTTAAGCTTGATTGTTGCATTTTGGTTTAGTCAGTTTTGCTTCATGGTTGCATGTCATGTGGTTTGCTGTGATTTTGGTGTTAAAATAGATTGATGAATTAAGATTAATTAAATGAGATTAAATAATTACACCTTATGATACATTAAAATATTAGATATAAGGTTAATTAATTAATAATAATTAATTAATTACCTATGTTTAATAAATAATTTAATTGCAAAGTCAAAATAAATTAATTGAGAAATTTAATAATTATTAAATAAAAATTAAATTTAAATGTGCAATTTGAGTTAAGTGGTTATTAGTTGAGTTGTATATTTTAACTTAATTAAAATTAAATAATGCAACTTAAAAATCACTTTTTTTTTATCAATAAGAGGCCAAGGCCATAATATTTTTTATTAAATCATTAAAAATAGATTAGAAAATAGTTCTATCTTTGTTTTGTGTGGGCACCGATAGGAAAGAACAGAGTAAATAAAACCTTCGGTCTTGCCCGAGACTTATTTAGTTCGGATTAAAAATTAGTATTTTGACTAACTGTCCTGAACTAGCAATAGTTGGTGTGAATTAGAGATCCACATTTACATGTCTAGTCATTTAGGGAATCATTCTTACATTTAGCTTGTTGCATAACCTGACCCTAACTTGAGCCTATTCGGGTACAATTCCACTCACCATGCCTCAATAACTAGGCTAGGAGTTACATAAAAAAACCTTTATTACAAATGGGATTGATTGAGATAGAGCCTTGTTAATCATTGATGTCCTTGACTCTTGTAAATGACATCATCCCTGAAATCAATTTGCCAAGTGAATAATGAATTTTTTTGCCATTTTTCAATAGGAAAGGGAATCCTGCATCACCATTTATTAGTATAGTACATAAAATATAATATTTGTAGCTAAAATATCCCTTTCACAGATCATTGTGGATTGAGAAAAGTCAAATTAAACTGCAAAAATCATAAAGATTCATGATCTTCTATGTCCATAAACCATATACAAACCACCTTCCTTATCACGAGAGTAATTGCACATTCTAGAGCTTATTGGAATAGAATATGGAGATAACAAACAATACTACCATCAATTGAATATCGTCCATATATTATCTAAAAAATAATGAAAACCATGTAATGCTAGCTAGTCCATACAACCCCTATAGTTATATTAAGCCATAGCTCAAAAATAATAAAGTCCTTATTCTCCCACACGTTGGGCCCTTTATTTGTCAAATTTATAATATGCTACTTATGACAATAACTCTAAATTTTATAAAACACTACACCATTAATGCCTTATAAGGTCGACTCTTTTCTTACTTAATAGATTGTGTACCAAAATCACTTAAGGATTGTTAATATCGTGCATGTGAATTTTGTACCTAGTCGGAGACACAACACTTCAGTAAAACATTAGAGGTTAGCAAATAAAGAAATCTGCACTATAAATGAACTAAGCTAACTAGGCAATTTACTGCCTTCTAGTAGGTGTGAGTAAGGTATTCTTAGATTAAGACCGAGATCAGTGACAATGCAACACCTAAATGAAGGATTTGAAATGATTGAAAGCAATGGAATATGGATGTAGATTAATCTATCTTTTTGGATTTTCTATGTAATGTGATGAAAATTTGATATAGATTTGATCTAAATGAATTGAAATATGATATGCAATGAAAATCTAACAATGCTATGAAAAATAATGAATTGAAACTATGAAAATCTCACAATCGCCTATTCGCAAGAGCTTGATTCCCCAAGGATGCAAAAGCCAAAAGCTTGAAGGACCTTTTGTGAAGAGCTGAGCCTTGTTTTTATAGAAATCTAGGGTTTTGAGGATACATTGAGAAAGCCATAAATCACTCTTGATAAACTCAGGTTGATTTTTGAGTCAACAAGAAATTAGGAACAAATCAACTCATAAAATCATGCAAAAGTAACTTTTTGACTCAAAATGGAGTTCATATCACTTTTTCAACTCACAATCACATGTTGAGTTTGGAAAGTTAACAAATTGAAATTGATAACTGATTTAAAGTTGACTACTTTTTTGATTGTGCATGATTTAATATGAATTAATTTAATAATTAAGTGATTTATTCTCAACTTAACTGATTTTGAATTAAAATAACTGATTTATGGGTTAATCAATTATTAAATCAAACTTTATTCCAAAACTATATCATTGAATATTGACAGTTGGATTTAATTAATTAAATAAGAATTTAATCAATTATTTGCAAGATTTTTTTATTTTATTGTCAAAATAAAAATAATATTAATTAGGAATAAATGTAATTAAATGTAATTAAATAATTAAGTGGAAAAATTAAATCTAATTAATCAAATATTCAAAATATTCAATTAATCAAATTTTAGGATAAATATGATTTATCGCCAAATAATATTCAATCAGGATAACTAGATAAATTAGGAATATTTAGGAAATATTCTCTGATGCAGAATTAAGATAAAATCAATTAGGGTTCTGATAAACTATGTATAGATGTGCCTTAGGTTAGGACTTTGATGTCGATTTCGATCAATTTGTTGATGTAGGAGGTTAATGAACCTATAGCCCATTTTTGGGGTATTACATTTTGCCCCTCTTTGAATTACTGTGTGAAGCATAGTGGTTCAAAGATTAATCTATTTTTGATGATGATGTGGACTCAGTTATCTAGTGAGGAAATTGATCCTGAAAGATTAACCGATTCTGAGACAGAAACCAATTGATTAATTTAAAGATGTTTGATTCAGGTCCTGATTGACCAAAGAATCAAGATGATGTTAACTATATCAACAATCAACCGGTGATTATGAAGACGTGCCAAAACACTTGATTCTAAACCTCTGACTCCAGACTTGATTGTCCAAAGGAATCAAAAGAGTGCCAAATCTGAATCCTTCAGTTACAAAGAACCAAGGAAATAACACTAATGAATCAATGGTTACAAAGAGGTGATTAATTTACAAGATTGATTAGGATACCAAATTGATATGGATCTTGATGAATCTGATATGCCCCAAGCGATGTGCCCCAAGCGATGAGGACTTTTGATGAATCAACAACTAGACATGGTTGTTGTCTTGATCATTAAAAAAAAGATTTGATGTACAGATTTGATTACAGATGTGCAATACCATGCCCCCTTTGGGATAAAAATCAAAATCTGACAAGAAAAGTCAACGTTTAAATGGTTTAGAAGCATGTTGATTGATTTGAGAATTGGTTATGCAAGTTCGGAGACATGTTCTGCATCGTTTGAAGGTCCTGAAGACTAAGTTTGACTAAGTTTGACCATGAGTTGACCATGGTTGACCAAGTTGAAATTTTGATAGTTTGATGTAAGATAATCAGTTAAGTTGAATTCTAAATTCCATTGATGTTTAGAAGGTTGATTATGCAAGCAGTCGGTCATCCTGGGTCTGAAAATTTTAAATCATGATTTTGACAAAGTAAATGATCTCATATTTCAATTTTGATCCCAAAAATGGGTTTAGAACGTCAAAATTAGCCAGGAGTGCAAAATTCACGCAAAATAGAGCACTTTGAAAAATTAGGTCAAAACCTATATAAGGCCCAAAAGGGTCTTTTTCAAATCATTTCAACCTTTTGTCTTTTATGAGCCTTGTGGAGCCCTCTGAGAGAAAAATGGATAAAATGGAAGTGCATGTCTCCTCGCATTGATTTGAGTGCAGCCGACAATTCCAGTGACCTCCCTAGTATGGGAACCTGGTAAGTGGACCTTTGTGCCTCTCTGTGAATTCAAATTTTTCCTATTTTAAGCATGTTTTTGAAATTTTCATATGTATTTAGCTTTTTGATTTTCTTACCATAGAAACTCGTACGACAGTCTAATAGGACTCGTACGACTTTTGAATTATATTTAGAGTGTTGTACCCATTCGACCTATAACTCATATGAGAGGGACCCATCTGTCATATGACATTTCATTAAGTCCATTAAGTGTCATATGGGAACTTGTAGATTGTCATGTATGCATGAAATGTCGTGCGAGAACCCATAGAAACTTGTACGAGTTTTGAGGCCAGTCTGAAAACTGGTATGGAAAACAATGAGTGTTTTTCTCATCCTTAGGTCAATTTTTTTTTTTTGATTTCATAGGCTGATTCCTTAGCATTTAATGCACCTTCTAAAGTGTTCAATTTTTTAATTTCTATGCTTATAGCCTGATTTTTTACCAAGTTACTGATAGGGTACCCTGTTTCTATGCTGTGTAGGTTCATTACCCAGATGTACATGTTTGGATCTCACATTTGACTACCTAGAGAATCTGTGTATCACTGCTTGACCCTCTCAGAGTGCACCTAGCTACCTGCGGTTTCGAGTACCTTATCTGGTTGCCTGATATTCGGGTGAACCATGGTTTGATTACTGCATTGATTGCGAGATTCCATTTAGAGATGCAGACATTCCACCTGCCTACTGAAGAGATCACTCTGACGCTGGAGGATGTGTATAGGATTCTATGCATACCATTTCATGGCCCTCATCCTGATTATATCAATGTGAGGAATACTGGTCTACATGCCTTTAGGACTCTATTTGATGATGACGATCAATTAGCTCAGTCCATCTCCTGGGAGGCTCTGGTACAAAGATATGGGCAGACTCATAGATTAGAGTGCATCATAACAGGGATGATCAGTGGGATCATCATGTCTGATCGTCAGCAAAACGGTCTTATGATGGGTTGGGCCCCGATGGTAGCACGCCTGATGGCTAGTCCCTTTGAGCTAGGATGGGGTCAGTGTCTACTTGATCACATGTTTAATGAGATGCACGAGATAGTTTACCATGAGGGTAAATCATTTGCTTCGGGTGCACTTATATTACAGATATGGGCTTGGGAGCACATCCCAATATGTTGATCGATATGCGGTGAGGAGAGGCAGCCACAGGAGCCTCTGATATATAGATATTCTGGGTATGTCACACAGGTCTAAATGGGCCAAACTGAGTACTGGAGGCGTGTCCTAGATGACATGACATTTATGATTTGGAGGTCGTACTTACAAATTGAGGCCTGGCTAGCTGCACGTGCCTAGTTTAGTTACTTTTTTTAGAGCCGAGTGCTGATAGGATGATCTACCACTGTCTTAGAGTGATTTATCATCACGAGGGTATGGAGACAGTATGGCATCATACAGGATGCACCTCAAGATTATGCCATTTATGCACAGATGGTCTGAGAGCTTGGGTTGGGTTGGACAGCTCATCTATCTTACACCTTGTGCAGTCAGGAGTACACTAGATATGTGCCGAGAGATTGGGACTACATGCCGTAGGTTGTTGATACAAGTGTTACTAATGCATTTATTGCTTGGTTGGCAGAGCATCCTATGCAGAGATTTTCTTATCCGACTGAGCTAATTCTGACTATGGAGGAGGCAATAGATGTGACAGGTGCACCCATGGGTAGAGGCTAGAGATGATGAGATGTATAGATACCAGTGTTGCATCCTACACCACCTAGGCCTAGAGCGGTGATTACTCCATAGAGAGGAGTAGGACAGATGAGACCACCTCACCCTCATAGTTTTACAGCAGGATGACTTGTAGTTCTTCAGAGGAGATATACTAGAGGTGAGGGTGGTTAGCTGGGTAGTGTAGGTAGTGTTGATGATGTCCTAGGAGCATAGCAAGATGTGGGAGGTACTGATTTTGATCTAGGTGCTGAGGTCTGACGTCGCAAGGTGCACAGAGTAGAGGCTATTGATTAGCCTATGGAGGATTCAGAGGCACTAGTAGCAAAGGTAGATTTTGGATTGAGGTAGACACCTTAGGATATTATTAGGTGAATTTGAGCATAGATTCAGGATTTGAGATAAAAGAGTGCCACATTGGAGGTACAGCTGAGAGAGTCTGAGAGGCAGAGACTAGAGCAAGAGGTAGATGTGAGACGGTTACAGGCTGAGGTCATTCATTAGACTAGTCGGGCCTCTTACTATATTTCTATATATTATGCAACTGTACCTGCTACCACGAGAGTGCCTACATATTCTTAGTACATGATTACTTCTAAGGAGCTAGAGCACCATGGGTTGACCCACTGCCAAATGCACCTGCCCCACCACCACCAAATGCAGAGGAGTAGGCAGACAGCTTATCTGCCTTAGTATTCTGATTGTTTTTTGTCATGTTGTCCATATACTGATCATATCTGATAGCTCACATGAGCTCATTCTTTTGTATATTGTGCTAGTAGTGAACCTCTAACTATTCTGAGTTTTTGATATATATATGAGATCGATTTTGGTTATGACTTCATATGCACTTGTCATTTTGGTTATGATGATTATATCATGTGATGCAAATGTTTTAAATGCTGTAATTAGTGTAGAATGTATGGAATATGCAATGCAACGATTTCTTTCAAATGTATGGATTTATGCAATGTAATGATTATGGATTATGAAAATGTATGATTTCATTTATGCTTTATGTATGCACATGTATGTATGCAAATGGATGTATGGAATGTTCATGTAATGTAAATGCAGCGATACACATGATATATTGTTTTGCAGGTATTGATGAAGACAAGTACTTAGTCATTTGTCAAAAGGATGTGTAACCCAAGATGGTGACTGCTTGCTGGTTCAGTTTAAGGGACCTTTATACAAAGCTCAACCCTTGTGTCATGTTTAGCGATAGTTTTGGATAATTTTTAAGTGTTCAAGTTGATTTGCAAAATCGTGAGATCATGCAAGCATGCAAAGTGAAAATGAAATGCAAACCTAAGACCTAGGACTTAGTCATTGATCATGTGTCAGTCGTTTCCATCACTGCATATTTTTTTTTGTGCTTTTATCTTTAGGTAACAGTGGATAAATCAATACAACGTCCACTAGGTAGGCAACCATAGACATATGAATATTGACTTTTTCTTTATTATGTCAGATTAGATATAAGCACCAAGGCACAAAAGCCAGGATGACCTGAATATCATGTCCATTTTGATATTGCAATTTGTATAAGCATCATAACATAAATGTTGTGATGACCTGAATACGCCTTACATAACAAACACGCCAAGCAAAAGAGAGATCATTCTCATTCTTATGTAAATTTACCCGCAGTGACCCTTTATCGTTCACATCCTTGGATAATTTTGCATTTCACAATAGAGAAGTAGAAATCACTCAAAAGATAAAGTTAGATCAAACTTCTTTGAATTTTCTGGGTATCAATGGTCGAGGTACACATGGCCATCCAATACATGATGGAGGCACTTATAGTGGACACCAATTCAATCTAGAATTTCCAAAGTTGTTAGATTTTCACTCAAAGTAGAAAACCCAAGAAAAAGATTATGCCCCTAGTTATCACTCTCTAAATCCTATGAAGGACATCATCGAAGAGCTTGAGGGAACAAAATATGCAGAAATCTCAATGTGAATCAATAAGCATACAAGGAGACAAAAGCATGTCAGGCAAAGATTATTTTCAGTTTGTTGTTGATGTTTGTTTGTATGTGATTGCAAAATCCTTTCTGGTAAGGAGACAGATAGACATACAGAATTAGATGAAGCTTCAAAGGACTCTGACTGGATATGACTCATTTAAGGTACTGAGGACTACATGAGATGACTTTGATTGCCCCCAAGTTTAAAACATTGATATGATAGATACGCTTTTTCTGATTGGTGTACAAATTGACTTTATTGAAAACAAGGATATATACAAACTAAAGCTGACTGAAAGCTGGGAAAGACCAAGATTGCACTGATAGATGGATCATTTTTGAACAAGTGGCACCCATTTTCCGGGTTTTAACCATCTTGGTAGAGATTCTATTTTTGCTACCAAGGCCTTTGTTTCTAGGTTTTCACCAAGGCACTTTTTCTTTTTGTTCTTTTTTTGTATTTTTCATCTTTTCAATTTTTTTAATTTTTTTGTGATTCACTAAGGCGCCTATTGCTAAGTTTTCACCATGATGATCATTTTTTTAATGTCTTTTTATGATTTTTATGATTTTTTCAGGACATTTTTTAATACTAAATGCCTTAGGCATATAATTTCTTTAGATGAAAAATGTTGATTGGTTCTTAGAGTTGTTCTCCTTCAGTCATTGAGAGTTGATAGGCTCCAGAGCCAAAAGTAGCTGTGATAACAAAGGGATCCATCCAGTTGGGTTAAAACTTCCCCTTGCACTCTAATGTGATTGATTTTTAGGATTTTCTCTCTGCAACCAAGATGACAAGTGCATATGAAGTGATTGCATATGAAGTCTGAATTTCTTGTTATAGCCTCTAGACATCCTTTTTTGATATACTCTGAGATGATCATATCCGACTTGTTTGTGCTCATCTAGTAGTTCAAGTTCTTGCAACCTAGACACTCTGTAGTCATCATCAATTACTTGACCATGCATTCTGATTCTTAGTGATGGGATTTCAACCTTAGTAGGTAGTACCACTTCAGACCCATAAACTAAAGTGAATGGTGTAGCCCCAGTGGACATTTTGATACTTTTTCTGTAGGCCCAAAGAGCTAGATTGATCATGAGATGCCAGTCTCTTCTTGTTTTATTAACTGTGTGATGTTGGATCTTCAATAGATTCTTGTTTGATGCCTCTACTTGTCCATTCCCTTAAGGATAGTATATGGATGACCAATGTTGTGTTATCTTGAATTTTGAGCATAAGGAATCTAAGTCCTTATTCTTGAATTGGCCACCATTATCTGTGACTATAGAATGTGGGATTCCATACTAACAAATGATATAGTTCAGGATGAACATTTAAATTTTCTTGCCAGTTGCTTGAGTCAAAGGAATTGCTTCTACCCATTTTGTAAAGTAATATGTAGCTATAATGATATGGGTGTGTCCATTGGAAGAATGTGGATATATAGCTCCTATAAGATCAAACACCCATTGTTGGAAAGGCCATTGTGTATTAAAGGGGATAAGATCTCTCCCTGGTGCATGAATCAAGTTCCCATGTACTTGGCACTTTTGATAGTTCTTTGCATATTTGATAGCCTCTTTTTCTATTTCAGGCTAATAGTACCCAGCCCTAATAAGTTTTCAAGCTAGTGTTAAACTGTTGGAATGTGATCCACATATGTTTTCGTGGACTTCCTCTAGTGCACGTTGAAACTCTTCATGTTCTAAACACCTAAGAAGTGTACCATCTAGACTCTATTTGTATAGATCATTACCAATGATGACATACTGCGATGCATTTCAGATAAGGTATCATTTCTCATGGTAGTTGAAAGTATCAGGGATGATTTGGTCTTGAAGGTAGGAGAAGAGGTGTTTGTATCTGGAAGAGTCATGACCAACAATAGTGTAGATCATGTGGGTTTCAGGGCAATCATATGTAGGGAATGACAATGCTTCCACTAGGAACTCATAACATAGCTCATGTTCGGGCTGATGTAGTAGAGATGATAGTGTTTCCATAGCAGCAACAACCTTGTTCTCCATTCTAAGAATCTGCTCAAACGTGATAGATATGAAATATTTCTTTAAGTCATCTACCATGCGTTTGTATGGAACAAGTTTCTCATCTTTTGTCTAGTACACATCATTGACTTGGTGTATGACTAATTGTGAGTTTCCATGAATGTGTAATTCTTTCACTCGCCATTCTATTGCTATCTTCATGTCATTAAGTAGAGCTTCATATTTAGCAATATTGTTTGTGCAAGGAAATTTTATTCTGAATGCTTTAGGTATTGAGTAACCTTATGGTGTTATGAATAATATGCTTGCTCCAAATCCATTCTGTGTGTAAGATCCATCAAAGAAAAGATGCCAAGTTTGAGAAGATATGTGCATGATGGATGAATCAAGAAATTCCATCTATAATGGTGTATCATGAAACATTGGTGCTTCAGCTAATTGATCTACAATGACTTGACCTTTGATAGCTTTCCTTTCAACATATTCTATATCAAATTTGCTCAATAGTATTACCCATTTAGCCAGTCTACCTACGAGGGAAGCTTTTCTCAATAAGTATTTCAATGGATCTATCTTAGCTATCAATTGTGTTGTATGAGCTAACATGTAGTGTCTCAGCTTCTATGATGCAAAGATGATAGCTAGACATACTTTTTATATCATGGAATAGTTCTTCTCATAAGCTACCAATTTTCTGTTGATGTAGTAAATAGCTCTCTCCTTTTTGTTTTAATCATGTTGTGCTAGTAATGCCCCCATTGATGTATCTGTGGCAGAGACATACATAATCAATGGCTTCCCTTGAATAGGAGGCATCAAAATAGGAGGATTCACCAAATATTGTTTGATGTGATTAAAGTTCTTTTCACACTCCTCATTCCATGCAAAATTCAGACCTTTATGTAATATCTTTGTGAAAGGTTGTGATATATTTGCTAACTGAGATATGAAACATCTGATTGATTTCACCCTTCCTTGTAGGGTTCTCATTTGATTGGTATTTTTGGGAGGTTGCATCTCCATGATGGCTTTGACTTTAGTAGAATCTACTAATGCCCTTCTTTGAAATAATATAGCCTAGGAGCTTTCTAGAAGTAACACCAAAAGCACACTTTTTAGGGTTGAGTTTGAGACTAAAATTCTCCATTCTATCCAGTATTTTTCTCAAATCATTCAAATGTTCTAATCTTATCATAGAATTAGCTAAGGTGTCATCAACATAGTCTTCCATAATTCGATGCATCATATCATGAAAGATAGATGTCATAGCCCATTGATATGTAGCACCAACATTCTTAAGACCAAATGGCATGACATTCCAACAAAAAGTACCCCATGCACATGTGAAAGTCATTTTCTCTTGATCTTCTAGAATAGTTTTGATTTGGTTGTATATTGAGAAACCATCCATTAAAGAATACATTTCAAAGCCCACAGTCATATCCACTATCATATCAATGTTTGGTAGTGGAAAGTCATCCTTAGGGCATGCTTTGTCTACATCTTTGAAGTCTGTGCATACTCTAATAGATTTTTCAGGTTTTGATACTGGAGCAATGTTGGAGATCCACTCAACATAATCAATAACTTGGATAAATCTGACTTTTAGTAACTTTTCTATCTCAACTTTGACTAGTAGTGCAACATGTGGATGCATCTTTCACAATTTTTGTTTAACAGGTTTGACTCTTGGAGCTATAGAAAGATGATGCATTATCAAATTTGGATCTAACCCTGGCATATCTGAATACTTCCATGCAAAGTTGATCTTCTTTCCTATCAGGAAAGTAGTGAATGCTTGTTTTTCTTCCTCTGATAGGGATTGTGCTACATGAATCAGTTGTGGTTCCTCTGTTGTACCCAAGTTGATAGATTGAGTGGGTTCTATCAATACTAGAGATCTATCCTATAAATGACTTAGAAGGACATCAAATATCTCATCCTTAGGTTCCTTAGAGAGGTTTTCACCTCCGGATACGTCTTTTGTTTTTACTATTTTAGGTTCTGAGACTGCCACAAAGTGGTTTTCACCCTCAGAACTCTTTTTCTTTTTGCTTTTGTTTTTCTGACTGAGATATTTGATATTTGACTCTATCATGCTAATGCTAGGTTCACCGATGGAAGTAATCATAGGTTCCACTACATTGAGGTAGTAGGCAAGAGCATAGTCATTTCGAAAGGTATGGATATCTTGGCTCGGATCGGTAGACATTTGGTTAATAAGCTCTGGATGTTGGATAGTTAATGTAGGGGAGGATTGGGAAATGGTGTTCATGCATATGGTGTTGTCATCATTAGTCCTAACCTGACTCTTGAATTCAAAGGTGATATTACTACTCAGAATGTCCAATTCACGAATAGTCTCAATGTCATTATTGGATTCCACTTCAGCCATAGGTGGATCAGACTTGCTAAGTTCATCATTTCACTCTAGACTCACATTGGTTTTAGGTGAATATTGGTGAATGACATCAATGTGTTCTTCAGTGATAAGCTCATCTTCTTCTGGAATAACTCCCCATTCATAGTCATTTGATTCTTCATCTGGATCTCTGGGAAATCTAAGAACATGTGTAAAGTCAGGACGAATCCCCCAAGCAGGATTGCCTTTAGATTCTGAGCAGAACTTATATTCATGGGAGTCTGTTTCAGAATCACTATTGTATCCCAAGTGTTCAACTATTGTGGTAGGTTTACCTTCTTCTTGTTTAGTAGTAGGTTCTTGTGTATCTACTAAATTGATATTCTCCTTAGGTTTTTCTTCATCTTTAAGAAGACCTAGTATTTCTTGAGGTAAACATTCATAAGGAATAAGATCACTGGTCTTTGAATCATCACTGTTTGATTGTGGCACTAGTAAATTTTACCCTATTTTTTGATGAGAAATAGTCAAATTTTCTACACCAATTGGTCGAACAGATGACCAAAACTATCGTCGATCTTTTTTCGTCGATTAATCTACACAACAAATAATAGTCAAAATTTTGATGCTGTAAGTGGTCGAATTGTCCACTGAATCAATCCCTTGGAACTGGAAGAATAAGACGTCAAATGCATAGCATTCTCATCGATTCTACTGTTGTAAAGGTCAAAATTGAGACCATTGATTAGTCAAAATATCCATGACAATTCGACAAAGTGGTCGTCAAATGCATAGCATTCTCGTCAAGCACAGTGTTGTGTAAAGGTCGAAAAATAGACCAATACTAATTTTTGGTTAAAAAAAAATGCGACCAGACAAGCTCACCGATGTTCATAACCAGGTTTGATCTTCATCCTAGGATTGAAAGTTCGGCCTCCTTTAGCTTCTAATAGGCTAGGCTTCTATTGCATGGTTTCATTTATTGTCTTTCATTTCAATGTTATTTGTATTTGTGTTGTTAAACTTGTCTGAGGTTTACTGGTTTTAGATTCACCTTCTTTAGTTAGAGATCTCTCATTTTTGTTCTATTAATTACTTTTATTGCTCTTGGAATTTCTCTTAACACTGACTTAATATCCTAACCCATTTACTTTCTGAGTCTCATTGATTTACTTTGGTCATTTTGGTACATAAAAAAAATTTCATTTTAGTTTTTACTTTTCTTTTGCTCTTTTATTGGTGCTCTACTTTTTCCTTTTTCAGTTTTCTTATTATTTGAACAATTGTCATATTATGGATACAAGTACTAATTTTGAATTCTTAGCTGATATTTTGCCCTTCGGGTAATCTAGATCACATTGATAGAAATAAATTTAAGACTAGAAAAAGGTTTAATAGGGTTCAAGATTGGCTGAAATTTATATCTATATGATTTTTTGATGAGAAGTGTTTTGAGATACAGACCTGTGCAATCCAATCTCCCAAGGAATAGACAACACTAGTTATCACCATCTATGCCAAAATAGGATTTGTCTTCAAAGCCTCTTCATACGCAGTCCAGTTATGCACAAGAGCATATCTGACAATCTCATAGAGGGTCCATCCTTGAAAACAAAAGCACCATTTTAGTTTGAATATTGAATATATACAAATATAATGATGAAAGAAAAGAAGACAATCATATGCTCTCTGATTTTGAGGTATAGAATAGCAAATATAAGCTGAAAAGCCAATAAAAAACATAAGAGAAAAATCACACTTCAAGAAAGTACAAAAAGAAAAGCAAGATAAGTTCTTATCAGGCCACTGAAAAGCTTTCAATATTTTAGATAAGACATCATAGGTATTTATTTGTATTCTAAAGCCTTGTTATAGAAATTTGTTTTTATTAATCCTCAGAATTAGTTAGCGAATCTTCTTCTTTCTTTCTAAATTCATGGATGATTCTATTTTTCTACAGTAAATAGCATACGTAACAGATAAACATGAAATCAGCAACAAATATCTACCTCTAAATACAACTCCAAATGAATGAATAAAAGAAGAAAATGATAATTCTGATTGGGTATCCAGTAAATTAAATAGTTTAATCATGCAAATAGATGTGGATATTCACAGCCTCAAGAAAATTTAAACTGACTAAGAAAGCTTCGTTTACCTATAGATTTGTGTGCTTGTCTGAGTTTGATACGCAGATCAAGTTGTACAACCTTTAGAATAGATCCTATTCAAGTAAGGTCGTACAACTTGATTTGCGTATCAAACTTAGACAAGCACACAAATCTGTAAGTAAATGTTGATTAAATATTTTATTTTTAATAGCAGTTTAAAAGGCTATTTAAATGTTTTGACTATTTGATAAGAACAAAATTGGTATTCAGATATAAATTATTGAGCTTCTCTTTGTTTCGATAATAGTTTAACATTCTCTACTTAATAGGGCCAACCACGTGAAGGTGGAAGCTCATCTAGCCCCTCCTAGGATCCTCTTATGACCCTTTACAACACTTTAAGACCTCTAAGATGAATTCTTAGGGATCGTAAAGGGTCATAAGGGGTCCTGGGACACAACAATTGAGAAACATAAATGTAGGCATCATGGTAAAAAAACCAAAGATAAGGAATCTATATATGGTTTTTGGATCCACAGTGTCAACTTAGAACTGCAGGAGTAGTGGTTGTGTTGCATTTTCTGGGTATAGCATTCAATTATGTTGTGTCTCCAAACAATTGGGACTGTGATGCCTACCTTTATGTTTCTCAGTTGTTGTGATACCTACATTTATGTTTTGTAGCTATCATGTTTATTTGCATGTTCTTTGTGTTTGGCTTCTCTCCCTCACATCGAAAATAAGTTTTTTCCCACTCTGAATTGAGAATGCACGTGCAACACAAGCATAATATGCATGGATAGTAGGTGGAGTTGAAAAAACACAACACATTTACATTTTCGCGATGGTCTATAACTTAAAATATGCAATTAAAGACCTTTATAAAAAATGCAACCCTGTTGTGTTTTTCAACTCCACCTGATATCCTATGTATATGAATTGAGATTGCATATTGAACTAGGCTTCTCTTTCTGCATTGCCTGCAACCAAGAGACTGTCACAGTTAACATCTAAATGGCGTGTCTCATCATCACAACTAATCCACCTTAAATAATTGAATATGTTTTCTTGTATTAAATATTCATTAATCAAAATTCGAATAGAAAATGTATACCTTGAGTACTACAATTCACATTAGAATCGATGCCTCCATCATGCTTGGTCGGTGCAATATCAATATTGACAGGTTGCATTCCAATGTAAATAAAATAGATGTAGATTTAGATGACGATATCACAGAAATCCCTAATTCACAGTCTATTAGGGATTTCTGCGATATCGTCATCTATATCTACAACTATTGCCTTTGTATGTTGTTGCAGGTGCTTTTCCCCTATTTGATATTTATCTTCAGGTGTCCACACTCGTTCTGTTGGTTGTTGCCAACAGGTCACAATCAGTGATTGGGAGAGCCCTGTTTTGGCACCAGTCATGTAGTACAAGCACTAGAATTGAGTTTTTCAGCATGACTGGGAAGAAGCTAGAAAAGGAGGTAGAAGCGAAGGAGGTATGTGCTAAATGCGTATGTGTTGAAGGTCAAAAGGAGGTAGAAGCTAGAACAGGGTAGAAGTGAAGGAGGTATGTGCTGAATGCGTATGTTTCCAATTTCTATCGTACTTGAGCATTATAATTTTGAATGGTTTGCGTGCATTGTCCATGACTTCACATCGCACATGTATCCTTATTGGCATTCTATAAAACATTACAGTTTAATTTATGTGCCACTTAGTTCCAAAACCCTAATCTTTGCATATCAACATGCGATAAATTTTTTTGTCCAAACTCTATCGGATGTTGATATACAAAAATTTCTCAACTCATGCCAAAAAACTCAATTCTAGTGCTTGTACTGAGACCTTAAATTATTGAGCTTCTCTTTGTTTCGAGAATAGTTTAACATTCTCTGAGAAACATAATTTTAGGCATCATGGTCACATTCTTTTGGAGACAATGTACTTGAGTGGTATACCCAGACGATGGAGAGTAACTTCTGCACCCCTCCAATTCCAAGTCGTTCTCCATCCCACAGTGTCAACTTGGAATTGAAGGTGCAGAAGTTGCACTCTGTCTGGTTATACAACTCAATTATGTTGTCTCCAAAAAAATGTGACCATGATGCCTACAATTATGTTTTGAGAATAGTTTAATTAACATTCTCTACTTAACAGGGCCAACCACGTGAAGGTGGAAGCTCATCTAGCCCCTCCTAGGATCCTCTTATGACCCTTTACGACACTTTAAGACCTCTAAGATGAATTCTTAGGGATCATAAAGGGTCATAAAGGGTCATAAGGGGTCTTGGGACACAACAATTGAGAAACATAAATGTAGGCATCATAGTCACAATGTTTTGGAAATACAACATAATTGAGTGGCATACCCAGACGATGCAACGCAACCACTACTCCTGTAGTTCTAAGTTGACACTGTGGGATCCAAAAACCAAAGATAAGGAATCTATATATGGTTTTTGGATCCATAGTGTCAACTTAGAACTGTAGGAGTAGTGGTTGTGTTGCATTTTTTGGGTGTAGCATTCAATTATGTTGTGTCTCCAAACAATTGGGACCATGATGCCTACATTTATGTTTCTCAGTTGTTGTGATACCTACATTTATGTTTTGTAGCTATAATGTTTATTTGCATGTTCTTTGTGTTTGGCTTCTCTCGCTCGCATCGAAAATAAGATTTTTCCCACTCTGAATCAAGAATGTGTGTGCAACACAAGCAGAATATGCACAGATAGTAGGTGGAGTTGAAAAAACACAACACGTTTACATTTTTGCGATGATCTATAACTTAAAATACGCAATTAAAGACCTTTATAAAAAATGCAACCCTGTTGTGTTTTTCAACTCCACCTAATATCCTATGTATATGAATTGAGATTGCATATTGAACTAGGCTTCTATTTCTACATTGCCTGAAACCAAGAGACTGTCACAGTTAACATCTAAATGGCGCGTCTCATCATCACAACTAATCCACCTTAAACAATTGAATATGTTTTCTTGTATTAAATATTCATTAATCAAAATTCGAATAGAAAATGTATACCTTGAGTACTACAATTCACATTAGAATCGATGCCTCCATTGAGCTCGGTCGGTGTAGTATCAATATTGGCAGGTTGCACTCTAATGTAAATAAAATAGATGTAGATTTAGATGACGATATCACAGAAATCCCTAATTCACAGTCTATTAGGGATTTCTGTGATATCCTCATCTATATCTATAGCTATTGCCTCTATATGTTGTTGTAGATGCTTTTCCCCTATTTGATATTTATCTTCAGGTGTCCACACTCATTCTGTTGGTTGTTGCCAGTGGGTCACAATCAGTGATTGGGAGAGCCCTATTTTGGCACCAGTCATGTAGTACAAGCACTAGAATTGAGTTTTTTGGCGCGACTAGGAAATTTTTGTATATCAACATGCGATAGAGTTTTTTGTCCAAACTCTATCACATGTTGATATACAAAAATTTCCCAGCACGTGCCAAAAAACTCAATTCTAGTGCTTGTATTGAGACCTTAAATTATTGAGCTTCTCTTTATTTCGAGAATAGTTTAACATTCTCTGAGAAACATAATTGTAGGCATCATCATCACATTTTTTTGGAGATAATGTAATTGAGTGGTATACCCAGATGATGGAGAGCAACTTCTGCACCTCTGGTTCCAAGTTGTTCTCCATCCCGTAGTGTCAACTTGGAATCAGAGGTGCAGAAGTTGCACTCCGTCTAGGTATACAACTCAATTATGTTGTCTCCAAAAAAATGTGACCATGATGCCTACAATTATGTTTCGAGAATAGTTTAATTAACATTCTCTACTTAACAGGGCCAACCACATGAAGGTGGAAGCTCATCTGGCCCCTCCTAGGAGCCTCTTTTGACCCTTTACGACATTTTAAGACCTCTAAGATGTATTCTTAGAGGTTGTAAATGGTCATAAAGGGTCATAAGGGGTCCTGGGACACAACAGCTGAGAAACATAAATGTAGGCATCATGGTCACATATTTTTGGAGATAATGTAATTGAGTTGTATACCCAAGCGATGGAGTGCAACTTCTGCACCTTCGATTCCAAATTGACACTGCGGGATTCAAAGACCATAGATAAGGAATAAATTTAGAGAGCGGAGGAGGGCCATAATGAAAAAAATAATACAGGACAAACCTCAAGTTAAATGAGGCAACTGCAAATATTTTAATAGATTTTTATTATTAAATAATGAAATTTACATATACTAGTGTTCTAAGCCCCCTCATTACACGATTTATTATTGTAAGCCCCCTCTAACTTACGCATCTAGAAAATGAAACTACAACCTATTGGGATTGAGACAAACCTTATAGAACAACAACAACTAGGAATGATCGCTTTCCAACATCTATTGAATACATCTATTGGACGACCTTGTATTCATGAGCTACACCTTGTATTCATGAGCTACAAATGTATTCAAAAGATATATTCAATAGATGTTGGAAAGTGATCATTCCTAGTTGTTGTTGTTCTATATGGTTTGTCTCAATCCCAATAGGTTGTAGTTTCATTTTCTAGATGCGTAAGTTAGAGGGGGCTTACAATAATAAATCATGTAATGAGGGAGCTTAGAACACTAGTATATGTAAATTTCATTATTTAATAATAAAAATATATTAAAATGTTTGCGGTTGCCTCATTTAACTTGAGGTTCATCTTGTATTATTTTGGTCATTATGGACCTTCTCCGCTCTCTAAATTTATTCCTTATCTATGGTCTTCATATCCTAGAGTGTCAACTTGGAATCAGAGGTGCAGAAGTTGCACTCCATCACTTGGGTATACAACTCAATTACGTTGTCTCCAAAAAATTGTGACCTTGATGCCTACAATTATGTTTCTTAGCTATTGTGAAATTTGCATTTATGTTTCTGAGTTGTCATGTTTATACCTTCTCTCATTTGCTGGTGTAATTCCTCTTTGAGTATCCCCATTCTCCTTTGCATCCAAAATGAACTCATTCCAATCCCTCACTGGAATAAAGGGGGACTTCATACCATGCTGTGCTCAAACTTCAGTGAGACTTCATACCATGTAGCGTCCGTAGATTATGTCCAATACGTTATTTACGCTTGTATTGGTGGGAAAACTCTTGAAAACATGCAAAAGAGATTGCATTCAACCATGTTGTTTACATGACACATGTAGTTTACTCTTGAAAACATGCAAAATAGATTGCATTGATAGCAGATTGGGGCTCACCTGAGCCATAAACATGAAGAATTATTCTAAAAAAAGATGTAAACCATATATATGCGCACTTGAGGAAAAGCGAAGTTATGTCATATCAATATTAAAATATTAGTTACAATATGAAAATACTAAACTAACTAATTCCTGAGTTCATCTCTGCATATGGTTGCAACAAAGATATGCGATTACATTACAGAGAAGGCATCGTAAAAATATAATTTCAGAATTTGCCCTAGCTTGACACGTTTTGCACTCAAATCCTTCATCACAGATAAGTGGAGATGGGCGAATATTTGCAGATGAGTTGTCATCGACCCAAGTAAAGTATCCGCAACCATTGTTTCCCTGTGATACCCAGTCTACATTAGTTCTTATATTATAATGAATAGTATTTACATTAGAAACTTTAAATATATACACATTAGCAACCTTTTTTCGATTAGGGCAGCACCAAAATTGTCATCCAAGGTTTTTCAATGTCTGTGAAGTCTTCAACACACACTTCCCACCACCACATTGACAGTTTGGCACATTGACAAGAGTCATCGAACCTATATCAATAATGCACCACACCATCATTACTACATTTATTATTTTTATATGATTATTTTTATATGAAATACACCAAGGAGTACCATCAGAAGTATTAACCATTGACAATAATGAAAAGTAAACCTAAAACAAATACCTCATTTTTTATCAGCATGTGTAGTCTGTGTGTATATGAAAAATGAAAGAAATATGACGCTGAAATAAAATAGTGAACAAAATAGTATTCCACATAGAGTGAATGAAATATATAATCAAAAGAAGGTGACAAAATCCTGTCTTGAAGCACAGACATAGGAAATAAAAAAGGGACAAAAGACAAGAAATAAGAAAAATCATTATGACTATAGAAAAATCATTTATACTATAAAAAAAAAAAAGAAACACTCTTTGTCAACAATTTCCAAAATCATTAGGACTATAAATGGACGGTTCTGATATTGCTTTGCCATTACAACAATTGAGCATTCATCATTTGGTACTTTTTGGTGTATTCCATTTAAGTTTTTTAGTTGCCGTGTTTATGTGATTGGCTTCTCTCCCTCACAAGGGATACGTCGATAGGTAATTGATTTGAAAGCATAATGATTTGACAGTTTTTTTTCAGGATAGGCGTAATCATCCCGCCAACCTTAATTAGCAACATTGGTGTCCTATCATTGCACAAGTGCAAGACAGTAAGGGTCTATTCAAGGGTCCTATCATTGCATATGTGTATATATACATATATGTACACATGTGTATATATAGTACACATACACATGTGTGTATATGTGTATTCATGTATGTATATGCACACATATATACACATATGCACACATGTGTATATATACACACATACACAAATGTGTGTACATGTGTGTGTATACACACACATACACACATATACAATCATTTAAACATGGACAAGCAAGTTGCGGTTGACCAAGTGAATTTTGAGTGGGAAAGTCAAAACTCAAGGTGGAATTGATTTATCGAGTAAGACAACATTTTTGAACAACTTGGAGTGTACTGATTTCAATTAACTCAATACTCATGGAAGGTTTCTTCAATTGCAATGCTGGTAAGCATTGTGTGACAACAAACAATACTGTAACACATCTATGAGTCTATGAGTTAATACCATGAAGTGATCATTATATGATGATCCAAATCACAATATATACTCCTACTTCAGACCGATCTGCTACTGTTGCATTGTACCTACAAACTTCATCAAAGAAACCCTCACTATTTCATTACAGTCAATGATGATTAGCACTATTCCTACATAAAAGATGTTAGAATATCATATAAATACATGTTAGATGAATGCTTCCCATGAAATCTGGCCCCTTGGAATTCATGGGAAGGCCATATCTTGGTGAGAACCTAGACTATTGCAAAAGAAACTCAAAACTTATAGCCTGTCAAGTAACCCCATGCATCTAAACAGTTAACACAGAATATACAAAATATATTCAGACCAATAATTGATGACAGTGAACTTCTAATTCATCACAATGAATGGAAATAGGCTTCTAGTATATCTCTACACTTCCCACAATGAAAACTTGTTCAAATTTGCAGAGAATCAAAACATTTTATGTTATATTGTGAATGAAAACTTGTTCAAATTTGCAGAGAATCAAAATATGTTATATTGTGATGATATCAAGATTTATATAGGTGTTGTCTTATTTCCATATTATATGACCTCAAAATACATCAATCAATGTTTACAAACTTGTATTAATCACAATGAATATTTGAGCCCTACAATCTTAGGATAATTCTCAAAGATATGCTCATTATTTTATAATATCCCAGTCCCCTCATATTTCTATTTTAAAATTATGTATTTCTTATTCAAGTTTATACTACGAGTAAGTATATATCCTTATATAATTAAGACCGTGACTAAGTAAAGTTACATAGCATATCCCAACTCTTATATAAACACTTAGCATATATAGAGACAATGAAATATCAGCATACATATTGCAAGTAATGTAATGAATAATAGGACTCTCTTCAAATATCTATAAGGAACTTTCCATGACTTTCTGATTGACCATGATAATTTCTCCATTATGAGGGAACTTAAAAAATTCATGGATAGTAGAAGGTATAACTCTCATTAAAGTAAGCTAAGGATGACCTAGTCTTACTTGGAATTGATTGGATTTAGGAATAGTGACAAAGGTGACAATCTAAGAACTTCTTACCAACTTCAATAGGAAGGGTCATAAAAATTATGGTAGAACAAGTAAAACAATCATGCACCTTAACCATGACATTGGATTTTTTATAATTTTCTTGATGAAATTTTTAGGTAAAGAGATGTTATTTGGTAATAACAATCACCATACATAGGATCAATAAGCACTCCTCAAGAGAGCTCTTGATTAATCTTCATAGTAATGTATAGGGGTCCATCAACAACCTTAATAGTTTCCTTGATATCAAAGGTTATGCAAGGTTCAAGCTTAGGTTTTGGAATAGGTTTAGGTTTCTCAATAAGGTTGACTACATTGTTTTCCGCATTATATGTAATGTCAACATTCACTGATTAGTAGGTATTTCAAGTCTCCAAGTGTGGAGTTCACTGTCCTTGGCAGTTCTCTATTGGTTTACAATAGTGCTTCTTCCCATAATCAAACAATGGATTTGATTCCAACCTAAGATTACATAAAAACCCTCATAAAATTTCAAAACAATAAGAATACAGTCTTCATTCACAATCATTGTCACTGTTCCTCAAATCAGTGATTAGAACAGGCAATTAAAACGTCCCTCAAATCATTAATCAATTGATTATTATATAAGCTCCTCAAGCATGAGTTGGATGATGTGGATTATGTAGATATAAGAACTAATGTATCCACATCATCCAACTCATGCTTGAGAAGCTTATATTATTTACTGTCTCATAATAGTAAGATTGGTACCTATCCTAGTAAGTCATTATGAGATAGTAAATACGATCTACATCCAATCTTGGTCCACAAGCATGAGTTGGATGATGTGGATTATGTAGATATAAGAACTAATGTATCCACATCATCCAACTCATGCTTGAGGAGCTTATATTATTTACTGCCTTTTTGCCTTGGCATTTGTCATTATTTTTGAGAAATTCAGTCTATAAAAGGATGGTGAACATAAATGACAGTCCAATAGATGGAAATTCAAGCCCCATAAATATTAGTGGATAGTGCTAAAACAAAATTATGACAGCCTTCATGTTGAAGTGATAGTCTTGCCTAAGAAAATAGTGGACAATTGTAAGTCCAAACATTAAGGTTGTGTAGAAACAGTCTATAAAAGCTTACAAGCAAGACAAGAACAGCCTTTGAAAACGTTGGATGGCATGTTGATAATGGTTGCCATATAGAAACATAAAAGGAAAACCATAGAATAGTTATTCCTATGAAGAATTTAAAAGGCTAAAATGGAAGACAATCTAAATGGTCATGTGACAATCACAAATGTTGTTGGAGTTGAACAAAGAAAACTAGGCCAAGGGAATGATGAACTAATAGGTATAATAGTCAATGTTAAACAAGTTGGTGTCAAAAGAACATTGATCTCAAAGGATTTTTAGTTAACTGTGAAGGTAAAATTTTGAAGACATCTGAAGACAACCAACAATCCAAGTATAGCCACAAGAAACATCATAATGAGGACAATCATCCCATGACAGTCATGCCAAACAACAATGAGCATGCAGTAGTTCTTGATGGAAGATCAAAGGAGAGTAGACATCAAGTCAAGTTTTTGCAAGAAGTACATGAAATATTTTAGAGGCTCAGTAGCATGACTCACTAACAGTATGGAGGATAAGGTGACTATCCACTAAAGGACATTCATCCAAGGCATCATTATGCAAAGGATAATACTAAAAAATGAGAAGTTTGGTAATGATGGATGATGGAAAGGTCAATGAGAAAAGTATGAATGGATTGGATCAATGGATTGGAATGGATATGGGCAGAGTATAGAAGAGTTTATAATGATGTTAGAGTTTCTTGCGGATGAGAAGGAAAAGCCATAGTGCTTAGGGGAATAGTGTGATGACTATCCCAACTAGAGAATCACAACTTGCAGAGTCACTGTCTTTAGAAATTGGTGAATAAATTAGATAATGTAGGGTACGGTGGAAGTTGTTTTTTCAAGAGGATAAATCTCATATTATTAATAGGAAATCTTATGCTCAAGGGAATTTTCTTGAGAATGGAGGAAGAGGAAGAGGATGAGGGGCTCTTAATTTCTATAATCAATTTATATAATTCTTTAAGTACTTTTTTTAGGCTCTTTGTGATTGATCTATAAATACTCTTCACTAAGGGTGGGGATGGTTTTTAATCTTCATTATATTCCATAAATACTCTTCAGTAAGGAGGAGTGTAGCTTCTAATTTCTTTCATTCTTCTATATAATAAGTACTCTTCATTAAATGTAAGGGCGACTTTTAATCTTCACTATTGATCTATATTATTCTTTAAGTACTACCCTTAACTAAATGTAAGAATGTCTTTTGTCTTCACCATTGATCTCTATTTTGAGTATTCTTCACTAAGTATTAAATGTCTATGTTTAAATATAATAACACCTATTTTCTCGCTATACCTTTTCTTTCTTGTTTATCTTAACTTAAAATCTTTACAAAGTAATCAATTTTCTATTGGTGTATTGATGTTTGATTTCAAATTATAAATTTCAATAGTTATAAGGTATGTGTATCCATTAACTTTTAAAAATTATTAGGAATATGTATCATTTTATTTTTTTCAAGATCTTAAAACTAATGATTTATAAGCTTAATGTGGAGATTGAAATATAAATTAAAAATTAATTAAGAAAATGATATTTGTAAAAAAAATTAGGAAATGATGAAGAGGATTTCGCTCTGCAACTAGGGTAAGTAGATTGATCGGTTTGTTGTACCTCCCACATGTGTAATTTATTCCCTCTCCAAGACGATGGTTGAGATTTATTACTAACATTGTAATCCAGATTGGAGATGTGTAATTTATTCCCTCTCCAAGATGATGGTTGAGATTTATTGGGCATTAAGCCTTGCCTGGACCTCTTCCTATGCCCCTCTTCTTCTGCCTCACCATTTCTTGATCTCTTCATGTTAAGAGTAGTTTGACAAGGGCGCCTATGGATGAATGGATTAAAAGCTCTCACTCTCTGACACCTATTGATGAATTGTCAAGGAATCGATTGAGTAGCTGAATTACAAGTAATGTATGACACGTGAGGTTACCCTATTCTTTAGGACTCATTTGTAGTAAACCTAGACTGTTTGAATTTATTCTATGTGCAGGTTGTTGACTAGTGATTGGTAGAACTGTGGCTTGATTCAGGGCTCAGTAATTGGGCACCCCTTTGGATGCGGCTTCCAGTTGATGCAAAGATTAGGGTGTTGGAACTAAGTGGAACATAAATTAAACTATAATGTTTTATAGAATGCCAATAAGGATACATGTGCAATGTGAAGCCATGGACAATGCACACAAACCATTCAAAATTATAATGCTCAAGTACAATAGAAATTGGAAACATACGCATTTAGCACATACCTCCTTCGCTTCTACCATGTTCTAGCTTCTACCTCCTTTCGACCTTCAGCACATACGCATTCAACACATACCTCCTTCACTTCTATCTCCTATTCTAGCTTCTTCCTTTGTGCACGCTGAAATGAAATGAAGTGTTGAAATGAAGTTTCAAACCTTTTTTTTTACTTTAAGTTATGCCTGTGTTGGTCGAACTTTCGAAAAACACAATGTTAGTCAAAATTTTGACCAATACGGGCATGTATTAAAAAAAAACAAAAATTTTCCTTCTATAATGCGACCAACCTAAACATTTCTATTTGATGGTCAAATTGTTTAGTCAAAATTTAAGGTCAAATGTACTAGTGTGGTGTTTCTTCCTTTAGCTGAGTTATTGTTGATGGTTCAATCTGCTCTAAGACATGTGAAGAATTTTTGCTGAGATGAAAAGGCTTCTTTTGATATCCCAGGCCTGTAGTATCTTTCGTCATCCTTCCACAGTGTTCAACTGGTTTTATAATGCCTTTGCCTCTTATTCCTAGAGGTCCTTTTCCAATGTATCCCATTTTAGACATAAGTTTGTAACCTGGTCCATAAGATTCAACAAGGGTTTTACGTGTTTTAGAGTCACATTTCTGAATTGTCTGAGATTGAGTCTCATCTTTGTATAACCATGCTAATATAGCTCATTCCTCATCAGATTCTTGTTTGGACACTTTTTATGTGATAAAACTTCCATTAAATATGACCTGAGATTCTTTAGTTGTAGGTTTCACCTTGTTTGAAGGTTGTCCATAAGATTTTGGGGACAACGGGAGAGATGTGAGAGATAAGACTGGTTCCATAGTATATTCTCCCATGCCCGTGTCCTTGATTTTGACTTCTTTGGCAATGCCTTCCATCTTGGATGTTGATCCATTATCTATTTGCTTGGCGAAAGATTCTCTATTATGTGGAACAAGTTTGTCAACAATTTCTTCCAAGACATTGCAAGATGTGGATATGTCGGTAGGAATTGTTACCTCTACTCCATCATCAGAAAACTTCACACATTGATGGTATGTTGATGGAATAGCTTGCATTTCATGTATCCAAGGTCTCCCTAGAAGAACATTGTAAGCCAATGGAAGATCTAGAACTTGACAGGAGATGTCTTTGATAATTGGTCCTGTTCTGATAGGTAGGACAATTGTTCCTTTAGAAGATCTTTCTTGCTCATCATATGCTTTTATGGTTATCTTATTTTTAGGATTAATAGCATCTTCTGATAATCCGAGTTGTGTGACCAATTTGTAGGAATAGATATTTAGACCATCACTTCCATCTATCAACACACATTTGACATGATGATTTTGGATCAAGACTTCAATGTGTAAGGGCTGGTTATGTGGATGACTCAGTGAATTGTCATCTTACTCTAAAAAGGAGATCTATACTAGGGGGATGTCAGATACCAACTATATTCTGAAATCTGTCTAGATCGAGATTGTCAAGAACATTGGAATTGAACAGAGCTTTATCCAGAATAGCCCTATGAGTAGGAGATATCTGAAGTAACTCAAACATGGATATTTTTGCATTGGTATGCTGGAGTTGTTGGACAATATTGTATGATGTTCACCTAGTCTCTTTAGGATTTGATGATTTTGAGGTAGCCCTCTATTTAGAAGTAGATGAAAGATTGAAAGGCATCTTAGGGGCGTTTGATGAACCTGAGTTTTGTCCTTGTAGATGTACCTGAGCTTGTGATCGAGTTACTACATTTGCTGATTGATTATCTCTATCTCTTTTTACAATAGTGATGACATTGCAATATTCAGATAGGCATGGTTCAACCATGTTGATGACATCATTGTTTCTAGAGTAGGCGTAATTGACTTTATCACCCATGTTAGGCTTAGAAGATAAATCTCCTTGATTATGCTTCGAAAATGGTTTCGTGAATGGTGTATGATCATTTTTGGTTTTATGATTGTCAATTACAATTTATCCTTCATCAATTTTTTCTTGAAAAAGATGTTTTAAGCGCATGCAGTTATTGGTTTATGACCTTTGTTTTGATGGAAGTCACATAAACTGATCTCTTTCCACCATTTAGGTTTAACTTCAGGATCATATGGTTTTATCTCAGGAAACATGATGATCTTGTTTTCCAATAGTGTTTTCATGGTAGATTCTAAGGACTCACCCAAAGGAGTAAACTCGCACTTTGGTTTTGTAACCCAGGGTTTATAGTCATTAGACTTTTTAGTAGATTCAGATGCCTTTTGTTCAGAAGTTTTTATGGCTTGAGTGCCCATGGTGAGATTGAATGCAGGTGCCTTTGATGGAGCACTGATGTGATCAACAACACCATTTGCTACAACATTCTTGTTCTTATTCCAGAATTTGACTTTGTCTTTGTTGTTAGAACTAGAACCGGATTCATACTTTCTATCTTTGTTAATCAATATGTCTCCCTTATGAGAAAGCACATTTTCAATTTTTATGGCATTTTCTACCATTTTCTCAAAAGAAGTATGATTTTGCATTTGTAGATGATAATTGAGTTCCGGAATCAGATTTTTGATGAAGATCTCGAGTTTTTTAGTTTCTGAAATAGATCAAGCATAGGGTGAAAACTTCTTCCTCCATCATTTGAGGAAAGTCAGGAAGGGTTCTGCTATATTTTGTTTCAGATTGCAGATATCGATCATAGTAACTGGATGTTGAATATTGTAGGAGTATTGTTGGTAGAATAGTTTGATCAACTCCTCAAAAGTTTTGATTGTTGGAGGCATTTTAGAGAACCAATGAATGGCTGCTCCTCCCAGAGATCAAGGGAAAATACGCATTAGGTAGGTTGGTTCATACATGAACTCCATAGATTGAGTACATAATTCTTTGACATGATCTTGGGGATCAGAGTTTCCATCATACTTATCATTTTTTGGTATCTCCACTCTTTTTGGGAATGGTGGCATGTACAAGTTTTTATCAAATGGATAGGGGCATAGAGCCTCCATAGAAAATTCTTTAGGTTCTTTCCCTTTTTCCATCTTGTTTAACTTGACTTGTATAGCATGCATTTGTTTCATCATGGCTATGATAGGAGTTTCTTCCTCTTGAGTGATGATATCTTCAACATTAAAGTTTGGAGGAAGTTTGGCTCCTTGTCGAGCTAGTTCTAAGAAGTAAGACTCTTTCTCTTCTTGTAGGAAATGTTTCATCATTTTTTGAAAGTCATCATCATTTCTATACCGCTTGATTTCAGATGGTGTTGGTTCAGGATCTCCACCATGATTAGAATGATGACCTTGGGAACCTTGGTTTCCTCCTTGAGACATAGTGTTGTTATGAGGACTACCAGGGATTGATTGATGTGGAATTTGTTGACTACCTCCGTGAACCAATACAGGAGGGGTGATGTAACCACCTTTCAAGTAAATATTGCCAAGAGCATCTTCTCCGAATAGATTGGTGTCGTAAGGCTAATGGAATGTTTGAGAAATCACAAAAGATGCTGTTGAAGAGAGTCTGGGTTGTTCTCTTTGTTTTCTTTGTGAGGAATCTCTAGTTTCAACCATTAACCTTGGGTGAAGTAAAAGAGCAAGATTAAGACAACTGATGAATGATCTGGTTTGGGAAAATCGAATGACACAACCTTGTCAAGATTGGATTGGTTGATAGATGATTTGGATGTAAATGTAGGATACTATGCCCTAAATGTATGGGTAGACACCCAAAAGATGATAGACATGAGCTCACAACACAACCATTTTGTTGAAGACTGAATATGGTTTTGACACAAGATCAAACAGGATTGAAATCAATAGATTAGAAGGCTGGATCAAACTCAAGAGACCACTTTAGGCAAATTGATTGGATTCTTCTGATTTTCTGCTTTGTTCCTGACACAGTGAATATTTTAATAGAATCTGGAATTTGATTGTAAGAATTGGATTTCTGACAAATTTTGGAGGTTTTTGGCAACTTTGATAAAACTCTGATATGATTTTCTTTAGGCTCGTATGAGTCTGGGTTGGGTCTAGCACGATAATTGACAAAGTTCATATGACAGTTGACACCAGAATTGACTTTTTTTCTTTTTCTTCTGACAATTCTCGTATGACAACATACAGTCTCCCATATGACTTTCGGGGGGTTCTAATACAACAGTTGGAAAAACTCATACGAGTTTTGAACCTTCAGGATGACTTTTGACACCAGAAAGGATTTTTGCTTCAGATTTTGTAATTTTTTAGTTTTTAGTATTTTCAGTATCAATTTGTTTGCAAATTTCTCTGTCCAGGTTTGAAGATCTGTGTAATAGTTTGTCTTGGGTTTATTCATTTTAAATAACCAAGTAGATATCAAGTACGCAAGACAGCAATCAAGGGAGCAAGCAATCATCTTCAAACAATGAGCAAGGGACAAAGCAACCTTGCACATGAACAAGAATAGTGACTTATTGTTCTAATCCCTAAGAATGCTACTTGTGTATGTTCTCAAAATGTTTTGCAAGCATGCACATAGTCCTAAAAAATAAAAATTTGGTTGCACTAGGGTTCTTAGTAATGGTCTACAACGTTTGTAATCTCAAGAGGGCGAAATCCAATCTAGGCGCACCGGGGTTTTGACATAGTCCAAGAATTTAATCAATCAGGAGCTGCTGAGGAGATCAGACAACCCAACAAGAGACTACACCTGTGGAGATTTCTTCCACAAGGACATTTATATAGCGGTTGCTGCTACTGCAATGAAAATGGCTATTACCGCTTGAGGTTCCATCCACGTGGTTGACCCAATAAAGAGAATGTTCACTACGGTTAACCCTCTCTATCAAGGAGACTCACAAAAAGGATCACAAGGGGACTTAGTTCAGATTCAAGGATCTGAGTTTCTAATGCTACCCAAAAAGGGAACAAAGCATAATCCTCTAGCCTCTTCACTTTACCAAAATATAGCAAATAGATTCTTTGACATGCTAAGACTGAAACCACCTCACCAAGGTTTGCATGTCAACACCAATGTCTACCGAGCTATCTAAGTGGGTCCAAGAGAGAACATACAGATCAAAGATGAAGACTAAACCAAGTAAGATCGTGAGGTGATAACAATATCCTCCCTACCTACAAGGGGATCTATCTTCAAGAAGAGCTTACTTTAATCATTAGTTTAATTTAAACTCTATAACTTCCACCTTTAATTAGATCATTGCAAACATCCTGATCTATAATGGAGCTAATACTGTCTCAACCCTAGGTCTTACATAATAAAGAAAACCATATGTACTTTGTAAACTATTAACAAGAAAGAATATCAAATTTACACACCAAATCTTCTGCCAAATTATTGTTTAATTCCTATGAATAGATAAGAACATGATGAAAAATAAAACCCAATTGCTATATATATATATACAAATAATAATCCATACATTCATATATACACACACACACACATATATAGCTATGTATATATCTATAGATATATACACATATATATATGTATGTGTGTATATATGTATGTATGTATGTATGTATATATACAAAAAAATAAGCCTCAGAACTTCGAATAATATTAACTTCCTTTACAACAACAACCAATTAAACCAAATTTTTTAACAAAGATAAAACCGTAAGCTACTTTTCATATCCATAATATTCTTTTTGATAATGCCTTTGTTAAGTCTATTATATTTCTTATTGCAAAATAGTTTATCTATATCTAATGATCTTTGAGCCATAGTATCATCCCTACATTAGAAGTCTTTGCATCTACAAAATTAATACAATAACTATATATTCAAAAGCAAGTCTGACTTATCTACCTACAGAGCCTATAGAATATGTATTTATACCCAAAACTAAACTCTACACATCCTTAATTGGTTACTTTCCAAGAGAAACATGCTCTTCCTTAGCTCGAATACCTTCTCTTTCTTCATCATTGTTGTGGTCCACTCTGTCCTCTTTCAGAAACCACTCCAACCCTTTCTAGTCCTTACATATCCTAACATGCATTACACTTAGAAGAAATATCTAATTTCTTCTAATTATTGGAAGCCTCTTCTCAAATGTCTTGTAGTTTTCAATCATCATAATGAAATAAACTAAGACTAGGCAGTCATTCACTCCATAGTCACTGCACTTTAGGATGCAAAGATTGATGCCGATATTTTCAAGGACAATGTCCAATTCCTCTAGCATGACTTTCTCGAAGAGGCTATATCATAATTCCCTAATAGCATCTTTTTCCCTATCCACATGGAGAATAGTAGCTACAGACATTGATATGATCTTTGTATTAGTCTTAGGGCGATCCTCAAGCATAGATAATTGCTTACCTACAATCTTCATAACCACCTTGAAAATTAGATTATGCTTCACCTTCATCATCTTACCCAACTTAATCTCCATAATCTCTCCCCAAAAGGAAATTTCTCTCTTACTTGGTTTCATCTAGATTGGAGTATCCACCCTAAACCAAATTCTCTTACTTCCTCAAATGAAATGAGATGGGAAATCACTTCTTCAACTCTTCCTTAAAAAACCCTTGAAACATATGGGTTTTATAAACTGAATGCCTTGAGTAACTCAAAATATGAAAATCATTATGACTTTACCATCTCTCGACCCTATCATCTTAATTATTAGATTTCACTCGCTTGTTACACATCACCTTATCTCCACCCCATGTCATATCTTGAGTTTGGTACTAGCTTCTAAAAATTAGAGCTCACCAAGAATTAGTGCTTACCTTTGGGATTTTACGCACTTAATTACTGATACAACCTTTTTGGGACATACAAGAGATTTATTGATTATTAGAAACCTCCCTCTTGCATTAATAGATTTTAGTACTAATCTATCTATAAGTGAATAGGTTGTCGATTCTGTAATTATTCATATCACAAAGTACTCATTACTTAGATAGGTAGAAAGTGCTTTATGATCGTAAGTGGGATTCCCTCTTTTCTGTACCATTAGGATTAAAGGAGGATATTTAAGATCATAAAATACCTCACGATATACTTATTAAAGGTTTCCATAATGGTGGCCTCAATAAAATTAGAAGTATAAGATCCCATATAGCTCCCTTCTCACTAAGGGTTAAGGAATTTTACTAAAGATATAATACTATCTTGATAAGAACCACATTATTGCAACCTCAACCCAAATTTCCAATGATATAACACCTATTGTTCGTTAGGATATACCAATACTTTCTTCATCCACTCCTAGGTTAGCCAATTTATCAGCTACACTATTTCCTTCCCTAAAAATGTGATTGATCGTAAAAAGTTTAATTTTATTTAAAACCCCTATAATCTATTTTAAAAACCCATCCAGTTGCCAATTTTAAGTTTCTCCTTTCCTAATCGCATTAACTACTAGAGTTGAGCCCCCTTCAATTTCTACTTTTTCTAGGCCTAACTTAATACAGAGTCCCAGTCCTTCCAATAAGGTTGTGAATTCTTCTATGTTGTTGAACCTTACCCCAATGGGGCTAGCCAACCTTGCAATTAGTTCTCCTTCCCAATTATAAATACAACATCCAATCCTTGCTATCCCTAGGTTTCCTTTGGAAGTTCCATCAAAATTCTTTTTTTTCCATTCTATTGATGGAACCTTCCAAACACAATCACACCTTATCTTATCCAAATCTTCCTTAGAATTTTCATAAAGATAAGGGATTTTAAGGCTTATCCATTTATTTCTAATCTTATCATCCCATTCCAAAAACTTCAAGCCTTATTTTCCCACACTATTTTTTCTATTTACTAACTTGACAATAGTTACTTCTAACTTATTAGTAAATGTTCTAACTCCATAGCCTTATCTTTAAAAATTCTCCCATTCCTTTCCTTCCATACTTCCTAGATCAATAGGGAAGGAGCCAAGATCTAGATGTTGCTATAAAAATCTCGATTCCTTCTCCTTGGCCAATATTGGAATAAGTTTGTGATCTTATTTGGAAGGGTTATCCTCCAATTTAATTTTCGCACTAACCATACCCAACATTTATTTGTGAAATCACATTTTAAAAGGATATGATGGCACATATTCTGCATCTTTTCTACATAGAGCACATCTAGATGGCCCTTGATATCCCATCTTCCAAAACCACTCTGCAGTGATGGTCCTATGTTGCATGGCTTCCCATGCAAACATACCTACCTTCAGAAGGAAATCCTTATCCTATCATAAATCTATTGGCATTTCTGACTTAGGGAATTGGTGTTTCCTATAAAGGGTCCTATAGCCATCTCTAGTATTATACTCTAAATTCTTTGCCTTTGTCCATATAATTCTATCTTCCTTATTGCTTGAATAGATCATGCAAGCAATCAAGATTTCTATCAATTTGTTCTTGAAGTCTACTAGAATGTTTAGGTTGTGACCTAACTTCCATTTCCATTCCAAAGTCTGATTACCACTTGGTTTATTGAGGTAGTCTTTAACATAAATGCCCAGTTGGTCTTTGAGATGTGAAATTGTCTCTTGGTCTTCTAGATGAGAATTAATAGTTAGGTATCCTCCCCATGAATCCTCCCAAAATAGAGCCGATCCTCCATTTCCAATGCTCCAAGATATCTTCTCCTTTATGAGGGATCTACATTCCTTTATAAAATTCCAAATTCTTGAGCCCCTTGGAGGATTCTCATGTCAAATAATGCTCAGTATATCTCTACCATCTAAGTATTTATGTCTAATAATATTTACCCATTTAAGCTCAAGGTTTCTACTCATTTTCCATACTAACTTGGCCCTAGAGCCAAGTTTTGGTCCTTAATATTTTTAAGGTTAAACCCCCATCCTCCTAGGCACTACAAATCTTATCTCATGCAACTAATGCCATCCTTTCTTTCTCTTTCGACCCTTGCCAAAAGAACAATATGGACTTTTGGGTTATGTTCTTTCTAATCTCACTTGGCATATTATAGAAAGTTATTTGGTATATATGCATCACAAAGAGGACATATTTTAGCATTGAAACCCTACGAGTTGTAGATAACCATTTACCTTTCCAAGATTCAACCCTCTTCTCCATCTTGGTCATTACATTATCCCACAATCCTATGGACTTCTTCCCATTATCCAATGGAAGACCTAAATAATTACTTGGAAGATTACCTTTCTTAAAGTCTAAAATATTTGAAATTATAATTGCTAAGTAATCTATAGTATTCAAAAAGAAGATCTCAAATTTCTCTTTGTTAATACTTGTTGCCTTGAAGCTTTTGAATATTCATCTAAAATTGTGTTGATATTTATAGCCTCTTCTATCTCTACCCTTCCATATAACATGGTATCATCCACAAATTGTTGATGTGTTGTTGCATCTAATTCACTAGTGATTTTAATACCTTTAACAAAACCTTGTTCCCTAGCCTTTGTGAAAGACCTACCTAAGGCTTCTTCCATTATGATAAATAAAAAGGGGGATAACGAGTCCCCTTGATGAATCCATCTAGAGTTTTGAAAGAATCCTTCCAGGTTACCATTCACTAGGACAAAGATCCTAGGAGTGGCAATACATTTAAAAACTAAATTAATCCATTGGTCTGAAAAGCCAAAGGCTTTCAAGGTCTTACATAGAAATATCCAGTCATATGCCTTTTTGATGTCTAATTTAATGAGCATACTTGGGACCTTATTACATTGGATTGAATGAATTTCTTCTTGTGCAATGATAACCCCATCTAGGACTGATCTTCCCAAAACAAAACCCATTTGTTCTTCTGCTATAATTTCTGGTAGTAAGGCTTTGAGTTTATTTGCCATAGTTTTGCTTAATAACTTATAGATGATGTTACACAATGATATAGGTTTGAAGTCATCCTAGCATGCGACTCCCTCCTTCTTCGAAATGAGAGTGATGAATGTATTATTTATCCCCCTTAGCAATTTAGCCAAGTTTCTAATACTTTCCAAAAATATAGTTACCTCATATCCCAAGAAGTGCCAACACTTTTGATAAAAGAACATGAGGAACCCATCCAGTCCCAGAGCTTTATTTGGGTGTAGTTTCTTTAAAGAATTTTAAATTTCTTCCTTCGTAAATTTTGCATTCAGTCTCTTATTTTGTTCTCTACTAATCATATTGGGAACATTCCTTAAGATATTTTCTTGAGCGCCCCATTTAGATCCTCCTCTTTTGTTTAGTAGATTCTCAAAAAAGGACATTGGTTCTCTTGATATCTCCTTTGGATTCTCTAGAATATCCCTGTTAGGTTTTTTGATTTCCAATATCCTATTAACATTTCTTCTAATATTAGTGCTACTATGGAAGAACTCTATATTTTTATCTCCTTCCACTAGCCAAACCTCCATGGACTTCTTCCTCCAATAAATTTCTTCCTTTTCCAAAACATCCTCATATTTGTTGAGCAGTTCTTTTTCTTTAAAAAAACTTTCCTGATTCATGCCCTCTATGAAGACCTTCTTGTTAAATTCTTCTATTTCTTTTTCTAGGGTGACTTTAGACTCAAAAATATTGCCAAAGTATTCTTTATTCCACTGTTTCAGTCTTCTTTTAATAGCTTTCAATTTCTCCATAAAAAAAGGCTCTTGACCCTTCAAAGATACCCTCTTTCCACCAATTTTCTAACAGTCCTATTAGTTCCTCATCTCTAAACCACATCTTCTCAAATTTGAACTGACATCTAAAAGGTCTTCTATCTTCCTTAATGATGAGAGCTATAAGGAAGTGATATGATCCTAAAGTCAATATTATAGTAGATTCTAGGTCAAAATTGAAGTTTATCAAATTCCCTTTGAAGAAGAATCTATCTAGTTTCTGTGTTATGTTACCGAATCCTAGTCTTCGATTGGTCCATGTAAACATTTCATTGTTGGTCTTAATATCGATCATTTTGTTCTTGCTTACCCACCCCTTGAATTCTTCCATAATCTATGTTGTCCTCCCTAGAACTCCAGATTTCTCATTTAAGTTAACAATATCATTAAAATCTCCCCCTATTACATAGGTCTATTGGAGAAGAGTTGTAAATAAGTTCTCGATTTCACTCCAAACCACTCTTTTTCTTGGATAGAGGAAGGGCCGTAAAAGTTAATTAACTGAAAACTAAGATCAAGGTTAACGCTTTTAACTTTCCTCCACATCCAAAATCTGCCTCCTCCCAATTTTACAAATGATACCTTACTTGGTTTCCACAGAATCCCTAGACCTACTGAGGCTCCTCTTGCCGCTTCTCCTACTGCTTCCCATATTCCTAATTTCATTTTGAGTCCTAGAAGATCCTCCTCTCCTAACTTAGTCTCTTGCAATAACACAATATCTACCTCAAAAGTACTAATAGAGCACTTTAATATGCACTTTTTATTAGGGGCATTTATGCCCCTAACATTACACATTATCAATTTTATTTCTCTATGGGAAGGTCATTCCTCTTCCTTGCATATAAAGATGTGATCTTCACTTGTCCTACCACCTCTGCATCAATTTGTCTTAACTCATTCAAAGACTTCCTACTTCTCTTTTTTAATTCTCTTGCGTAGTCCACTTGCATTTTCCTCACTTCCTTAAAGACAATACCAAGATGCATTACCTCCTCCCCTATATCCTTTTCTACCCCTTTTCCTAGTGTTTCCATTCCTTTCTCCACTTCCTCAACATTTAGAGTATTGGCCATTCTTTTGAGCATTTCCTGACTATGCTCCATGAGCTTTCATCCTTCCTGAATTAAATCCAAGCCTAAAAAATCATTCAGGTCTTCCAACTCAATCCTTTCCATCTCATCCATTTCCAGATCTTCTTCTCCTAGTCTCTTTTGAGGTACTTTTACGTCTACCTCCAATCTCTCCTCCTATGTTTGGAAGAAATCCTCATCCCATACAACATCTGATACCCTTATCAATATTAGCTAATTCAAAATTAAATGCATGTGCGTTTCTAGATTTGATTATGTGTGTGTTTTTAGCATCAACATTTTGGATCACACTCCGTGATCCATCATCAGGAAGAGAGAGTGCAAGAACTGTAAAAGCAAAAGATGATGGATATGCATTTAAAAAAAGATGGTGGAAATTTGATATTCTTAATTCAAAATTCACCACCTCCCTCATTTCTTCTGCCTGTTCTAAAATATTCTTTAGTAACTCCTCATAATATTCTATACTAATCTCCTTAGACCATTCCATTTCTCCTAATCCCATACCTTCATCATCAACATTATTTCTTTCTTCATAATCTTCCTTCTCCTTAGATACTATTTTCCCTTTTCCATTTTCTTCCACTATCTCTCCTTCCTCAACTTCCTCCTCTTTTTCATTATAGGGTATATTTTTTTTACAAAGCCTCCTCTTTGTTTACTGAACTGGACCTCAACACCCAAATCCCAAGGGGAATTGAGATGTTATTTTTCCTTAGTTGAATCCTCCTCTATAATCTTACCTTGAAAGAACTCCGATCAAATTTTGAAGGTCTTCTCATTAGATTTAATTATTACTGGTTTTAATGATCTAATATTTATATCCATTCTTACTTAGATAACACAATTTGCTTTAGTAAAAACTCATTCCTCCATACCTACAAATGTGCCTAGTTTGTTACGTATTCTCTTTATAATATACTTATTAATCAATTCTATTGGTAGATTCGGTATAAGAACAACTCGTTCTACTTTAAATTTTTTAAGATTTAGTGGATTGAAATTAGGTTGTCATTCTAAAAATGTAAACCTAATACCTCTAAAATGTGGGGTTTCACCTCTAAATAATCTTATTCTAAGATCCTCTTTACATTCTAAATATAAATATTCTCCAGGGAGAATGATAATGCTTACCTTCCTTCCAAAAGTTTTAAAGAACCGTATTGCTATTTTCTTTTCTAGGTTACTGATGCCACCCCATTTTGTGAACACTCCAGATTTCTTGCAAAGTTCTTGCGATCTTTCAATCATCCCATTATTGATTTCCAAGACTTATTCCTCTTCTTCTTTCATTTTGATAGTATTTAGCTCTATTCCTTCTTTTGCTTTCCTTGATTTCATTTGTTGTGATTTAACCATCTCGTATTGTTGTTTTACTATATTTGATTAGGGTTACTCTTATTTATCTTTTGAGAAAGGGAAGATGAATTTCCATTCTCTGAGTGCTTGGGAACCAGTTTTAATAAACCCTCCTCCATCTTTTGCAGAGATTGATATCTATTATGATCAGGAAGAATGAATCTCGATCTTAATGGATTAGGGCATCGATGGTTCCATTGCTTTTCCAATGTAAACCATTCTAGCCTCTCTTTTCAGCCTTTATGGTTCTTCTAGATTTCACCGTCATCCATTCCTGGTTAGAGTTGTGGAGAGGAGGGGAGACCCGATTCCCCCAAAGGCTTCCTGTATTCTGTGCATATTTCATTCTGCTAAGAACAAATTCCTAATATTCCCTTTTCGCATCTTCATCTATCGGGGATAGAGCTATTTTTGTGTGATTAAAAAAATAAAAGAATTTGGTAATTATTAATGTAAACATTAAAAAAACACTTTTTTTTATAAAAGTAGAATTTAACATTTTAAAATCAAGTTGAGTTAAAGTGACTTAAAGTTGAGGAAATTAAATAAATAATTATAAATTAAAATTGATAAAAATGAGGTCATAGTTGAGTTCTTATTTCTATGATTTGGAGTTAATGACTTTATTATTTTTAATAGTTGAGTTCTATTTTGTTATTTTGGAATTGCATTCTTTCAACTCAAGGTTTTGAATTTCTATATTAGAGAGCTTGGAGGCTATTTGAGAATTATTCAATTAGGTTTTAAAGAATTCTCTCTTGACAAATTTTTGGAGGATTAAAGTTTTGGTTGATTTGGAGTTAACGAATTTATTATTTTTAATAGTTGAGTTCTATTTTGTTATTTTGGAGTTGCATTCTTTCAACTCAAGGTTCTGAATTTTTATATTAAAGAGTTTGGAGGCCATTTGAAAATTATTCAATCAAGTTTTGAAGAAATCTCTCTTGATAAATTTTTGGAGGATTAAAGTTTTGATGTTTTCGAAAGCTTTGGGTTTTCAAGATTTGGAATTGATTTTCGATTCAACTTTGTGTATTAAGGTAGGGTTTTAAAAATCCTTAAAAGTTGTCCATTGAAATCATTGTCTTCTTTGTGTTTGATTAGATCTTGTGCACACAAATGACGAGTTTTTGTTAAAAAGATGTGTAAATATTTGATAATCAAGAATGTTAGATAATCTTTTGGAAGAAAAATCTGATTAGGGTTTTCTTTAAAAGTTTTGCTTTGATTTATTTTCAATTATGGCCTTCCATGGTTTTGAGGGTTTTGAAAGAGTTACTTTTAGAGAAAATGCATACTTTTGAAATAGAAATATAGATATGTACATCTAAATAATATAGATTTGCATGTGTGAAATGAAGATATATTTAGTTGCATGTTATTTAGGAAAGAGATATTCACTTGCATGTTATTTAAGAAGGATATATTCAATTGCATGTTATTTAGGAAAGATATATTCACTTTTATGTTATTTAAAGATGATATATTCAGTTGCATGTTATTTAGGAAAGATATATTCAGTTGCATGTTATTTAAGGAAGATATTTTCAGTTGCATGTTACTTAGGAAAGATATATTCAATTGCATGTTATTTAAGGAAGGCATATTCACTTGCATGTTATTTAAGGAAGATATATTTAGTTGCATGTTATTAGGAAATATATATTCACTTGCATGTTATTTATGAAAGATATATTATTTGCATTTAGCGGTAATCTATATTTAGAAATTCTATTTTTATAAAATAATAATAATAATAATAATAGTAATAATTTTTTTTTGAAATTTGCATGCCACAGTATTCTATATTTAGAAATTCTACTTTTAGAAAAAAAAATAAGAATAAAAATAATTTTTTTTTCCATACACGGGAATTCTTTTAGAAAAAACAAAAATAAGAATAATAATGATATAATTAAATATTATTTTATGAGAATTTAATATTGATGTATTTATTATTGGAGTTTTTAGTTGTTGTGTTTGATTGTCAGTATGGATAGCATTAAGTCGGCTTTAGGGTTATTAGAGGCTTGTTTCACCTTTTTAATGTGGCATATATATTTATAATGTTTATAATGTGATAATGGTTTTGATCTTTTTACCCAACCTTTGTTCTTTTTAAGCTTATTATTTTGTGAACTCTTTGTCTTTGAGAGAGTATATTTTTATGATGTTATTGTTTACGGACCAGTATGTATTTTGTAATGTTTGGTTTGAGGACCAGTGTGTGTTCTTGTTGGCATCTATGAAACCGATATTTGATCATTGCAATTCTATGAGATTTATTTGAGACTTATGAGCTTAGGGTAGGTCATTTGAGTGTATAGATGGGGAGTAACTTGCAATAGGCACTGGGGCCTGCAAGTGGCTGCAGAATAACTTATTGTAAATGACTTAATATAATGATAACTTAATACATTGAGAGTTTTACAATGAATTAATAAGATGTTGGTGTTACTCACCTATGCCTTGATCACTAGTATAGGCTAGGATGGAGTGTGGGATGATGCTTGCTACATGCATGGACTTAAATATAACATAGTTGGTACCTTGTTTGTATGAGAGGATTACTGATACCACATAGAGTCACTAGGGTGTCGAGGTCTAGAGAAACTACCAGGATAACTCTAGAGTTGAATTATGTGATGACACTTCTCCATATGTATCTTAGGTTTCCTACATGTGTTGGTTGCCTCTCGTTGATTATGTATTATCTTTATAGTTGGAGTTGTACCTTTTTTGAGGTAGAGAGCTTTCAAGATCCCTTGCTTAGTTTGTATTGTGGTTGATTTTAGTGTTTGATATCCGAGTAGGGTTTGTTGTTATCTCCTTAGCATGGTGGGAGTAAATTTTTTGGTTCCATGTGGTCGGGTGGTAGTGATTCTATTACCATTGAGATTCTTACGTTTGTGATGGTGCTGGATGATCCTTGTTGTTATTACCTTTTGCTTTTTCTTGTTGGAGACTTGCTCTTATCATTCATATATTGTACTTGTACTTTATATCTTGGTTTATTATTACATACTCTACGACTTGTGCAGTGGATGTTGGTTATTATGTTTTCCTTGTGGTATTAGTTCTATCTATGTTTTCATTTATGAGATGATGTACTTGTTATTCGTTTGCATTATATGAAGATTGTATATTGTTTGTTGTATTTAGTAGATTAATTAACTTATGTAATTCTATGTCATGGAACCCTTGGAATTTGTAATTTCTACGTCATGGAACCCTTGAGATTTGTAATCTATAAATGAGTTAAATTTATAAGTATGTATTGTCTTAAGTTATATTTGTTCCGCATTGTTATTCATTATTGTTTGTAAGCTTTTAAGAAACAAATATTCTGTAAACTTAGTAACATGTTTTAGGTTAATTTCTCCTGGGTTCCCTAGTGGGGCATTACACTTAATCCATATTTTGCAGAGAAGATATACATGCGACCATGCTCATTGATTTCTCTTTTTGTTAGAGGGATGTCCACTTTTCTAATTTTGATAGTTGATTTCATCGAGTTCTCTAACACATTTATGTGCCCTATATTTTTTGGGTGCTCAAGCATTCCACATATGGTTTAAATAGGCACTTAAGCCTCATTGTAAAGAGTTCTCCCTTCTTTCTCTTGCAGGTACAAGCATCTTTTCTTGGCATTTTTGTGACTTAAAACTGGCTCTTGGTATCTAGATAAAAAAGCTATTATGTTACTTTTTCTCCATTTTTATATGCCATGTAAAAGTTTTTAGCTCCATGTTGAATGGATGTTTTATAATTTCTTCTCCATGTTTTTTGTGTTCACCTTATACATGAAGGCTAATTGTGGAAAAACCTCTTCTCTCTTAGCATTTGTCAAATTCCAATCTTCATCCTCACTCTTAGGATCTAACATTATAGAGATTTGTGTAAGTTCCTCCAATTATTTGATTGATCTTTGTGCTATTTTGAGCAAGGAGAAACAATTCTAAATATTGAAGTATCACATCCCCTTCATGTTTGCAATATCTTTCTCTCGTTTTCTTCTTAAAGTAGATATAATAGGATTGGAGTAGGACTTTCAAGTGTCAGGTCAGACCACTACTCACACCTAGATTAGAGAGGAAGCCAATATTCTCTGGATAATCGACCTCATTTGCAAGGGTCCAACACCTTGAGGTTGTTTCCATTGTGTCATTGAAATGCTAGACCTAATTTGGTAGGGTGCAAATTCATGTGACAATATCAACAAGTCATATGATGACACATAACCCATAAAATATAGATTTGAATGATAAGATGGATTATTGTTTCTCACATTTTATGATATTAAAACAAAATTATGTTGATGTGGCACTATCTTTAATAAAACATATAATCAAGAGGTGGTCATATGTAGGCAACTTTAAAAAATATTTTTATAGGTGAAAGATTCCATGAAATTTTCAAAAAGTTAGAAGAATTTAATGCTAAAAAATAAGAACATGATTTTTTTATTTTTTAGTCATTTTTTTTAAAAAATTGAAATTTCACAATTTTTTCCAACAACGTAGAATTTTTTTTTCGTAGAAGATATTAGAATTCTCAAATAACTCATAATATTGAATGTTGCATATATATATATATATATATATATATATATATATATATATATATATATATATATATATATATATATATATATATATATATATATATATATATCTGAATAGGTAGACTAAACTTTAAACCTTGGGCTTAAATCTTGATTGCCAAGTAAATTTCCAAACTTACAAAGTTCATTTGATTTGATGGCAAAATTTATATTTGAAACACCTAAATAGTACTGAATTGGAATTTTCTCCAATAAATAAATTTAAAAAAAAAATCGAAATGAAAAATCTAGTGTCATGGGATAACTGCCGTAAAACACTCCATTAAACCATAGGCTACACTTTAAACATTAGACTTAATGAATTAAGTAAAATCCTTAAAAACGATGATAGTGTGTTTGAAATAATTGCCATCGAAAACTACCTGGTCATCTTTCCTCACAGCACGATGATAGTGTTTTATAATTTACTGCTGTAGAACGATCAACAACACACAATCCAAATATAAAATTGATCATCTGAGAGCACTCTATATGAAGGATTTCTTGAAGGAGGCACTTCACATTCTTCTCACTACATACAACCCTCCAGCACACTCATCTACGTATTTTCATCTATTGCAGGCCTGCAGTGCAAAAAATGCGCTTTCAGAGGGTAAGTTCATCCACACGTTCATCATGGACAGAGGCATTACATTAGCTACAGGTAATTTTTTTCAAAATAAGCTTATCAACATGTATGTTAAGTGTGGAAGTTTAGTGAATGGTCGGAAAGTTTTCGACCGCATGACAGAAAGGAACGTCTTCTCATGGAATGTGATGATCACAGCCTACCAAAGACACGGGCTTCCCGAAGAGGCGTTGACACTCTTTAAGCAATTGCAAAAAAGTAATGTCCAAATTAACCAGTTCATCTTTGCCAGCATACTTCCAGCTTGCGCCAAATTGGGAGCTCTGGAACAGGGGATGGACATTCACAAAAGCATAATTAGAAATGGGTTTTTGTCAGATGTTGTAGTAGGGAATGCTCTGATGGACATGTATGGAAAATGTGGAAGCTTTCAGAAAGCACGTAAACTGTTTGACAAAATGCCGCAACGAGATGTGGCATCGTGGAATACGATGATCATCGGATGTGCACAAAGTGGTGTTTTGGAGGAGGCTTTGAGGCTTTTCGAAGTAATGCCTCAGCCAGATGTGTTTTCTTGGAATTCGATTCTTGCTGGGTGTGTAAAAAATGGGTTTGCTGGAAAAGCCCTGGAGATTTTTAATCAAATGCAACTGGCAGGTGTAGAGCCTGACGCATCAACCTATACCAGCATCCTCCCAGCTTGTGCTAAAATGAGAGCTTTGGAACAGGGTATGGAAATCCATCACAGCTTAACCGGAAGTGAGTTTTTGTCCAATGTTTTGGTTGGGAATGCCGTGATAGACATGTATGGAAAATGTGGAAGCATACCGAAGGCACGTGAACTGTTTGTCAAAATGCCTCAAAGAGATGTCGTCTCGTGGAATGCGATGATTGCAGGATATGCTCAAAATGGTTTTCTTGATGAGGCTTCAAGGCTTTTCAAAGAAATGCCTCAACCAAATGTGGTCTCGTGGAATGCGATCCTTGCTGGATATGTACAAAATGGCTTTGTTGAAAAAGCCTTGGAAATTTTTAAGCAAATGCAACAAAAGGGAGTCCAACCCGATCAGGGCACCTTTGCCAGCATCCTTCCAGCTTGTGCCAAAATGGGAGCTTTAGTACAGGGTATGGAAATTCATGAGAGCATAAGGAAAAACGGTTTTTTATCCAATGTTGTAGTTGGGAATGCACTGATAGATATGTATGCCAAATGTGGAAGCATACGAAAGGCTCGCAAGTTTTTTGACACCATGCCTCAAAGGGATGTGGTCTCATGGACTGCGATAATTTCAGGATATGCAATGCATGGTTATGGAAAGGATGCCGTCAAACTCTTTGAACTAATGAAGAACTCTGGAACTTGCCCTGACTATGTAAGCTTCATTTGTGTTTTATTTGCATGCAGCCATGTAGCTTTAGTGGACGAGGGTTGTCAATTATTCAATAGCATGAGTGATTCTTATGGCATTATGCCTACAATAGGTCACTATGTATGCATGGTTGACCTTCTTGGACGTGCTGGCTATATTGAGGAAACCCTAAACTTCATCATCAAAATGCCAATCAAACCTGATGCCATTGTGTGGATGTGCTTGCTTGGCTGTTGTAGATCATTTAAGTTGATAAGGCTAGGAGAATTTGTGGCAACTCTTCTTTTTGAGTTGGCCCCCATTAATGCTGCACCTTATCTTTTTCTCTCAGATATATATGCAGAAGTGGGAAGGTGGGATGGCGTTCGAAAGGTCAGGAGATTGATAAAAGATAGGGGAATTAAAAAGATACCTGGATGTAGTTGGATTGAAGTCGATAAAACGGTACATAACTTTTGCGTAATTGCTAGATTTACACCCGCAAAAACAGGAGGTCTATGTCAAGTTGGAAATTTTTTCTTGGGAGATGATTGCGGCAGGGTATATTCTAAATTCAACACGTAGTGTATGATGTGGAGTTGAAAGAATCACCCCTTTGTCATTACAGTCAAAAGCTGTAAATTGCATTCAAATTGTTAAACGTGTCTCCTGGAACAACAGTTAAAGTTGTCAAGAGCTTTGGAGAATGTGTTGCTTACCACTGGGCAACCTACTTATCTCTAAGATTATTGCACGAGATGCAAGTAGCTATCATCATTGGTGATGTTCCTGTGGAGATTATTGGTGACGCTAAGTGAAGAAATCCCAGGCTTGCAAGATAAGAAGGGGACATCTCATACTTGCAGTGGTAGGAAGGAATTGGTTTACCGTGTTTTCAGTTTCTATGTGTTTGGAAAGCCAGAGTATTCTGTTGACTTGATGAAATCATGTGTAGAATGAAATCATAAATGTTAAGTCACTTAAAACGCTGTTGACTTGATGAAATCATATGTGTAGAATGAAGTCATAATTGTAAGTCACTTAAAACCATGTTTTAATACCACGGGGAGTCATGACATTTAACTGTTTCCAGGAAGACTGTCTCTGGAGTGAAAATCTGGAGGGACAAAAGAAGAGGAATGCTTTAAGTAAATGCAAAGCTGCCGAGAGAGAGAGGCTCACAATCAATCCGATGCTTGGATACGAGGTAAGTTTATCTCAACAATCTTTACTCAAACCTATGTTCCTTTATATTCTTTTGTTGTCTAGATTAGTTCTATTTGGCTTGTGCCTATATGAGGTCTGCTATATGGGACTAAATTATATTAGCGAAGTACATACTTCTCCATTTTTATTTCGGATTGTTTATTACTTTGTATGGTCTTTTTGTTTTGATCAATTGAAATTCTCTTTTCTCGTGCCTATATAAGGTTACCCATTTGTGATTAAGCTATATGTACTTAATTATACATTTCATATTTGTCATTCACGATTAGAGATTTTTAATCATATTAAGTGAGTGGCATTTTCTGTAGTGTGTGATTTTGAGATGTTTTATGGATTCAACTGAATAGCTTTTGTACCAATCTAATTGACTCATAAAAATCTACATGAATCCATCTTGCATGATTATGAACAACCTACTTAACATTAATTGTATCTAGGTGTGAATCAATCAAGAAATATGAATCAATGAGATTGATTCAAAAAATTCACAACTAAATATAATGAATGCTAAATGGATCATTCTTGCTCAGAAGAGATGGATTCATGTGAATCATTACTTGTAAAATATGGACCAATAAAAATTAACTAAAAATTTATAAAATTGAATGTTGATAAAACATTATCAACTTTTATGCTTTTTAATTTAAAATACATATTTTCACGAGTACAAGTACAACTTTTATAATAATTTAATTGCATATATTTCCAGTACTTGCAAAACAGATGCAATGAATGAACGAATAATGAACATGAGATCTTGTGTGATCTGTAAGAAAAAAAAAATTAACTAAAAGATTTTAAATTGCTATCTTCCTCAACGCTATTTCCCACTAGACCTTCCACCCCATCCTCCTCATCCTCTTCTACCTTTAGGAGTCCAGTGCTTATTCCACCATCCAGTTTGGCAGGGAAAGATAGGCAAAGTCTGTATTGGAGAGTTGGCAGAATAATCAACATTGCTACCAACACTAGACCTGAAACTTTTCCCCTTATCCCAATCGTTTTTTGAATCACCGCTCTTAGACTGAGTTACACTGTCACCTTTCAACAAATTTTGATAGCATTTCTGGAGGATTTTCTATGATCAGGGTCATAATCCCACAATTCACCATCCTTCTCATCTATGTGAAATATCTGTAGGATCTTCCAATGTTTCCCTTGGATAAAGATCACAATTAATTGAAATTTCAACATCCACCTCTTGAGGTGCATGGTTAACCTTGCTACTGGAGTATTGTTTTAGCCCCACTTTATTTTCATCAATTATTTGTTGTACTGCATTCTTCAAGTTATTTGTTCTTTTGATTAGCAAACATGCTTTTGGATTACTTCGTGGCTTATTTAGAATGTGGTTTTCTTCTTCAGTCTCCAATCTAGCCTCTGCTAGAAGGGACAACTACAATTTGGAATGTTATAATTATAAAATTATTGTAATATGTTAAAACTCATAAATATTATTAACATAAACGATAAGAGATTGTTATAATCGATTGTGTTGGGCAGGTGGTTGGGTCTGTCTGGCCTGGTTGTTTAATTGCCAACTATTCAGTTTGTATGTACTGTTGCCTCTCAATAATGAAGATTGTTCATGGCCTTGCTCCAAATTCAGTTTGGTATTAGAGCATAATAAAAGTTCATGTGACTGAAATCCCACCTGCAAATAAATCATGAAGAGAGGACTAACACCATCATAGAAGACTCTAAGAGAATCTTGATCAATTCAAGTTTGATCGGAGAAGTATGACTGTGAGATGATCATTGCGTGAAGATAACTTGGCGAAAAGAAGGAATCCCATTTGAAATCATTTCACGTGGGAAAACGGTTCACAATCAACAAAAATGCTAGTTGAAGGCTTGCTGAAGCCCATCAGCAAGTCGGATAAAGGAGACTTTACATTCACTTTTTGCTGGTGGCTTGAAACAGTGGTCAAAGCTATTCGTGTAGGGTTTTGGCATGAAGGTTCACAGAAACTAAAATATTTCATTTACATTTGAAACACCTTCCAGAAAGTTTTCCTTATGACAAATCTCCAATTGAGTGAAAATTTATTACAAGAGAACAAGTAGAGGATAGATTTCAAAGATTTTAAAAGATATATGGTGTGAAACAAGCTTCATCTCTGCTGCTAGAGAAACATTTCGGTACTTTAAAAGGTGCATACATGTTATTTCTCCTTTCAAAAGTTTTATTTTGGGAGAAATAAAGCATTTTTGGGAAGCCAATTTAAAAAAAATAGCTTTAGGTTGAGAAGTAATTTTAAAGCAAACTCATGTTTATAAAATTTCTTTACAATAAAAGTCTAAAGTAATGCAGACTGCAAATAATTTAGTCTTGCAAATTAAAGTTATATTTTTTTAATTATAAGAATATTTTTAGCAAAATATAAGAAAATTTTGTATTTTTTTCAAAATTTTAAGTCAATTGTTATTTTTAATAAACAAATAATTTTTTTCAGACTATTAAGTATGAATGGTTCGCTTGGTAATGTTTTTATATTGAATTACTACATCCAATGCTTAATATAGCTACAATAGTGACATTTGTAGCATCATTTCTGTAAACAATTGGAAAATAAGGGTGAATTTTAAATTTTTTTTGGTTGGAAAAATAAGTAACTTTTAAAATTCCAAACAATTAAAAATAATGCTTCCAAAAAATGTATTCTAACTCTTACTTTATGAAAGGTGTCTGTTATGTAAATCGTGGATATATGTTAAAGGATGTAGATATTGGTCCTACATTCTAGTTTGAAGTAGTTCATACATTAGTATACTTGTTAAATTGAGCAATCAGCAAAGTGCTTGAGAACATCTCTAAACGAAGCATGGATTAGGAAGAAGCCCTCCATTTCACATCTCAGAATGTTTGGGTGTACTACTTTCATGCACATTTCGAAGATGTAGAGGACAAAGTTAGATAAAAAGTCTTTGAAATGTTTTTTTTTTTTCCCTTTGGGGTATAATTAGAGTTGAAGGGATATTGACTTATAGATTTAGTTACAAAGACGGTGTAATTGGGATACCATTTTTATGAGAAAAAATGATATAAGATATAAGATCTCTTCCTCGCTATTGCTTCTTAGTTCTCAAACATCAAGAAATACTGAACTTAGTTCTCAAACATTAAGAAATACTGAACTTGATGAAGAAGCACAAGATGTCCCCGAGTAGGAGCAGGGTCGGCTTCTCTTATTTGGGGATGTTTTTAAATAACTAAATAATTTTTTTAGATAAATAATGAATCAAAATTATGAATAAATGATTATTATTCAATAATTTAAGTAACGGGTCGTAGGACGACCTTATTCAAGCACGAGGTGGTTTTCTCTTAGGTCGACTTTGTGGCGGTTCCTCCTGAGTTCGACTTTGGAAGACATGGTATCTTTTTGGGATTTCAGTTGGAATTGAGGCATCGTGTTTTATATTTTCTTTTTGTGATCGGTATCGTGTTTTATGTTTTATTTTTTTGATCGGTATCGTGTTTTATAAAACTGTGAATTCAAAGTCTCTTTCCAAGGTGCCATACACCTCAACGAATCCAGCACATCTTCGACTCAATTCTGGATGCAATATAATATGAACTTCTGAGTCATTTTGTTACAAATTGTACATCAGTTTCTCATTTGTAAAGGATAGTCTTACATAGTTGAGTACCACTGAGTTACTCGTGTAATTAATATCTATATGAACAAATTGAATGTTTGATGGCTGCTTAATTATATCTGAGCATTGATATTATTACTATTGTAAGTAAATTTTAAGTTCTAGATTTGCAATTTTTGGTGCGGTATCTTTTAGTGATATTAGAGCTTGGAATTCTGCCTGTCTGCCTATAGATTAATGAGTGACAGAAATCAGAGATACCAACAACAGGAAAAGAAGTCCATGTGTGTCAGGGAAGAGGCAAAGAATTTTTTAGGGAGATCATAGAGTTCTAGATCAGCATGAAGGATACTACGATGGAGATGGTTCAACTTTTAGGAAGATGTATACAAAACGGAGTTGAAGGGAGCAGTTCTGGTCGTGAGAAAGCTTCAGCTGGTGGTAAGAAATACAAACGATTTAGGGCCAAATTCTGGAAAAAGAGGGAGCAACAAGAGCAACTTGACTAGGAAGGTGAGATGACAAGGCTTCCTTATGAATATAATGCTTTTAGTTTTTCCATACATAGGGACACGAGCTTCATCGAATTTTATGAGATGAGGACAAGGAATGGGTGTAGGAGTGAAAGGTATGAAGAGAGAAAAGACATTCAACACTGTTTGGGAAAAATTACCACACCTACTTTTGATGGAGTCGATAGTTCCTCAATAAGGGTTTGGTTGTAGAAATTAGATTTAGATTTATTTTTCCTTGAATCCAATGTTTGAAGAAGAGGCTATCAAATTTGCCACTTTGCATCTTGAAGGAGTGGCTCATGAATGGTGGTATCATGCCATGGTAACCCAAGGACTTAGACTTAATCATCACCTTGGAAGACTTCAGCCAAAGATTGATAGAAAAGTTTGATAGGAGGGATTTAGAAACTCATTTTAGGGAGTTCGCACACTTGAAGCAAGAAGGTAAAGCTACAAACTATGTAGCAGAGTTTCAGAGGCTTGCAGTGATAATTTTTAATGTGTTAGAGAGAAGGCTTTATAGCCTTCTTCGTAGAAGGCGTAGTCGAATCATTGAAAGGCTTAGTAAAGGGCATTTGATCTTAAGCTCATTGTAAGAAGTCATCAAAAGGACGTTAAATTTTAAAGATTCAGTGACCAAGGACAAATCTAATTCCATGCAAGCATCTCCAATTCTATCAAAGAAACATGTTTAGAAAAGCACGCTACTTCCCAAAGAATTACCTCCGAAGCTAAATCAAGTAGAGGTATCTAAAAACGAACTATGAAGGAAAATGCTAGACTTCACATGAAAAGAACTATGACAACCATTCATAGGTGTTTGGGAAAAGGACAAATACACTATATAGAGGTAGTCTTCAATGAGGATATAGATGATGCAACATGGGAAGGTGTGGAAGTTAGACATCCAAAGCTCAAGGAACGTTCGGGACGAGTGAACTGTGATGTCCCTAATTAGGAGTTGGGTCAGTTCTCTTATCTGCTAATGTTTTTAAATAAATAAATGAAGTATCAAATAAATAATAAATCAAAATTATGAATAAATGATAATCATTCAATAATTTGAATAATGACTCCTAGGTCGACCATGTTCAAGCATGAGGTAGTTTTTTCTTAGGTCAACTTTGTGGCAGTTCCTCCTGAGGCCAACTTTGAAAGACATGGCATTTACTTATGATTGCAATTGGAATTGAGGCATCATGTTTTATGTTTTTGATGCATGATGTGCATTTTAGTTTGTCTTATATGGAACCCCTGGAGAACCACGATCAGGTATAGCGACAAACTTACCTGAAACTCATTCTAGTTGCCATGCATTTCCATTGTTTGGTAGAGAGTTCGTTGCTACTTGGAAGCGACTTCAGAATAGAAAGGAGCTATGGTGCAACTATCACTGACATTGGTGTAAGACTGAAGACAAGTATTAGTCTCCTTTGCTGTGTGTCATCCGATGCTAGCAAATCAAAGAAGCCTGTGTAAGGAGTTCCCAGATTGATGGTTGTTGATAGTGGGTTTACTCCTGGCGTCAACTCAGATTTATCTTGCCGCCTCTGAGAACGATTTGCAGATTCATAATTTTTTGTAAGGCATCATATACCTCAACTGAGCCACCACATCTTTGACTCAATGCTGTATACATTACAGTATGAACTTTTGAGTCATTTTGTTACACATTGTGTATCAGTTTCTTATCTGTAAAGGGTAGTATTCCTTACATAGCTGAGTTCCTTTTAGATACTCATGTAATGAACAATTTGTATGTTTGATGTCTACTTAATGAAATGTGAGCATTGACATTACTATTCTAGCTAAATTTGGAGTTAGATTTGCCAGCTTTTGGTTTGGTATCTCTTACATAAATGTTTGGTGTCTACTTAATGAAACGTGAGCATTGACATTACTATTATAGCTAAATTTTGAGTTAGATTTGCAAGCTTTTGGTTTGGTATCTTTCTAGAGTATAGTCAGCAAAAGCATATTGTTATAGTTGGCTAAATAAATAATTATGTTTTGTATTTGCGGTGATTAGTTCTTGATTAATTGTGAGTTGGTCATTGGTAGTTACCGATAGTTGGTAGCCTCAACTAACTTGGGTCTACTATTTATATGTACTTGTTTATAGTTGGGTTGGGATAGTCGTGATGTTACTGTACTTATTTCACATCTGATAATTGGTAATAAAAATATATCTTTTGAATATGTTGCAAGTAAATTATATTCTTATGTTCTATAAATCTATATTTCTATGTACTTGTAATCTTGTAAAGTAGAAGTGATTAAACATTTGGCACTATTTATGTTTTGAACTTTGGCATATCACAACTCACAGGAGAGAATCATGACTTTCTAATGGGACAACATGTTGACAGACTAGTAGAAGCCAAAGAAGAACAAGAGGATCAACTGACAATATCTTATAAATCTCTACGACATCTCTTAATGAGGGTTTATTAAGAGGGAAACCCTCGTTGAGGAGTTTCCTCAGGGTGGTATCTTAAACAAGCTCACTGTCGACAAGGAGGTTGATTATCTGCAACGACTGCCAAGGCTTATTGCATGAGACTTCATCATCCTTCAAGACTTTTGGGTAGAGAGGGATATAAGGCAGCAAAGACAACAAATATTGCAACAGTATGAGGAAGAAACTAATGGGAAGAAAAAGAACATGATCCACTAGAAGACATACCCCCAAGAATTAATGCCCGTATAGCTAAACAAAGACAAAACACAAATCCCAGGTGGTTAAGAACCGATATAGGGATTGGTAAAAAGATCTCTTTGAATTAGAGAACAAAGTGAACGACAAAGGTAATTGAGAAAAAAGGTTGAAGAGTTTAAAAGCCCAAGTCCGCAGAGAAGTAGGAGCCAAAGCATCATTCAAAGTCATAGTTGGGAAGAAAGGTAGACATTTCGTGTAGAATGTACACAACATACAAAAAGTGAGTGGGAGGAAATTGCTAGACACATACCACTCCCTAACGAAGTAAACTGAGACCTTGCTGACCATACATGCAATCTATCCACACAAACAACTTTGGATGATGAAGAAGAAATAAACCCCAAATTTACTGAAATATTTGAGAGGCTATTCATCTTGGAGGAACCAAGAATTAGAGGAATTGAACCAAAGATCACCATAGGAAAGATGTGCATGAATCAACTTAAGGAGGAAAGATGTGCATGAATCAACTTAAGGAGATCTGGAGTGCAAAGGAACCTATAGAGGACTCGTACGTAGCCAAGAGTGTAAAAGGCACTAGAAGGGAGAGATCAAGACAAGCCACCCAAGTCCAACACACAAGGATGAAATTAGGTGAGAAGTATGGTGACTCCTCCAACAAGTTGGAATGTGGAAAGAAAAACTCTTGAAGCTCATGGGGAATAGGTCCGAAGATCATGCGAGGCACTACAAGACTTGCAAAACCATTTGTAGTGAGCAACCAATAAGATAAAAAGTACTTACTATGAGCATTTCCAATAACACTACAAGGTATAAACATTGACTGGTTCATAGAATTTGATGATGAATGTTGTAATGTCCCCAAATTATAAACACCCAAATTTTGCCCTAAGTCATAATTTTTAATTGAAACAAAGTAGAGTTAGAGATACCTTTCACTTTGATTGAGACCCTACAAACAAGTTAGGAATCATATATAATCATAATTCATAAAATATATCTCTTTAACTAGAAATAAGAATATATTATAAGTATAGATCTAATCACAAGATTTCTTAAATTAGTTTTAAGATGACTCAACCATAGAAGAGATAAGATAGTGTGACTTGATGGGGTTCCCTAGAGACCATCTACCTTAGGCCCAAGAGCGGATATACCATCCCTCTTGGCCTCATGTGGCCTGTGCCATCCATATGAGGTGGGGTACCTAGTGAGGTGTCCTGTAACCATTCCCTCGATCTTGCCACTTCTATCCTACTTCCAATAATTGAACATCCTTAATGCATTCACTTGCCATGATAGAGAGCATGAGGAGCATTCACAATAGGGTGCCATGAAAGCCCATCTTTTTTAAGCCCAAAGGCTGTAAGTACCCTTTGTACTTGTTTGGCCCCATGGGACTCCTCGATCATATATCATGAGGCGGTGTGCCAAGAAGATGACCCCTTCATTGTTCCGCTATTTGTAATCCCTCATTTCTTAACATTCACAATTGGATACCTTGAAAGTCCATCCTTTCTAAGCCAAAAGGTAGTTCCCTTTGAACCCCTTTGGCCCCATGGGACTCCCCAATCATATACCATGAGGTGACATGCCTAGAAGATGACCTCATCATCAGTCCCTTGCTTGTAATCTCTCATTTCCCCTACCATAGCTGGTTACATCTGACTGGTCTCCATTATGAACAACTAGTTGGTGTAGACAACCCAATGCACGCTTCTAGTGAAGCAACTAATCCTCAATTAAGTAACCTTTTGTTCTAAAGGAGGCTCATTTAATTATTGACTAGGGATGCATATACTTGGATGACACTGACACTATATGTGTAGCAAAGTATTCCTAGCTCCTACTTCAAGAAAATAACAAATACTAGAAAGTAATAAATAACAACACAAAGAAATTTATTACTAATCCAATTGGCACAATTGTGGTTGCAGGTATAATCACACATTAGTGGCCGTGTTTAATCAAACCAATGAATTAACAACAAACCTACTTATCAATGAATTACATGTAATGAAATGCAACAACATAATCAATTATTAACCGGTTACTAAGAATTAACAGAGACAATTAACAAATTATCAACTAACAAAGCATAACTAACTATAATACAATATTATCAATGAAATTACTAACCAATCAATGAAGCTACTAACTAATCTATTTTAACTAGAGTACTTCACCTCAAGAGGCCCTCGCTTGAGGGGTCATAACATCAAACAACATAGAACTTAACTGATAACGATAATCCACTTTTATTGAAAAGATGCTGGAAATTACAATAACAAAGGTCTATATTGACAACTATAATCTAGAGAAACCCTAACAACAATTCAAACCATCAATCCTAAGACCAACCTGAATTTTATAAAAAAAACTCATAAGTAGTGGTCATAAATGCTATTAGATCTTACTTACACATGTCATTCTTTCATAGAGATATGACTTATTCAATCAGCTAAACAACTACTAATTGAATTATCAACATGGAGTCCAAATAACTGCCCTGCAAATGAATTTAAATGACTTCTTCCATGAGGTTGCAGCTTAGTCTTGATTAATGGTAAAAACAGGTTTTGAAGGGCCCTGAAACCCTGTACAAAGAAAAAGCTTAAGATAGAGCATTAGGAGTACACCATACACAACAGATCAACCAGAACAAAAGGCCACCATCCCCAAGAAACTACCCAAAAGAACTCAGCCAAAGAAACACCCAAATCGCTGCATAAGATAAAACATTGGAAATTCGCAGTAAAAGATAAACGAGCTATCTTTTTGTCCCCTTCAAAGAGGTTGCATCTTAGTCAATCAAACAAGGCAAGTAGACATACATTCCATTTTCATCCAATAACATAATATAATTGAAATTGACCGTCATATTGCACAAATTCTATATATCATATCGCACTACCACTATATTATACATAAGACATCATTATAAGTCTATCAACATATGTTCAAACATAAAAAGGTCTTGGTAAAGTATGCTAAAACATCATAAAAACTAATCCAAGATGATCAAAATGTCATGTATTCCTAAACCCATCACACCCCCCAACTTAAGGACCCGCTTGTCCTCAAGCAACCACGACCTACAATTATAACAAAACACATCTAACCTATAGCTTATGTACTATGTAACTCCTATGCCCTCAGTCATGTAGATTCCTTTTTGTCCCTTAATTTGGTCCCATCTTGCACGTTCCTTACTAAGATCCACAAAATACCCTCTTGACCAATGTGGTACTAGATACATAAGAAGTGGTGGATGAAATTTAAGTGAGAGCCAATTGATTTTGATGTTTAGTGATACCTAGATATACCTGGTTACTTTGGATTTCGATACTATGCAGGTGTAAACTAAATGCAGTTCCTTTTTCTTTAATGCTTGGGTTAATTTTGACCATGTATCTTGACAAGCATTCATAATTTATTTGCCATGTGTAGATATCAATTCTTTGATTCTACTATAATCCTACAACCTACATTGGTGAATCTTATTGGGAACTCCTACCCTACACAACATGTCTACCCATTCATCTATTATTTGCTCTGGTTTCTCTGCTTCAACCTGAATATATAAAGGGTGACTTTTCTCTCTTTTCTCGTAAGCTTGAGACAACTTACTTCTTTCCTATTCATTTCATAAGTAGGAGATCAAATCTTTAATATGCAAATCACTATCATAAAGAAAGAGGATTCCAACTTGTGTTTCATGAAACAACTAAATTATGAAAATAAAATTCACACAACTAGTCTTGCATCTCTTGAGGAACCTGTGAAAAACTAATAAAAAATGACCTTGGGTTAATTAATGAAATTGACAATTTACTTAACAATTGACTCATCTAAAAACAGAGAAATTCTTCTTGCAAATAGAGTGAATACACTCTATCTAGTGGTTTGCAACTACAAAGTTGGTTAGCAAGGTCAACCATGTGTTCCATACCAATTGCTAAACATTTTATTTATGGTTTTTTCTCCTCTATTTTTGCACTATGAGGAAGTTTCATTTGTTCTTTTTTCTTTCACCCATTTCTCTTTCAGCTTGGCTAAGCTTCAAGTGTGCACACCACAGTGCAAGTCCCACAATTAGAGTGGTACGTATAGGTGAAGAACTACTAACAGATGTTACATTTTCTATATTCATGACATCCTCATTGGGTACATTTGGCTTTAAATTTCCCTTCATTTGTGTGGACTACCCCTCCAATTCTTCAACCTTTTCCTGAAGCCTATGCATGCTAACCTAGGCTATTCCACTTGTTTTTCCAATGTCTTTATTATTTGAAGTGTTGTTTGCAATTCATCGTCATCACTATCTTCTGGTGCAGGGGCACAAGGTGAAAATCAAACATAACAGAGCACTAAATGTTCTCATAGATCGTATAGGACTGAATAATGTAGGAAGTCTTGGTTTTGTGTGTAGGAGTCTTTTATTTAGTTGTGTGTAAGTTTTCCATAAAGTCCTCATATGTGGTGGCAAAGCTTAGGTGGCAATCCTAAAAGCTCACCTAGCCTTTAGCTACCTATGACAAGTAGTGAGTTTGAATTCTATTTCTCCTTGGAAGTTTTTTTTAGCAAAGATTTAGGTGTGTGCTCAAAATCAGTTGGGAAAAAGCCAAAAAGGCTTCCATTTAGGCTCCATATGTCTCAAAAATACAAAACTTGCATCATTGCAAGATGAGCAACTTCGCAAATGTTTTTTTTTTTCCTTTTTTCTTCAACTCGACTGTAATTGCTCCCAAGGATGTTGTGATGCTTTCTTGGGAGCTACAGGTCGAGATCCTTCAAAAACAATGAAGGCCAAGGCTTTGTATCGAAGCTTGAAGAAGAATTGGATTAAATTTTTATGTTTTTCCTGCTATTTTCACTGTTACAGACTGTGTTGTACGGCCTTGTACGGTTACTTTCATGCAAGGCCTTGCATGCATGTTTTAGCCCCTGTTTCTTAGCTTTCATTTGAATCTTATTTGAGGATCTAAGGTGATGTAGTTAGTAAGATTTTCAATTTTTTCTTCCTACAGGTCTGAAACCCTTCATACAGTGAGGGTTTGGTCTTTGTATGGATTTTTATTGAGGATCCTCCAATGGTTTCTCACGGCCATTGGAGGATCTCTAGTTTAGGACATGTATTTTTACTTCTTGTTAGTTTTAGTAGTCATTTCACATGCAGGAGAAGGAGAGATGATGGCCTAGGCGAGCAGTGTTAATGTGGTCACCTAGGAGCAACATGGAGACACCAAGATTTCTTTTGCTGTAGATGGTTTCGGGGGTGCAAATCAGAGATTTGAGATTGTCTAAGGATCCTTGTGAGGGATCATGAGGTTATAATCAATTGTGAAAGATTTAGTCCTTCGTTCCTTCATTAAACCACATAAATAGGCCTTTTAGACTATTAGACCCCTATGCAGACAATCATATTAGATGATGGAGTGGGAAGGTGACACTTTGAAGTCTTGAAGGACATTGAAAAGGGTGTTTGAATCACCCATTTGTTTACCTAGTCATTTGACAAGTTTGGGAGATAAAACAAGAAATCAACGATATGAGGGCTAATTGTGTATTAGGCATGAAGACTTGGTGATAGTTAGTCCCTTGCATGGAGAGATGGAGTCTTGAGGTTTTCATGTCTAAAATAATTCTGAAAAGGGCACTCCAAACTGCCCTTAGTTTTCTATAACCCTCCCCTAATCAAAATTTATTTGCAGAAAGCCAGTCTCATAGGGCTACTAGGAACTAAGTGGCTAGAAAGCAAACCAAGCCTATTCAAGTTGTGAGTATATCTACATAGATCCAACATGTCGCTCTGATACCTTTATTGACATTTCTGACCTTAATTCTTCAGTATAAACCATTTCCCAAGTTTTGACCCTATGAGTAGAATTGTGCCTATAAGATCACCTAGGATGCTCCAAGTAAGAAAGCAGTGTAAATGCAATCAGGAGTCATTGTCAGTTTGATCTAAAAAGGTGAAGCAAGGATAAGGATTCATTGGAAGTGTATTGGTTTAGAATATCCACCCTAATAGGTGTTTTGGTCCCTTGATGTATCTTAGTTGAGTGAGTTATCCTCTTGAGATTTCCAAGGTTTGACATTTGCATCAATTTTTGGTATCAGAGCTGGTTGCATTGTTTTTGGGTGGAAGATTTATGTTTGTACCTAATCAAGAGTCTGTAGTAGGAACAAGCACAATGGTGACCAATGCTGAATTGGCCAAAAAAGTGGAAGACCAAGAAGAATGGTACCAAAAGGAGAATAGGGAGTTGAGAGAGAATTTGGAGGAGTTAGCCACAAAATTGGAACATATGGAGAGTGTGGTTGACAAGAAGGAAGATGCAAAGCCAGTGTCAGGAGATGAGGATGAAGTAGAGGTCCTTGATGACGAGGATGATAAGGTACCAGAGGCAGAAAGGCCATTCATCAAAGCTTTGAAAGCTTTAGGAGGAAAGTCCATTGAGTTACCCACCTTAACGGGTAAAATGGATGCAAAAGAAGTCATAGAATGGATTGAAGCAATAGAGAACTACTTTGAGTGTAAAAAGGTCTTAGAGGCACAACAAGTGAAGCTGGCTAAATCCAATATGAAGGGTGCAACCCTTACATGGTGGAATTTTGTCTAGGAAGAAAGGGGAAGGAACACAATAACAAGATTGTCTCTTGGAAGAAGATGATTAGTATGATTAGGGAAACTTATATCCTTGAGGACTATGAGGTTCAACTTCATCAAAGAAGGTAAAATTTAAGACAGAGATATATGTATGTTAATGCTAATACAGAAGAGTTCTAGAAGCTAAGTCTTAGATCCAAAATCCAAGAACTTGAATGTGTCAAGGTAGCAAGGTATTTAAATGGATTAAGGATGAACATACAAGAAGAGTTGCAACTGCTAAGTCCTAATACAATAGTAAGGTGTTATCAACTTGCCTTAAAAGTGGAAGAAAAGATCAAAATGAGGCAAGAAAATAGCAGTAGGGGTAGAGGAAGGCAATCCTTCAGAGGTTGAGGATCCTTTAGAGGAAGACGCACAAATTTGATTCTTTGAGAGGTAATTTCAGAGGTAGAAGACCAAGTTTTAGAGGTAGATCAGCAGGGAGATCAAATGGACCAATAAGATGCTACAATTGCAATCAAGAGGGTCACATGGCACATACATGTCTAGGAAAAGCTAGTTCAAGCTCTCAAGGAGAAATAAGAGCACACTTGACACAAGAAGCTGATTCACAACATGACCCTGAATCTTTTGGCTATCTAGAAAAGGGTGAAGCTTTGATGATGAAGATAGTCCTTTTGAAAATGCCTACAAAATTAGAACCACCACAAAGAAAAGCAATTTTTAGGACAAATTGTAAATTAGGAGGGAACATTTGTAAGGTGTTGGTTTACTTTGGTTCTACAAAGAATTTTGTGGCTCTTGAAATGGTGGAGAAACTCAAAGTACCAATAATCCCTCACCCACACCCTTAAAAAGTGTCTTGGCTTAATAAAGGACATCAAACAGTAGTAGAAGAGCAAGCTTGGATTTAATTTCAGATTGGAGCATACAAAGATAAGTTGTTGTTTGATATTGTCAACATGGATGCTTGCCATCTACTTTTTGGAAGACCATGGTAGTATGATCTCAAAGCACAACATGATGGGGTGAAGAACACTTACACAATCACAAATAATGGAAAGACCATTGAGTTGTTGCCCTTGACTAAATCAGGTCAAGAAGAAATCAAACCTAAGGAAGCCAAAATCATGGTAATGGGAAAGAAGGAATTCCTCAAGGAGCTTATGGAGAATAAAATTCTATTTTTTGCACTAGTCCCTGTTCTAAAGGACAAGGTACAAGAGAGTATAGAAGATCAGATGGAGGAATAAGGTGAATCAAAAAATGAAGACTCAATTTTGAAAGTGGAAGCAATAACAAACAAGGAACCAACTGTGGAGGAAGAGGTTAAGTAGATTCTTGACAAGTACAAAGGTGTGGTTGCAGATGGAATACCTAGATGCCTACCTCCCATGAGAGAGATTAATCATTGCATAGAGCTTATCCCAGAATCTACACTACCCAATAAGGATGTATATAAACTTACTCCTCAACAAAATGAAGAAATGGCTAGGTAGATCCAAAAGTTGCTTGAAGCCGGTCTAATTGGCAAGAGCTTAAGCCCATGTTCAATACCTATAGTACTAGCACCCAAGAAAGAAGAAACATGGAGATTTTGCATGGACTCTAGGGCACTCAACAAGATCACAATAAGATACAGATTTTCCATGCCAAGAATTGAGGATCTACTTTACTGTTTAGGAGGTGCCAAGTACTTTTCCAAGATAGATTTGAAGAGTGGTTACCATCAAATCATAATTAGGCCAGGAGATGAGTGGAAGACCACATTGAAAACAAATAAGGGCTATATGAGTGGAATGTGATGTCATTTGGGCTATCCAATGCACCTAGTACCTTCACGAGACTCATGAATGAGGTACTTAAGGAGTTTGCAAGCAAGTTTGTTATTGTGTATCTAGATGATATACTGGTTTTTAGCAGTACAAAGGAGGAACATTTAAGACATTTGGATATGGTGTTGAAAAGGCTACATGAAGAGAAGCTAATGATCAACTTGGAGAAGTGTACCTTCATGCAAGAAGAACTGGCATACTTGGGTTTTGTGATCTCCACTTAAAATGGACCAAGACAAGGTAAGTGCTATTCTTTCTTGGCCAACTCTTAGGACTGTTGCAACAGTTAGAAGTTTTCATGGTTTAGCTACTTTTTACAGAAAATTCATAAGAAATTTTAGCTTGATATGTGCACCTATATTGAATACTATAAAAGGGGAGCATAAGTGTAAGTTTGTATGGACACAAGAGGCTAATGAAGCTTTTGAGCTTCTTAAGAAGAAGGTTTGCCAACAGCTAGTCCTCACTTTCCCTAATTTCAACAAAGTATTCCAAATAGAATGTGATGCCAACCATATAGCCATAGGAGGTGTACTTAGTCAAGAAGGAAGACCTATAGCTTTCTTTAGTGAAAACCTCAATGAAGCCAAGCAAATATATTCCTCTTATGATCTTGAAATGTATGCCCTTGTTCAATCTCTAAAAAAGTGGAGACACTACTTGTTGCCTAAAGAGTTCATTGTGTTCACTGATAACCAGGCCCTTAGTTTCATCAATAGCCAAGATAAACTCAATCATAGGCACATGAAATGGGTGGAAACACTCCAAGATTTTACCTTTGCCATAAAGCATAAGAAGGGAATCACCAATAAGGTTGTTGATGCCTTAAGTAGAAGAGCCTTAACCATCTTAGAAATTCAGTAGGAAAGTGTAGGGATTTCAGCCTTAAAGCACATGTATACTGATGACAATGATTTTAAAGACATTTATCAAGCATGTACTAATTTGGATGATAGGTATAATCATGAATATTCTGATTTTATAATTCAAGAGGGACTACTATTCAAAGGTGGACAAATTTGTATACCCATGTGTTCCATGAGGACTAACATCATACAAGAGAAGCATAGTGGGGCAATGTTTGGTCACTTTGGACCAGCCAAGACTTTAAAGATGTTTAGAAGGTACTACTTTTGGTCTATGTTACATGCAGATTTGAGGAAGTTTGTGCAAGAATGCATTATTTGTCAAAAAGGTAAAGGGAAGAGTACAAATGTAGGATTATACCAACCCCTACCCATTCCTTCAAGGCCATGGGAATGCATAAGTATGGATTTTATCATGGGATTACCCAAAACACAAAAAGGGCATGATAATGTTTATGTTGTGGTAGATAGGTTCAACAAAATGACACATTTCTTGCCATGTAAATCTACTAATGATGCTTCTAATATTGCAGACTTTTTTTTTAGAGAAATAGTTAGACTACACGGGCTGCCTTTAAGTATTGTATTTGATAGAGATGTCAAATTTGTGGGTCACTTTTGGAGAACCCTATGGAAGAAATTTGGTACAAATCTATCTTTTTCATTTGCGTACCATCCTCACACAGATGGTCAAACAGAGGTGGTCAATAGGTCCCTAGGAAACTTGCTGAGATGTCTGACTAAGCAACATGGAGAGAAGTGGGACACTTAACTTGCACAAGCAAAATTCTCATACAATGATACAATTAATAGGAGCACAGAAAAGTCTCCATTTTAGATTGTATATGGCATGCAACCAAGGGGAGTTCTTGGACTTATAGAGCTTCCTACTCTAGCTCCAATTAGTGCAGATGGAGAGAGCTTTGCTGAAGCTATAAAAGAAGTCCAAGACCAAGTCAAGCAACAGTTAGAACACTCAAATAAAAAATATAAGCAACTTGTTGATCAAAAAAGGATGGAACTACAATTTAAAGTTGGTGATTTAGTATTGGCTTATTTGAGAAGAGAAAGATTACCTCAGTCCTAGCACACTAAACTATTACCTAAGAAGGTGGGACCCTTTCAAATATTAGCTAAGTACATACATGCAGAAAAGGATGGAACTACAATTTAAAGTTGGTGATTTAGTATTGGCTTATTTGAGAAGAGAAAGATTACCTCAGTCCTAGCACACTAAACTATTACCTAAGAAGGTGGGACCCTTTCAAATCTTAGCTAAGTACATACATAATGCATACAAGATACAATTACCTTCAGATTTTGGCATATCTCCAATATTCAATGTGTGTGACCTTACTCCCTACAAGGGTGCAAAGATAGTGGATCAGTCTTCAAATGCATAGAAGGTAGCATCAGACCTTCATGATCTTCCCAAACCAAATCCACCTCAAATTGAAAGAATCCTTGATACCCAAGTGAAGAAGACTCGAAGGAGGCAATACACCCAATACTTAATCAAATGGAACGATAGGCTAGCATCAGAGGCCATTTGGATGGATGAGTTTCAGATCAAGAAGCATGGTTCAGCATTGGAGCAACTTATCTCAAATGGACTTGAGATCAAACCAATTGGGGAGTTTGGTGTAGGGGCACAAGGTGAAAATCAACATAAAAGAGCACTAAATGCTCTCACAAACCATATATGATTGAATAATGTAGGAAGTCTTGGTTTTGTGTGTAGGAGTCTTTTGGGTAAAAACACAAAGTTGCATCACGTTTCAAGCTAACTTATTAGCACAGTTGAATTTGAGTATTTCTAAATAAAAATTAATTTTTTTTAAAACATATCGTCTAGCTAGATTCATAAGATAAGTGCTTCAACTTTTTCAATTGGAAATATCTATTAAATGCATGTTTTATACCAATTTGGATCCAATTACCAAAGAAATAAAATTATTTCAAAAAACTGATGTTTCAATAACTCGTACTCTTTAATGATATTTTTTTAAAAACATTAAAATACCCTTTTGTAGAGCTCAAAGTCAAGATTATTATCATATAAGTTTTATATTGTTTTGATTAGATCTAATATGTTATCATTTCAAATTACTGCAAGTAGGTATTTTAACATTCGAGAAGATGTTTCTTCAAATATAGAAAAAAATAGTAAATCATATCAGAAAAATTTAAAATTTACATTTAACACTAGAGGAGAGAGTCCTCTTCAAGAATATGTAATTTTTTTTTTTCTGAATGGTGTAGATTTGATAGGGGAAATTTGACGGGAGATGAAAACTGTCAATTTCAGATAAGTTTGACTTTGAGTAATTATATCGGAGAAAATATACGTCAAAAACCAATCTTTCTTCTTTTCAGCATTAGCTATACATGTCATCTATAACATATTTTGAACTCAAAGGAAAAAAATATTATTTGTATATATTTGTTTGGCAGGAACTAGAACCTAGATTTTCAACAACTAAAAAATGGACTTCAAAAATTTAAAAACTGTGTCAATTCTTGTTCAATTTTTTTTAAAAAAATTATAGGCATAAACTTTATCCAATTTTACACATTTCATCAGTTTACATTATCTTCAAATTCTAAACACATGCTAAATTTATGTCGTTAAAGTTGAACAGTTTGTGTGATGTTGACCTTTTCTTTTATAAAAGTGTGACACAGGTTTGTACTTTTATCATTTTATTTAGTTGTGTGTAAGTTTTCCATTAAGTCCTCATATGTGGTGGCAAAGCTTAGGTGAAAATCCTAAAAGCTTACCTAGCCTTTAGCCACCTAGGACAAGTAGTGAGTTTGAATTCTATTTTGCCTTAGAATTTTTTTTAAAGCAAAGATTTAGGTGTGTGCTCAAAATTAGTTGGGAAAAGCCAAAAAGGCTTCCATTTGGGCTCCATACGTCTCAAAAATGCAAAAGTTGCGTCATTGCAAGATGAGCAACTTTACAAATGTTTTTTTTTTGCTTCAACTCGACAGTAACTTCTCCCAAGGTTGTTGTGATGCTTTTTTGGGAGTTACAGGTCGAGATCCTTCAAAAACAATGAAGTCCAAGGCTTTGTATCGAAGCTTGAAGAAGAATTGGATCAGATTTTTGTGTTTTTCCAAGCTCTATTTTTAGTGTTACAGACTATTGTACGACCTTGTACACTTACTTTCATGCATGGTCTTCAATGAATGTTTTAGCCCCGTGTCTTAGCTTTCATTTGAATCTTATTTGAGGATCTAAGGTGTTGTAGTTAGTAAGATATTCAAATTTTTCTTCTTGCAGGTCTGAAACCCTTCATACAATGAGGGTTTGGTCTTTGTATGGATTTTTATTGAGGATCCTCTAGTGGTTTCTCACGGCCATTGGAGGATCTCTAGTTTAGGACATTTATTTTTACTTCTTGTTAGTTTTAGCAGTCATTTCACATGCAGGAGCAGGAGAGATGATGCCCTAGGCGAGCAATGTTAGTGTGGTCACTTGTTAGAATAACTAAGAGGGGGGGGGGGGGCGGAGTGAATCAGTTAGCTCAGTTATCCAATAGTCCCAATTACAAAATGTATCTCTTAAAAAAATTCAACAAATATCTGCAGCTTAGTAACATAAAATATTAAACTGTCTGTGTCTTTACTGATTACCAGTTAATTACTCACTGTGATTACCAACCAAATCAAATATGCAATATGTAAAGTATGACAACAAATCAATCATCACATAAACACATAACACAAAGATTTAACGTGGAAACCCTGTTGAGGGAAAAACCACTTGGGACCGGTAACCTAAAATACTTTTCACTCTTCTGAAGTGAGCTCGGTGAAGAGCCAACCCTGTTAAAGGTTACAATACACACTGTAAGGTGTGACCTTGTTAGAGGATTTAAGACTAACAGTTATCATCCAACCAACATTCACTATGGGGTTGATATGATAACAATGTACATTCTATGAATGACATAGGGCAATCATAAGACGGTTAAGCCACTCGGTTAAGAGATTTTTCTGTTACAATGGTTAAACTGAAACAAAAGGTGATCTGATTACAATACAACTTGATTTTGTAGATGTTCAGATCTATTCTAAGCCCATAAAAATCCTCTGATCAATATTTCAATTCAGTTCTTCAATATTGAATAACTTCCTGTCACTTGGTTATAGCTCTCTAAGGCTCGGTTAACTATGCAGTTCAATTCTCCTTCAACCAGTTTGATCAAGCATGCATGAAGCTGTTTTCACGCGAAATCTGTGCAGTCTCCTTCTTTCGACATAGTTTCAACAATGAAACCAATGTCTCTTATATAGACAAGTAAACCGTTTTCTTTTCATCCATTCGATTTTGCTACTTTAATCTCCTTCGTTGATTTTGCCGCTTGAACCTTCCTCAACAGATGTGTCAATAACCTGTTTCAATTCCATCCTTTAGATCTTCTTCGAATTTTGTTAGCCATGGATCTCATAACAAACTTTATCTTCAACCTCAAAATCATACACATTTTAGCTCATCAATTTCTGTCGGCTAAACTAAACATTTAGTTCTTTCATCCATACTCAGTTAACAAAGAAATGAGTCGGCGAACACAAGCTTGGTTAATACTGTTGCTTGGTATCCACTACATTGGCTTGGTGTATACTAAAGTGCTTCATTTACCGACCACACTGCTTTGTTAAGTTTTGCTTCCAACTTCATAACAGATTAATGTAATGTAATCAAGTCAACCATATGAAGTCATAGAATCATCAATAAGTTACCAAAAGTATTCCTTATCCTCATTTGTCATATCCATCTTCCTCTATGTAGATATCTCAGTTCTTCATCTTTTCTCCTCTTTACAGATGTTTAGATATTTGCAACTATCATGATAAGTACTGTCAAAACTAGTTGACATCAATGACAACAAAATGACTAATTTAATTATCTTACATATCATTTCAGTACTCGGTGATCTCTAATCACTGATCTTCAAGTCATTTAGGTATTCAATCAGTTGTAGTTCATCAATCTCTCCCTTTGGCATTGATGGAAACTCAAGCAATATGAAATATACCATACACATACCAAACATGTATTCTACAACTATGTAAGCAAATGCTGTAGCTCGGTAAGCTCTCCCTAGCTTGATATTTAATATGTTTAATTACTACATTACATAGCATCATTGCAAGTGCACACTTTCCTCTGTAGATATGATCTTTCCAGCTCTCAGATTCCTTTATGTTCTTAGCAACAAATCTTCAAAACTCTCCCTGACTTTCTCAGATTATCTCTCCCTTAGATATATGTTCCAGTGATCTCTCGGTTTGTCATATTGTTTATCTCTCCCTTTGACAACAATGTGAAAGAAAAACATAAAACATATAGCTCTGCAATAGCCAAGTGACTCTTTGTTGTTCGATGCAAACAATGTATCTCGGTATACTAATATGCAAATCTCTATTCTAGTTCCTCAAATCTTTCACAACCTTAGATAGAATCGAAAGTGTGAACTATGTTGCATCAACATGAATGATCTTCTAATAAGATTAGGCCGATGCAACCTCCATATCACATTAGTGACCGGTAGACAGGGGACAGACCCCAAGTTTAGTCCTTAAGTATTCAAAAGTTTCCTTCGGTAGAGGCTTGGTAAAAATATCAGCAAGTTGCTCTTAGGATACTAGTTTTCCAGACTACGGGGTTGACCTATCTTGTTTGTAGGTGTGGTTACTACCCTCGCAACTATATAAAAAAGGGCAGATGGTGAACGAGAACCCCTATCAATAGTGTTATCGCCATCAATCTTCAAAACTTTCCACTCCCCCTACTATTCAAAGCCGGGTGGGTTCTATTTTAGGGGCGCCTTTGGCCCCGGGCGGTTAGACCACTAGCTTCTTTTGCCCTTATAATAGTAGGGGGGGGGGTACTTGAGATCGTGATTCTGTTCCGAATGTTCCTGATCGAGATACAGATGCACCAGAAGCGCTTTCAGCGAAGGGACCAAAGACGGTTTACCTAGTTCAGAACCAGTAAATGATCCAGTTAATGCAAGTGATCCAGTGAAAGCAGCAGCACCCACTACCTACTATAGCAGATAACGAAGGGAGCATATTCAATATACAGAGCAAGGAGGGCTAGATAGCAACGTACGTAACTTAGGGTACCATATCTATACAGGTTAGGAGTACATGAGCGTTAGCTAGATAGTTCCAACGACGATAATATCCAAGTCTTCCAAGGACCCCTTGTTCTACCCTATGATGTATGGCCGGATAGGGCAAATGATGGCCGCCTTATCAATAGTAGGTCTAGGAGCAGTGGTGTTAGCCTTACGAGATTTGCATTTGGGGGCTGCTGATGCATGCAGAGGCATGCATAAAAGACCAAAAAAGAAGGGTCGGCTCAGAACCCGCCAGTCCGGTCGAAGCACCAGTAGTACCCTTATTAGTTACATATCCTATTCTATAGCTAGTAGCAGAGGAAGCATTGGGGACAGAGACAGGGACAGGAGCAAGGGTAAGGGCATAGCTAGATAGAGACAGCAAAATCGATGCCATATACGCAGTAGAGCTTCCAACAGGTGATTTTGCCGCCCTATATATCGATGGGCAGTCGATCCAATGAAGCGATGAAGTAGAAGATGAAGTAACAGATCCAACCATTGATTTTGTAGCAGTGACCCCCTACTATTCTAAAGGCCCCGAGGAACAAGTTACTGATACGCTCCTTACCTAGGTGGTCCTTACCTAGTGGCTAGTGGCTAGTAGCTTTGTCTGGCCCCTACTATTTTATGGGCGCTCTATCTGGGGCTGATGTAACATATTCCAGTTTGACTTGCTTCTTATGTACTTGTTCTCTTAAGTAGTGATATTTAATAGAAATATGCTTGGTCTTTGAGTGCATTACATGATTTTTAGAAATATTTATTGCACTAGTGTTGTCACAAGATATAATCACCGACTCAATGATTACCTCATTCATCCCTTCCAACACTTGTTTGATGTAAGCAATGTTTGAATAGTTTGTAGCAGCAACAACATATTCTGCTTTGGCAATAGACTGAGAAATACAAGGTTGTTTCTTACTTGTCCAGGTTACAAGTCTTTCACCAAAGAAAACTGCTCCTCCGATTGTACTTTTTTTGTCATCTATATTTCCAGCCCAATCTGCATCGGTGTAGACTCTTAGTTCAAAATTGCCTTCCTTAGGATACCATAATCCATATTCCTCTATTTTCTTCAGGTATCTCAAGATTCTTTTTACTGCAACCATATGTGAATCCTTTGGATTGGCAGAAAATCTGACAACAATCCCCATTGCATGTGCAATATCTGGTCTACTGTGTACTACATACATTAGTTTACCAATCATAGATCGGTACAATGTTTGGTTTACCTCTATAGATTCATCATCTTTAGTCAGTTTGCAGTCTGTGACCATCGGTGTTCCAACTGGTTTAGCATTGTCCATGCCAAATGTTCTCAATACTTCCTTTATGTACTTTGATTGTGATGAAAATTCCATCATTCTGCTGAATAACTTGCAAGCCTAGAAAGAACTTAATCTCTCCAAACATAGACATTTCAAATTCTTTTCTCATCTCATCAGCAAATGATTTACAGATATGATCTTGTCCTCCAAAAATTATATCATCCACAAATATTTCAGCAATCAAAATAGTGTCATCAGACTCTCCTTTCATATACAAATTGTTTTCACTAGTTCTAACAAAACCAATACTTAACAAATAAGTATGCAACCTTTCATACTAGGCTCTTGGTGCTTGCTTTAAACCATATAAAGCTTTGTGTAGTCTACATACTATGTCTTTCTTATCTGGATCAACAAACCCTTCTGGTTGTTCTATGTAGACCTCCTCTTTTAGTATCCCATTCAGAAAAGCAGACTTAACATCCATTTGATAGACTTTAAACTTCTTATGTGTTGCATATGCAAGTAACATGCATACTCTCTCTAGTCTAGCAACAGGTGCAAAAGTTTCACCATAATCTATACCTTCCTCCTGTGCATATCCCTTGCATACAAGTCTAACTTTGTTCCTTGTAACCTCTCCATTCTCATTCAGCTTATTTCTGAAAATCCATTTAGTGCCAATAACATTCTTATCTTTTGGTCTAGGTACTAAAGTCCATGTCTTGTTTTTCTCGATTTGTTCTATCTCTTCATTCATTGCATTTATCCATTCATCATTCTCCAGTGCAACCTTAACATTTTTCAGTTCAAACTCACAAACAAAGCTTGTACCTTGTCTTAACTTACTTCTTGTTAGCATGTCAGCTTGCTTGTCCCCAATGATTTGGTTCTCGGGATGATGTCTTCTGACAAATCTTGCCAGCACTTGATCTCTTCTTTGTTGTTCATCCTGTTCAGGTTCATTTCCTTGCTCGGTAGCTCCTTCCTGATCCTCGGTTTCCCTTTCCTGTTCCTCGGCGTTATTTTTTTAATGCTCGGTCGACTCAACCTGTGGCTTTGGTAGGTACTCTGAATGTTCAATGTAAGTGAATCTACCATAGTCTTCCGGCTCCTTAGTGCTTTCTTCACCATTTTTATCAACAAATTCATCAACTTTGCAATTAACACTTTCATTCAGACACTTGTAAGCTTTGCTTTTAGTAGAATATCGAAGAAATATTCCCTCATCCCCTTTTGATTCAAATTTCCCGTTCCTATCATCTTTAAGAATAAAACATTTGCTACCAAAAATTATGATGTAACTTACAGTCGGTTTGTGACCAAACCGTAACTTGTAGGGTGTTTTGTTTGTGTCTTTCTTCAATTGTACTCGGTTCAGAACATATACAACTATGCTAACTGCCTCTCTCTAGTATGTCTAAGCAACATTCTTTTGTAACATCAATGTCCTCGCGCAATCAACAATTGATCTGTTCCTCCTTTCAGCAATCCCATTCTGCTGAGGTGTTCTCGAGGCAAAAACCTATCTTTTTATGCCATGCTCATTACAATAGTTAGTAAATTCATCATAAATAAACTCACCACCTCTGTCAAATCTCAAGCATTTCAGTTCTTTTCCGGTTTCTTTCTCTACTTTTTCTTTGTACCATTTAAACATATTAAATGCCTCATATTTCTCTTTTAAAAACATTATAGTCACCAATCTAGTGTAATCATCAACAAACAGAATGAAATATCTATCTCTATAGTAGCTCTGAGTTCTCATGGGACCACATAGGTCGGTGTGAACTAACTCCAAGATTCTCTTTGTTGAATAGTCTTTATTCTTAAAACTAGATTTTGTCTTCTTACCTTTCTAACATTGATGACACATAACATGATCCGGTTTAGTTAGGCTAGGCAGACCTCTAACCTTTTTCTTTCTACTGATCTTAATCATGTTATCAAAGTTTACATGACATAACCTTTTATGCCATAACCATGCATCCTCATTTTTCATCATTAAATAGGAAGACTCAACATTGTCAAGATAAAACAAGGTACCTTTGGATTGTGCTCCTGTTCCAACAAGTTTTCCTCCATCATCAAATATCTTTACCTTCTTGTTCTCAAAATCTACTCGGTGACCTGAGTTGTTAAGCTGTGCCACACTTAGCAAATTTTAATTTAGTCCTTCTACCCAATAAGCATTATCACATTTGATTTTATCATTTATCAGTAAAAATCCTTTTCCTCTAACCATACATGGTCTATACATGGTGTATCATTACCCATTTTTACTGATCATCCATTATATTGCTCAAGATGATCAAAATTTTCTTCATCACCAATGATGTGATGTGTATAGCCACTATCAATGATCCATGTATCATTTTTATTAACTTTAGAAATGAGTATTGTCTCTACATACCTTTCTTCTTCCTTAGAATAATCCTTCATCGCAACAAATACTACTTCAACATCATCATCTGTGTCAGTATGAATATCATTCTCTTCAGCAATGTAACATACCTTTTTTCCGTTATCATTGTTGTCTCAGTTATCCCTATTGTAGTGTCGGTAACTTCTGTTGTTTCTCCTCCCATAGCTTCCTTCAGCAGATCGATCTTTGTTTCTATCATCTTCTTTCTTGTTTGGGCATCTAGCAGCAATATGACCAACTTCTTTGCAGTTAAAACATGCTAAAGGTAATTTACCCTTATATCTGCCTTTACCTTTAGGTAACCTTCGGGCCATAAGAGCTTCAAGTTCATGAAGCTCATCATTAGTGTTACTGTCATTATCATCCCTATTATTTCTACTGTTAGATTTACCGATCTTCAAAGAAGACATGAAAGCAGACTCAATAGACGGTACAATACTATTATCAAAATTGTTCAACTCAAAAGTTGTTAGCTTACCAATCAGACTATCAAGAGTAAGAGTGTTGCCATGTGCATACCTCATTTCATGTATAGCTGATATTCTGATTGCATAAGCAGGTAGCAAGGTCCTTAGAATTTTGCTTACCACTATATCTTCATCAATGAAACCACCAAATCCTCTGATAGCATTGACTAACTCCTTTATTCGGTTTGTATACTGCACAATATTTTCTCCTTCTTTCATTTTCATATCGTCAAACCTGCCTCTTAGGCTTTTTGCTGAAGCTCTCTTGACATTAACATTACCACCATAGACTTGAGCTAGTTTGTCCCACATTTCCTCTGAGGTAATACAATCTTTGACATCCTCAAATTCAGCATTTGATAGAGCAACAACAATCTCCATCATAGTAATATTATGCTCATGTCTATCTCTTAATTGATTAAGAGTCAAAGGTCCAGTAGGCGGTGCTAAGTAGCCATTATCCAATAGGGTGAGGGCAGAATTCCCAATTCTATATATATGAAGTCTCATTTGGCTTTGCCATATTGTAAAGTTGTCCTTGTTCAGTTTTGGCACTTCCCTCTTATACATTTTGTGTTCTTTCTGCTGAAGTCCTTAAAACTCTATTCTAAGCAACCAATATGCTCTGATATCAATTGCTAGAATAACTGAGAGGGGGTGTGAATCAGTTAGATCAGTTATCCAATAGTCCCAATTACAAAATGTATCCCTTAAAACAAATTCACCAAATATCTGCAGCTCGGTAACATAAATTACTAAATTGTCTGTGTCTTTACCGATTACCAGTTAATTACTCAGTGTGATTACCGACAAAATCAAATATGCAATATGTAAAGTATGACAACAAATCAATCATCACATAAACACATAACCCAAAGATATAACATGGAAACTCTGTTAAGGGAAAAACCACTTGCAACCGGTAACCCAAAATACTTTTCACTCTTCTAAGTGAGCTTGGTGAAGAGCCAACCTTGTTAAAGGTTACAAAACACACTGTAAGGTGTGACCTTGTTAGAGGATTTAAGACTAACAGTTATCATCCAACCAACATTCACTATGGGGTTGATAAGATAACAATGTACATTCTATGAATGACATGGGGCAATCATAAGACGATTAAGTTCACTCGGTTAAGAAATTTTTTGTTACAATGGTTAAACTAAAACAATAGGTGATCTGATTACAATACAACTTGATTTTGTAGATGTTCAGATCTATTCTAAGCCCATAAAAATCCTTTGATCAATATTTCAATTTAGTTCTTCAATATTCAATCACTTATTATCACTCGGTAATAGCTCTCTGACGCTCGGTTAACTATGCAATTCGGTTCTCCTTCAACCAGTCTGATTAGGCATGCATGAAGCTATGTTCATGAGAAATCTCTGCAGTCTCCTTCTTCCGGCATAGTTTCAATAATGAAACCAATGTCTCTTATATAGACAAGTAAACCATTTTTTTTTTTTTCATTCATCAGATTTGACCACTTAATCTCCTTTGTTGATTTTGCCGCTGAAACCTTCCTCGAAAGATGTGTCAATAACTTGTTTCAATTCCATCCTTTAGATCTTCTTCGAATTTTGTTAGCTGTAGATCTCATAACAAACTTTATCTTCAACCTCGAAATCATACACATTCCAGCTCATCAATTTTTGTCAGCTAAACTAAACATTTAGTTCTTGCATCTATACTCTGTTAACAAAGAAATGTGTCAACAAACACAAGCTCGGTTAATACTGTTGCTCGGTACACACTACATTGGCTCGATGTATACTGAAGTGCTTCATTTACCGACCACACTGCTTTGTTAAGTTTTGCTTCCAACTTCATAACAAATTAATGTAACATAATCAAGTCAACCATATGAAGTCATAGACTCATCAGTAAGTTACCAAAAGTATTCCTTATCTTCATCTGTCATATCCATCTTCCTCCATGTAGATATCTCAGTTCTTCATCTTTTCTCCTCTTTATAGATGTTTAGATATTTGCAAGTATCATGATAAGTACTGTCAAAACTAGTTGACATCAATGACAACATAATGACTGATTTAATTATCTTACATATCATTTCAATACTCGGTGATCTCTAATCACTGATCTTCAAGTCATTCAAGTAGTCAATCAGTTGTAGTTCATCAGTCACCTAGTAGCAACATGGAGACAATGAGATTTGATTTGCTGTAGATGGTTTTTGGGGCCCAAATCAGAGATTTGAAATTGTCTAAGAATCCTTGTGAGGGATCAGGAGATTATAATCATCTGTGAAAGATTTAGTCCTTAGTTCCTTCATTAAACCACATAAATAGGCCTTTTAGGCTATTAGACCCCTATGCAAACAGTCACATCAGACGGTGGAGTGGAAAAGTAGCACTTTGAAGTCTTGAAGGACACTAAAAAGGGTGTCTAAATCACCCATTTGTTTACCTAGTCCTCTGACAAGTTTGGGAGATAAAACAAGAAATCAACGATATGAGGTCTCATTGTGTATTAAGCTTGATGACTTGGTTGTTATATTGTGGTGATTGATTAGGGAACATTTATTGGCTATTTTTGGACCGACATATTGTAACGCTAAAGGGCAAAATAAGCTTGTATAAAATAGCTTAGGGTCAGGGATTTCATTATGATGTATGTTTTAGTAGCTTCTTGCGGCGATATTGAGCTGTAAGGGATTGCAGATTGTAATCAAGTTATAATCATTGGATAATAATAATATTGGACTTGCTGTTAGTGGATGTAGTCCAGGGATTGGGTGAACCACGTTAAATCTTTGTGTCTTGTGTTTTTTTTTGTGTGGTTTATTATTTTTTGATATTGGTTATATTTGCGTGTAACTGTTATTTCTGTCTTGTTAATCCTAACAAGTGGTATCAGAGCGAGGTTATTTTTTCAGTTATCCTCTGCAGGAAGATCTCACGGTTTAGTGGGAGTCTCACGATTGAGTGGGAGAAATGGTGGACAAGGGTAAGCTGAATGTTGACAAGTTTAATGGGCAAAACTTTTAGTTATGGAAAATGCAAATGGAGGACTATCTCTATTAGAAGGATCTATGGCAGCCATTGGGAGGAAAATCTAAGAAATTGTCAACAATGATTTATGAGGACTGGGATATTCTTGATAGAAAGGAACTGGTAGTATTCGATTATGCTTGGCACAATCAGTGACATTCAATATTACACAAGCAAAGACGATTGAAGATTTGATGCAAACCTTGGCGAAGTTGTATGAAAAGGCCTCCGCTTCTAACAAGGTATTTCTCATGAAGTGTTTGTTTAGTATGAAGATTATAGAAGGTGGATTTGTTACTAATCATTTGAATGAGTTTAATATGGTTACCAGTTAGTTATCTTCTGTAAATGTTATTTTTGATGAAGAAATTAGGGCTCTCTTGATTTTGTGTTCTTTGCCCAAAAGCTAGAATGGCTTGGTAATGGCTGTTAGTAACTCCATTTCTGGTTCTAATACCCTAAAATTTGATGATGTTATCGGTGTAATTCTGAGTGAGGAAACTTGTAGGAAATGCTCAGGTGTATCTACATTTGGAAGTGTCTTGAACGCACAAAGCAGAGGCTGAACAAATGAGAGAGGAAATAATTCTAGAAATCATGGGAAATCAAGAGGAAAATCGAAGGGAAAGAGGTTTGAATCCAAAGGGCCAAATGATTGTTGGTACTGTGGAAAACCAGGCCATAAGAAGAAAGATTGTTGGTCTCGGAAGAATAAAAGAGACAAACAAGAAGGCAAATGTGGTAAGTAATAAATACGAAGATGATGCTTTGCTTCTTTCTTTAGAAAGTGTTGATGATTCATGGGTTTTAGATTCTGGGGCTTCATTTCATGTTATACCCCATAGAGGTTATTTTCTTGATAATGTCCAAGGGGATTTTGGGCTAGTTTATTTGGGAGATAATGAACCTTGTTAGATTGTTGGAAATGGGAAAATTAAGATTAAGTTATAGAATGTGAATCATTGACTACTACTAGAGGTAATGCATGCTCTAAGGCTGAGTAGGAATTTAATTTCAATAGGGCAACTGGGTGATGAGGGTTGCACAATTACTTTTAATGATAGAAATTGGAAGGTTTCAAAAGGTTCCTTAGTAGTAACAAAAGGTGTGAAAGTAGGCACCTTATATCTTTGTACAGGTCATACTGTTCCTTCTACTTTAATTGTTTCAGAGAAAAATGAGTGTTCAGGAACATTTGCTGCAGTTGAGCAAGAAGAACATCAAAAGTTGTTGTAGATTCTGACACAACACTTTGGCACAACAGACTTGGGCACATGAGTAAAAAAGGTATGAAATTACTTCATTCAAAGAAAGCTTTACATGGTCTGAAATGTGTCAATATGGATTTCTGTGAAAGTTGTGTGTATGGAAAACAAAAGAGAGTTAGTTTTGTGAAGAGTGGGAAGGAAAAGAAAAATGAGAAATTAGAGCTTGTGCATACAGATGTATGGGGACCAGCTCAGGTATCTTCCCTTGTTGGCTTTCTGTATTATGTTACATTTATAGATGATGCAACAAGAAAAGTATGGATTTATTTCCTTAGACATAAATCTGATGTATTTCAAACTTTTAAGAAATGAAAATGGTTGGTTGAGAATGAGACTGGTAAAAGGCTAAAATGTGTCAGATTTGATAATGGTGGTGAGTATTGCAGCATATAATTTGAAGATTATTGTTCCTCTAATGGTATTCATAGGCAGAAAACTGTACCAAGGATTCCACAAGAAAATGGAGTGGCTGAATGCATGAACATGACAATAATGGAGCGTGCAAGGAGTATGAGGTTGCATGTCAGACTCCCCTTAAACATGTGGGTGAAGGCTATTAATACAACTGTTTATTTAATCAATAGAGGTCCCTCTACTCCTTTGGATTGTGGTATTCCAGAGGAAGCATGGATTGGTAAGAAGGTGAGTTATTCTTTTCTCAAAATCTTTAGTTGTGAAGCATTTGCACATATAGATTCTGAAAATAGAACCAAGTTAGAAGCTAAGTCAAAGAAATGTGTATTTGTTGGATATGGCATTGATGAATTTGGTTATAGGCTTTGGGATTTTGAAAATCATAAAATTGTAAGAAGCAGGGATGTCATATTCAATGAGAAAGTGTTGTACATAGATCTGTTGCAGCAACATAAGAAGAAAGAAAATGATTATGTAGTATTGGATGATACTCCAAAAGATGATGTTCTAGTAGTTCCTTATGCTCCGTAACAACAACAACAAATACCACAAACCCTAGTGAATGTTAGACGGTCAACAAGGCTAAGTAGACCTCCGAAAATATTTTCTCCCTCTTTGTATTCTATTTTATTAACAGATGTTGGTGAGCCTGAATGTTATAATGAAGCTGTGCAGGTGGATACAAAGCTTCAGTGGGAGTCTGCAATGACAGATGAAATGGACTCCTTGCTGAAAAATCAAACATGAGATTTATCTAAGTTACCTGTAGGTAAAAGGGTTTTACAAAATAAATGGGTTTAGAGGCTAAAAGAAGAGGATGGAGGTAAGAAAAGATCTAAAGCTAAATTAGTTGTAAAAGGATTTGCACAGAAAAAGGGTATTGATTTTGATGAGATATTTTTTCCAGTTGTTAAAATGACTTCTATTCTTACTATTTTAAGTATTGTGGCTATTGAAGATTTGCATTTAGAACAACTTGATGTTAAAACAATTTTTCTTCATGGTGATTTGGATGAAGAAATATATATGGTACAACCACAAGGATTTGAGGTCAAGGGTAAGGAGAATCTAGTGTGTAGATTGCATAAAAGTTTATATGGCTTGAAGCAAGTACCTCGGTAATGGTATATTAAATTTGACACTTTTATGAATGAGCATGGATACACTCGATCTCATTTTGACGATTGTGTTTATTTTAAGAGGTTGGATGATGATAGCTACATTATTTTATGTTTGTATGTTGATGATATGCTTGAAGCTGGGTCTAACATGGATCACATTAAGGGGTTGAAACAACAGTTAGCACATTCATTTGCTATGAAGGATTTGGGGGCAACAAAATAAATCCTCGGTATGAAAATTTTCAGAGATAGGAAAAATTAGAAATTGACTTTATCTTAGGTTGATTATATTGAGGCGTTGCAACGTTTCTCTATGGATAATGCCAAAGCTGTCAACACACCTTTACCTGGTCATTTGAAATTGACTAAGGAGATGTGTCCAAAGACACTAGAAGAGGAGGCTAAAATGTCCAAGGTACCTTATGCTTTAGTTGTAGGGAGTTTAATGTATGCTATGGTATGTACTAGGCCAGATATTGCACATGTAGTGGGAGTCGTTAGCAGGTATATGAGTGACCCTGAAATTGAGCATTGGAATGCAGTCAAATGGATTCTTAGATATTTGAGAGGTACATCCAGTAAGTGTTTACACTTTGAGGGATCTACTACTACTGTACAAGGCTATGTTGACTCAGTTTTGGTAGGAGATATAGATAGTAGGCGAAGTGCTACATGATATATATTTACTGTTGGTGGGACAACAGTGAGTTGGATTTCTCAGTTACAAAAGGTGAACGCTTTATCCACTATAGAGGTAGAGTATGTTGTTGCTACATACGCGTCCAACGAGATGATATGGCTTCAATTCTTCATGGAAGAATTGGGACATCCATAGAGGGATAATTATCTGTATATAGATAGCCAAAGTGCCATTCATCTTGCAAAGAGTTCTGCTTTGCACTCAAAGACAAAACACATACAGTTACGGTACCACTTCATTCGATCAGTTTTGGATGATGGGCAGTTAAAGCTGCGAACGATACACACAGATGATAATCCAACATATATGTTTACAAAGGTAGTGACAAGGGAGAAGTTAAAATCTTGTTCAACTTTTGTTGGTCTATTAGACTGAATAGAATAAAGGAACATTAGAGTCTAGGGTGGTTGGATCCAGTGGGAGCTTCACAGAGTAGCAGTTCTGCTACAGGATCAGTCTCCAAGTGGGAGATTGTTATTTTTTGTGGAGTTTGATCAATCCCCAAGTGGGAGATTGTTATATTGTGGTGACTGACCAAGGAAGTGCTGTACACTTTTTCCCCCCGCCCTCACCGGGGTTCTACCCCTAAGAAATTTTTTTGGGGGGAACATTTATTGCCTATTTTTAGACTGACAAGTTGTAACCCTAAAGTGGCAAAATAAGCTTGTATAAAATAGCTTAGGGTTAGGGATTTCATTATGATGTATGTTTTAGTAGCTTTTTGCGACAGTATTGAGCTGTAGGGGATTGTAGATTGTAATCAGGTTGTAATCATTGAATAATAATAATATTGAACTCGCTGTTGGTGGACGTAGCCCAGGGATTGGGTGAACCACGTTAAATCTTTGTCTTATGTTCTCTTATGTGTGGTTTATTATTTTCTGATATTGGTTATATTTGCATGTAACTGTAGTTCTGCTACAGGATCAGTCTCCAAGTGGGAGATTGTAATTTTTTGTGGAGTTTGATCAATCCCCAAGTGGGAGATTGTTATATTGTGGTGATTGACCAAGGAAGTATTGTACACGTTTTCCCCCCGCCCTCGCCAGGGTTCTGCCCCTAAGAAATTTTTTTTGGGGGAACATTTATTGCCTATTTTTAGACCGACAAGTTGTAACCCTAAAGTGGCAAAATAAGATTGTATAAAATAGCTTAGGGTTAGGGATTTCATTATGATGTATGTTTTAGTAGCTTTTTGCGACAATATTGAGCTGTAGGGGATTGCAGATTGTAATCAGGTTGTAATCACTGAATAATAATAATATTGGACTCGTTGTTGGTGGACGTAGCCCAGGGATTGGGTGAACCACATTAAATCTTTGTCTTATGTTCTCTTATGTGTGGTTTATTATTTTTTGATATTGGTTATATTTGCATGTAACTATTATTTCTGTCTTGTTAATCCTAACATTGGTGATAGTTAGTCCCTTGAATGGAGAGATGGAGTCTTGAGGTTTTCAAGTCTAAAATAAGTCTGAAAAGGGTACTCCAAACTGCCCTTAGTTTTCCATAACCCTCCCCCGATCAAAAGTTATCTACAGAAAGCCAGTCTTATAGGGCTACTAGGAATTAAGTGTCTAGAAAGAAAACCAAGCCTATTCAAGTTGTGAGTATATCTACATAGATCCAACACGTTGCTTTGATACCTTTATTGACATTTCTCACCTTAATTCTTCAGTATAAACCATTTCCTAAGTTTTGAACCTATGAGTAGAATTTGGCCTATAGGATCATCTAGGATGCTCCAAGTAAGAAATCAATATAAATGCAATCAGGAGCCATTGCTAGTTTAATCTAAAAAGGTGAAGCAAGGATAAGGATTCATTGGAAGTGTATTGGTTCAGAATATCCACCGTAATTGGTGTTTTGGTCCATTGATGCATCTCAGTTGAGTGAGTTATCCTCCTGAAATTTCCAACGTTTGACCTCTGCATCATCTTCCTCTACTACATATTCAGGGGTAAACCCTAAAGGTGGCTCTGTTTTTAAAGAAATGGTGTGATAGAATCCTTTGTCTACATATTCCTAGTTTTCTTGAACTCAGATGGGTCTTCCTCCAGTGGCTTGACATGCCCTATATTGGATTCAATACTTGATAGTGCATTGCTCCATCACCCCTCGATTCCTTATATTCATCTTTTTCAAATCCCTTCTCCTTATCTGAAAGCTTTTCACCCAATTTTTCTCTATCCTTAAACTAACTTTCCTTTTCCGAGTCGATTTCTTCATTGTGAAAGTGTAACCTAAGCTCTTAGGAGCTTGTTTTTGCTTATGGAGATGATGAGAATGCCATTTAGGGGTCTTCATCTCCTTTTCCTTTTTCTATCCATGTTTGATTTTGGATTTGTTGGTAGATTCTTGAAAAATTTCCTCAAAATTGCATTCCTCAGTATGCTTTTCCTCCTTAGGCTTGTTTGTGTAGCCTTCTTTCTCCTACCCAGATTTAGGGTTTTTTTCCTCACTCTATTTCTTTATAGTTTACTATTTTTCCCTCTTTGAAATGGGGGTTTTAGTCACCAAGGGTGTATGTTCTTTCCTTTCCTTTTCTTTTTTTTTTCTTCCCAAAAGTGGAAACTGGAGATTTATGCTTGCTTGACCTTGTAATAGGGGAGGAAATATTTTTGGTCTGGTGAGGATTCAAGGTGAGATTTCTTTGGAGCTACGAGTACCTATCTAGTAGTTGTGGTTAAAGAATGCCCAGGGCTTTCCACATCATCATTGTGTTCTTGTACCAATATTTCTTCCAATTCCTCCTCCAATCCTTTATAAGCATGAGTAGTCTCCTCAAACATGGACAATTCAAGGGAAATCAAACCATCATCTTTCTCAATTTCCACAATATCAACCGTGTTTATATTTTTCTTAGTTTCTTGTTCCCCTAACCGCTCATTACCCTCTTTAGCCATTACTTTTTCATGAGAAATATTTCTAAGTAGTCAATTCTGTAAATTATCACATTGTTTAAATTCATACTAGGAAACATTAGGATATTGGAGGGAAAGAACTCTTTTAACTAATAATACTACCAAACAATGATGTGACAATGAAGATTGTGTTCTTTTTCTTTTAAATTCTACTATAATCCTTGTTACTGTTGTATGCAAATAGTTTGGCACATTAACTAGTCTATTGTGAGGTAGAATACTAAGCAATTTGAAATAAACAATATACAACATAGAATAACGACCATCACAAGTTAGTCACCTGATGATATGTGCAATTACCTCCCTTCATAGCGATGACAAAGGCAACCGCTTTGTTCCCTGACTGGTTGACTATAATTTTTTTTTTGGCCTAGAAAATTCAGCTTTTGTAGATGTTGCATTTAAAGAAGCTAGAAATTACTTTCCTATTCTTAGAAGCCTTGAGACCTTTAATGATAGCCTCGTTTACAAGGGTTTCAACGAATTGCTCCATCATTTTGTTATTGCATTCATTCAATGTAAAAAATAGTGAATCCAAGGTCCGACCGTTCAAAGAATGGTAGACTGGCTACACCTTCTAGAACCATTGTATGATTAGTTGACTCTCACCATTTTGGTTCCCACCCATATCTATGTGCCTTTAAACTATTTTTACACAATTTTTTCTTCTTTGAACATATGCTTGGCCAATAGTCTCACTAGTGACCCCTATATAAGCTAAATTCCTTTGTGTCCTTAGCTCTAAATGTGCCATGCTCTGTGTGCTGATTTAATTCGCTCTCTTACTACAAAGATCCCTATCCCTTCTTCTGGTTTTTCTTCCTTCTGTGAGATAATTGATTTTGATAGAAATAAAAATCACATTAATTTTAAAAAATCTCACAATATTTCTTTACACATACCAAACATCGTTACATTTCCATCTTACAAATGCTATGGCTCATACTATTGAATAAGTGAAATGACATATAGGAACGTTGAATTTATTGTGCTTAAATTGTCTTTTAATGACATGACTTATCTAGTCTCATAGATTAATGATACTTAATTCACACAAATATGTAAGGCTTGCTCACCAATCTTAATCTCTAAGTTGTCCCCAAATTATAAAAGTGAAGGAAGGTGTACAAGAATAATAAATGAATTAGATAGTATAATATATGGTATATTCATAAAATATTACATGTGTGAATGTAATAACTAATAGCAATTAAATGACACCAAGTATGAAAATTAGAGTATGCTTACTCGTATGAAAAGATCTTGGTGCATGCTAGGACATCATGTGCATTAGCTAACAAAATGATTGATATGACATAAATGTGCATAGTGATGACAATGGATTGATTTGATAGCTGATATATAAATTCGAAAGGAGGCTTCAACCTGAAAAGTTGTTTAGACATGGAAGTTGTTGCGACTGAGAGCCCATTGCAAGGGCTTCTTTGCTTGAAAACTGAAGTCATGTCCCTTGAAATTTGGAATAATAGGGCCCATTGCAAAGGGTAGTTTTCTTGAAAATTGGAGTTAGGTCCCTTGTAATGTAGAATAATAGGGCCCATACTTGTACTGTAGCTGTAGGTTTGATCTTTATTGAAAAGGAAATATTGAAAAGAAAACTTAGGGATGATCATTGTGTAGCATGTGTATGTGTTTGGTATTTTGGTTTAGTAATCTTTAATGGTTGTTGATGGACCAAATGGTTAATTAGAAATGAATGTGGGTGATGAAGGATCTACAAAAATGGGGTTATGTACAGTGGATTGAATATCTGCAATATTTGGGACAATGGAAGTGGATGTTTGGTGGGGGTAGATGAGGTAGGTGTGGATGGAGGTGATGTGATGAGATGGGGCTGCAAATGCTGAAGAAACTCTTCCTTATTGTGTGGATTTTTGTATAACTTGAGTTTGTGTCCATTAACCATGAGGACAAAGTGAACATGATCAATGTTCAACTCCATTTGCAAACACCTATTCGATTCAATAAGGACCCAATCATCGAGTTTATAACTTACCTTTATGATCTTTGTAGCGTGAATGATTTAACAATGCCTAGACACCATGAAACTCCTTTGTCTTGATATAATAATCACACCATCTAGTTTATTGCTATTGAACACATTGAATATGTTGGACAACTTCCATCCTCAATTTGTCAAGTCTGTTTAACTGATGCAAGCATTCTTATTGTGATTGTGTTAAGCTCATATCCAATTTTAGTGTTGTACATAGTGTCTTATGCTCATTCATTAGGAATAACTACCTTTTCCCTATAATCCAACTCACAAGGAGCAAACTCCATGGTGGTTTTCCATGGTGTTCTACATGCCCAAACTACTTTGGGTAACTGAGAAATCCAATCTTTCCTACGAATCTGCACCATTTTGGTTAGGATATTCTCAAGCCTTTTGTTTGTAACCTTGACACTTCCATTAGACTATGGATGGTAGGGAGTGAATTTCTTATGCAAAATCTCACATTTATTAACTAGCTAGGAAATTAGATCCGAAGTGAATTGTGGACACTAATCTGTGACTATTTCTCAAGGTACACCATATCTAGAAAATATTTCTTCATATAAAAACTCAACTACTTTAGTGTCCTAGGCATTTGTTAAAGCTTTAACTTCAACCCATTTAGTCAAATATTTAGTACATACCATAATATAATATTTCCCATTTGAAGTTGATTGTATGGGTCCAATGAAGTTAGGACCCCATTTGTGAAGTGTTGTAATCACCAACTGTGGCCGCAAGGGCATCCCATCACTCATGGTAGGTTTTCCCATGCTTTGGCGTCTATCACATTTCCATGTACACTACATTGAATCCTTGTGTAGGGTAGGTCAGTAATACCTTGTATTTAGAATCTTAATAGCTATTTGTTTGGTTGCGAAATGACATCTACAAGGCTCATCATGACGTTATTTTGAAATATCAAATGCTTCATCCTCTCAGAGGCATCGTATCATAACACGATTAGGTCCAACATAGAACATAATCACTCATCCGGGAATGAATCATCTATGATTGGTCACTCAGCCGGGAATGAATCATCTATGATTGGATTATCTGATGAAATTTACAGTTTAGAGAGAGTTTTCTGCCGTGTTGGCTTTTCCTAGTTTGTCCACAATGGTAATATCAAACTCTTTTAGCAACAAGATCCATCTAACCAAGTGACTATTGACTACTAGTTTGTTCATAATATATTTAATGACTACACGATCAATGTGAACAAAAATAGGATAGCATGAAATATAGTCTTTAAATTTTTTGATAACATATATGATATCAAACATTTCTTTCTCTATGACAATATAATTTACCTCAACCCCTTGCATAATTTTACTAATACAATAGATATCGTACTCCAATTTCCTTCTTTCTATCCCAAAACTGCTCCTATTGCAAAATTAGATGCATATAGAATGTAAAATTCCAATTAGGTATGCAGAACATTGGTTCTTGAGTTAGAGCCATTTTGAGTGACTCGAATGAAGCTAGTAATCATTAGACCATTCAAATTCATAATCCTTTGTCAATAGTGTATACAAAGGATCTACTATCTTACTTAAATCCTTAATGAAATGCTTGTAGTAATCTAGATTGCCAAGAAAGCTCCAAACATTTTGTTGCTTTTGTGGTACTGATAACTCTTGAAAGATTTCTACTTTAGTAGGATCAAATTTGATCCCTTGAGCTAAGATGAAATGCCTAGGAACAACACCTTCTGCTTAAGGAAAGGTCATTGTCTTGACATATTTTTGGTACCTTCTTTAAGTTAGTTAATGCTTCATCATATGATTTGCCATATGTTGTGAAATCAATCATGTAGATTTCCATGCCGTCATGTGCATAAATAGAAAATATGCTAAGAACAACTCTTTGAAATGTGGTAGGGGCATTACATAAGACAAATGGTAACACTGAGTAGGCATACATCCCCCATGGGCATGTGAAGGTGGTTTTATCTCGATCTTCAAGATATATTTTAATTTAATTGTAACCATTAAACCCTTCTAGAAAGGAAAATTACATTTTTCTTGAGAGTGAATCCAAAACTTGATCGATGAATGACAATGGAAACGATCCTTCCTACTAGTTGCATTTAGTTCTGTGTAATCAAATCAAACTCCCCACTTACCTCCTTTATTTGGCACTATAACCAAAGTTGATACCCATTCATTGTCAGAGATGGGATAAATGAACCTTGCATCCAACAACTTCTACAATTCAATCTTCACCATGTCCCTTAATGCTAAATTCATTCACCTCTGGGGTTGTCTTATTGGTCTACATCCTTCATTTATGTAGATTTTATGCATGCACAAACTTGGGTCTATTCCTTTCATGTCACTGTAATCCCATGCAAAAGAAGTATGGTTTTGCAACATCTTGTGAAGATTTGAGTGCTGCGTGGCAATCAATTCTGTATTGATATTAAATTTCTTTCTTGGAGTAACTTCCACAACAATGGAGGCATAAATTAAAAAAGCAACATCCAATCCAGTAAGTTTGAGGTTGTAATATGTGGGCAATAGATCATAAATTATAGCTACTAAAGATGCATCATTATTAAACAATAAACTATGAAGCGGGAAAGTCAAACACCCAAGAAACTCCTCATCTGGATCTAATCCATAGAAATTTTAGACAATGTAGGCAAGAATATCATCTTCATGTTGACTGTCAAGCAATGGACTCCTCTCTATCATCATCAATGTTTGCAGGTAATATTGTTCTTTGTCTTCCATCAAAGGCCAAATAAGTTGTTCATTATTAGCATCAGGCTGAGTTGGCGGGTAGAGGACTAACTTCTTGGCTACATTCCAATTAGATATTGTCATGTTACCAGATCAACAACCAATGTAGGCATCTATTGTATCCAACCATGGCCTTCCTAGAATTAGGGGATACCTACCTAAATTAACTTTAGGCTATAAAACGGTGAAGTCCATTGGGTATTCCCATAAACTCACAATGATAACCAAGTTCTCAATGACTCCTAGTTTAACAGTAGACCTATTATCCATTTGCAAAGAAGTTGGTGTCAACCTTATATTCAGTAGCTATAGAGTGTTCAGAGCCTCCTTAGTCATGACATTGATAGTGACAAGGTCTCGTAGATTTATTGCTTCTTCGTCATCTATCTTAACTATATCTTTTGTATGTTCATAACTGTTTGAAGGACCTTCTTGATCAGGATCCTTAAAAGGGTCCCCTTCCCTTATTGTCCTATCTCCTTCCCATGGTTCTATTATCAGTTAAAAGGATCTTCTAGGTTAGCAAGTGTAGCCAATATATCTTTTGTTTTAGTAGAGGGAAGAAATATTTCTAACACATCTCTCTGCAGTCAAATGCCATATGTATTGTAAGCTTATGAATTGTCTTCCAACACTTGTTAGTATAATCTTTTAAACACATATTATGTTAACATAATTCTAATAATTTAAAACAAACAATTATACTATGAAATAAAATAATAGAACAACACATCTATGCTAGAAATCCTAAGCCTTAGCATCATCGTTGACAATAACACCAAAAATGACTGGTCTTCATTATGAACAATTAGCTGGTGCAGACAACTCAATGCATGATCCTAACAAGAAAACTAATCCTCAATCAAGTAACTTTTTGTTCTTAAGGAGGCTCATTTAATTATCAACTAGGGAAGTATATACTTTGATGACACTAACACTACATGTGCAACAAAGTATTCCTAGCTCCTACTTCATGACAATAACAAATACTGGAAAGTAAAAATAACAACACACATAAATCTAGTACTAATCCAATCAACACATCAATGGTTGTGGATATAACCACACAATAGTGGTTGTCTGTAACCAAATAAGTGAATTAACAACACCCTACTTATCAATGAAATGCATGTAATGAAATGTAACAACAAAATAAATCATTAATCGATTTCTAAGGATTAATAAAGACTATATTAATGAACTATCAACTTACAAAGCACAACTAACTATAATGTAAGATTATCAATGAATCAGCTAACTAATCTATTTTAATTAGAGGATTACTTCGCCTCAAGTAGTCCTTGCTTGAGGGTTCATAACTATGAACAAATCACAACTTAACTGATAATGATTACCCAACTTTTATTGAAAAGATGCTAGAAATTACAATAATAGAGGTCTATATTGACAACTGTAATCTAGAGAGTATCTAACAATAATTTGAACCATCAAATCTAAGAGAAACCTAGATTTTATAGAAAATCTTAGAAGTAGTGGTCATAAATGCTATTAGTGATAATACTAAGATTAGATTACTGACAGGGGAGGGGTGAATCAATAATCAACCAATTTTCAATATTATTGTCCTTTTAAACTTTACCACAACATTCACAAGTTTATCTTTAAAAGCATCAAATGAAAATCTTAATCAGAAGCACATCCATAAAATAATGAAACACTTGACACAAATGTTTATCTCATGGAAACCCAAATTGGGAAAAAACTACGGTAGGGATTAATACCCACTAAATGATGTACTTTTCTTAAGTACGCCCTGTGAGGAGCTTAATCTTGTTAGGAGTTTTACAAAAGTACTATTAGGTGCTACCCGGTTAAGGGATTTACCTTTGGGTATGTTAAAACCTTTACCTTGTCAATAGTAGCCTTGTTAGAAGACTTCAAACACAAACTAATGTGCCACCTTATTAGAGGATTTACAATATGGACTTGCTAAGATCCACCCTATTAGGGGATTTTGACTGTTGTAACTATTAGGGAACAACAAGAACAATGATTTGTAAAATAGCACTACCTCTTCTTGATCAGATCTTGTGAAGTGCACAATGTCTTCTCACCACACTTATCTCTTCCCTGGCTTAATCGCAGCGCACACTTTACACTGCACTTGCTGTTAGATTAGGTGAAATACTAATCTCCCAAGAACACCTGCATGCATAACCCTGTCACATGGAAGAAGCAAAGAACAGAAGCAAGAAAAATCTATGGAGGCCAAAAAGCCAGAGACATCATATGCACAATAAAAAAAACAATCTATTATGAATAATGCATTGAGTTGCTGAAAAAAACAAAGAGGGAATCCTTATAAAAGGATACCGAAACCCCAAAGGAGAAAACCCTAAAGAATAATAAGATGCCTAAGTCTAACTTAAGTGTAGAGAATAATAGACTAATAATTAAATAAATTAATTATTAGCTATAATATGACAACTCTAACACCCCCCCTTAAGTGTAACTTAGGGAGAAGCTAAACAACTAAGGACTAAAAGATGCATGAAAACAAAAATGCATGAAAGAGCAATGGGTCCCGGCAACAAGGCCTGATCAGGTACCCAAGTACAAGAAATAAACTAGATGAAGGAAACAAAGCCTCCAATCTATGGAATGTCCCAAAGAAAGGAACAAGAAAGAGCATGAAGCATCTCTGAAGCATGAAGCTGCAAACACTGTCAGAAGAATACTGCTGGAACCCCCACTGAAATAGTGCATGACCAGGTAGAGAAGACAAAGTCTGAAGAGCTGATCAATCAAAGAGGTGACCTCCAAAATAGGAATGAACGAGTGTCTATATAGTAGATGATCCATCTCACCGAAATGCATAGGTGCCTAGCCACTGCATCGGCCTAGTACATAGGAACAAAAACTGAATACGTAGATCACTCAACCGAACCAAGGAAGCAATAGAACCAACAGGTGAACCCCCCCATAATGCTGAACAGGGAGAGGGGTGACAGGAACACTGAAATGCAATGCCAGAAACATTTGCAAGAAGAAGAATCAGGAACACCAACAGTGCAACAGAAGTACACACACAGGATAAAGGGCGGTGTTGAAGAAGAAGAATAGATCTTCTGGACACACAGCATGGGCTAATGTCGTGGAAGGTACACTCACTTGACAAAGGTGGATGAGCACAAAAGGCAAAACATCATAACCCCCCATGGCACTTTATAACTGAGTGCGAGTACAAACAAACACAAGGTGTACAAGATCCCAGATATGCAAAAGCAGACACTTTATCTCAGTGCGTTTACATAAAAGAAATGCTATAGAAGAGAAGCATACAATACTCAAAAGAAGAAGGAAAGAAGAATGAGCCAGAAGAACAGAAGAAGAGATCCCAGGACTTGTAGAACCCAAGTAATCCGCCAGAGTGCGAAAGTACAAAACTCAGAGGAGAGAAAACCTGGAGCAGAATCTAGATAAAAGACCCCTGCAACTGAATAACTCATAGAACCAGCTTTCCAACGATATCTGGTGAGCCCAAAAATGAGTCCGGATGAGCGAGATATGGCTCCCGGAAGGCAAAAAATAAACATCACCTTTGACAGAAAAAACACTATCAAAACAGCAGATCCAAAAATCCTAACCTCCATAATCGGAAAGAGCTCGGAAAGAGCTTTCCAACGATATAAAGAAGTCCAAAAAAGACCTCCGTATGCTTCAGATAGAGGAAAAACAGCGCGGGAGGGTTAGAAAGGCTCCACAAGAAGAATTTAGAGCCCCTGGGGCTAAAAAAAATTGAGCCCCTGGGCGCATGGCGCACGCAGGGGGTTGGAGCCGGAGCTCCCGGTCACCCATGTGACCACTGCTAGGGCCCGCAGGGCTTAAAAACCCGCCGGGCGGCCGGCGGAGCGATGGGCGGAGCGGGGCCGGCGGAGGAGGCCAGCGGGGCGGCGGAGGAGCCGGTGGCGGCGGAGCGGGGGCCACGGAGGGCACAGTAGCGGCGGGCGGAGCGCGGGCGCGTTGGAGGCGCTGCCGGTGGCGGAGGAGCTGAGGAGGCCGCGGTTGGGTGCGGGGTGGCCGCTCGGCGGTGCACTGGTGGCTGCTGGGCGGTGCCTTTTAAAAACAAAGGCTACGTTATTTTTAACGCAAAAATCAATTAAAAATTGATTTTTTTTGTAATTTTTTTTTGATTTTCGAGCCGTACGGCCCTAGGAGGGCAAAAATTTTCTCCCAGAAGTCACAGTGGCCAAATACTGCAAACTTTATATGATTTTTGACTCTCCCGGACTTTCTGAGCGCAATGGCGGTGTCCGTTTTTGCTCAAAATACCTCCAAAATTTTTTTTCTTCTTTTTTGCAGGCAAAAAAGAAACAAAAAATAACGTCTTGCTTCTGAATCACTTCAACAAAAACACGAACAACGAGCAGCAAGATGGCTCTGATACCATGTTAGATTAGGTGAAATACTAATCTCCCAAGAACACCTGCATGCATAACCCTGTCACAGGGAAGAAGCAAAGAACAGAAGCAAGAAAAATCTATGGAGGCCAAAAAGCCAGAGACATCATATGCACAATCAAAAAAACAATCTATTATGAATAATGCATTGAGTTGCTGAAAAAAACAAAGAGGGAATCCTTATAAAAGGATACCGAAACCCTAAAGGAGAAAACCCTAAAGAATAATAAGATGCCTAAGTCTAACTTAAGTGTAGAGAGTAATAGACTAATAATTAAATAAATTAATTATTAGCTATAATATGACAACTCTAACACTTGCTTAACACACGATCAACACTAAATTTTTTTAGTCTCAACCAATATATACTGTTAATCAAGCCTTTAAGTTTTCCACTGCCTTAGGATTGCCCTAAACGACATACAATTCTTCTTTCAATCTTTGCGGTTAGATTCAACACATCATACAACAATATTAAATGTATACAATATATTTCCTATACCACGTTGGCTATCGTAATGATTTACATAGAAATTTGAGTCTAGGAGTCAAACACGTTTTGACTACATACTTCCTTCTTCTTGAATCTTCTCAACACGCTAGCATCAAACAATGTGATGACAGGTTTGTAGACGTCTAAAAATCATTCCTATTAATTAAATTTATTTAATAATAATCCATGTGAGATCATAATTAATTTTAATTATTAATCATGGTTGCTATGCCCCTCTACTCATTTAAATAAAATTATTTAATTAAGTTGGGTTCATTATCTAAATTATTTAAATCTAATTTGAATACTCCCCTCTCTAATGTATTAAACCTATTTTAATACATGTCTCCCCATAAAATCTCCTTTTTGAATAAATTACTATTTATTTAAAACCCTCCACATCCTATTCTTCCAAGCTTGGATTAATCTAAACCTAGTTTAAATTAATCTAAATCCATACGTCAAACCTGGCCTACACCCATCACCTCACTTGCTAAACCTACTGTCCCACCTAATCACTCCCTTAACCTCACTTAAAAAGTGATTCCTAACCTCATTAGTGCTAATGAGTTGCACACACGTGTGAGAAACTCTTCCCAAGGAAGCCACCAAACTTCCTTAAATGCTCCAACTCATTCTTACAACTTTGTCCCCCACACTCTCCCCCAAAGCTGCTCACACATCTGTGAGAAACCTTGAGCCTTTCAAACTTTAAATGCCCATCTTGTCTCAAATTGACCTTTCAATATAGCCATCCTCTCTAACCTATGTGTCTCTCATGTGGCTCCCATGTGGATGCCACCTCATCCAAGCCCTCTTCTTCCCTTCAAAAATCTATATATAGAGGCCTTTCCATGAGCAAATAAAATCTCTCATTTTTGCATTGTTATCATGTTAGTTTAGCTCTATAATTTCATAAGCAATTCAACATGTTAGTTTCTTGTTCTTGTTTTCAATCTAAATCACATAGAATGCTTAAAGTTAATGGTGAATGAATCTTAGATTACATAGCATTGTAGTTTCCTTTTGATCTAAATCACATAGCATACTTAATGGTAAATGAATCTCAATCTTGCATATCATTTGTAGTTGTTAGTCCTCATCTTCATCATTCTCATCATTGAAATCCTTGTTGCAAACTAGTTCTTCATACTAGTTTTGCATCAGTTTGGATCTCCTTTTAGCTTGCATTTAGTCTTTAAATAATTCCAAGCTTGTATTGGGGATATTTTCATTGTGTCTTGGAGAGCACATCCACATATCTCCAAAATGAACAAATCAAATGGGACTTGGGTACTCCCATTTTGGTTCAATCGGAGGTGGTGTGTTGAATCTTTTGTTCTTGTTGCATTCTTGTAAACTAACGTTTGATTGTCTACACGTGCTCCCGACAGGTTAGGTTCTTTGCATTAACATTTTGGCACGCCCAGTGGGATGCCCACTACAAAAAATTGTTCCTCATTTGAGGATTTTCCTCATCCATTTCTGAAACCTCAGCAGTCCTCTTATTAGGCAGTGACAATCCTCGTACGAGTAAACAACATTCTTTGTGTTTACTTGTACTGTTATGTGGTTATTCTCGTACTATCCAATGAGAATTCTCGTACTGTCTGGTGAGAATTCTCGTACTGGAACTCTTCCTGAGAGTTTAATCATACTACAGGCAGGTGATACTCATACTGTTCCCTGCATATTCTTGTACCATAAACTACATTTCCTATTTTCTCGTACTATGTAGTGTAGTGACTCGTACGAGTTTACACTCAAAGTCTTATTCCCTATTTACTCGTATTAGGAATAGAGAGCACTTTTGGGGTCCTAAATCTTGGTGCTTTTTAATTTTGGTGATTATTTTGGCTTCATATTGTTCTTGACCTTCTATTTTGCAAGTTCTAACACATTTTTGTAGGTCATTTGACAAAGAAATCACTTGCCAAAGTCATCAACATTTTAAACTACTAACACCTTTTTGTTGTAGGATGCTTGTCAAAGAATCATTTGGAAACTACTAATCTTATTGGTGTTGCAGGTTGCCTAGGAGATACAAACAAACATTGTGTTTTCATTAATCTCTTTTTTAGGCATATTAACAACAAGTCCACTTGTGTTTTGTTAAGTGATAGGGGAGTATGCTCTTGTCTTTTTGGGACAATCAGAAACCTAGACTCATTTGAAAATATACTTAGAAAGGGACTTTGGGAATGAATAAGTGTGTTTTACGTGTTTAGGAGAAAACAACATTGGGAGTATGCTCTTTTCTCCTTGAGGGAAAATTAGAAATCTAGACCCCTTTCATTGCCAATCCATGCTTTTGAATTCATCCTTTAGATGGGCCTATAGGTTGCGGTAAAAATATCCCGGGAATGACCCACGTGAGAACGAGGTGTAAGCCCACCACTCCAACTCACGTTAATCAAATTCTCTTCTTGGGGTTAAGGCCTCAGAAGCTAGATACCATTTGAGCTTATACATGGCTCTCACCTAACACAACAGTAGGGCCTTGCCGTCTCAATCACGTTTACATGACTACCTGTGTTAAGGTTCTTTGTGGGGCTATATGCTTAAATCATGCGTGCAGGAACACAAAGAATGTATTTGAATGAAGACCCTCACTAAGATATGTAGAATAGAAGCTACCTAATTCATCCTCGAAAGTGTGATAATCCAAGTGCAAGGAGGATAGTTGTAATACCCCAAAATTGGCACCTTATAATTTCAATCAATTTTGGTGCATTTCTTCAATTTTACATCATTAAAGTCCTATTTTACTAGGCAATTTTCTCTCTCCTACCTGACTTTATTTGATTTGGTGTCAATTGCAAAAACCCTAAATTGGATTAATCTCAAACTATAATTAATTCCTAAGTATTCAACTTTATTAGCTAAAATAGTCCCTATGATAAATTAATTTAATTCTAAAGTCCTAAGTGCTTTAAATTAAATTAAACCCACCCCATTTAGCTAATACACATAAAAGGAATTAATATTATTTGGTTATTCAAATAGATTATCTTTATTTGGATTTAACAATTCAAATTATTCGAAAGGTCACCCATATGTGACAATAATCATTATTTTAATTAAATAATCCTTCAATATTTGTCTTAATTGGAAATGAAGAGTCAGCCGTTTCATTTCAAGAAACTCTTCATCCTTCCTCTGGGCTTGTCTATATTATGAACCTCTTTTTCTCATTTGAAAGAGGCAATTGTGAGAGTATGCAAACTATAGTCGATTTTTGTCTCAATTATTTCATATTTCCAAGATTTTATTGCACATTAGTTTAATTCTCATATTAGTGTAATTTGCTTATTGTTATTAGCTTAATTCTCATATCTCTTTAAGTTCCTAGGTTAAATTTGCATTTTACACTCTTAGATTATATTTGCATACTCATTCTAGATTAATTGCAAATTTGTTCATCTTTCAAGCTTCAAAAATCCTTCATATTAGCTTGGTCTTTTGGTTGTTGGCTCTCTTTCTGAGAGTAATTCAAACACCCTGGCTAATTAGGAGTCAACAGGTCAAATCGATAGAATCTTGCGAATTGGGTAATTCATACCCATCTTCGTGATTCAATGATCAAGCAATGATTATGTTGTGTATATGGTTGGATTAGAGGTCCATGTTCAGCTATAAACATTCTGGCACCCAACGTGGGGCAGAAAAATCATTTCTGACGTCACTCTCAAAAATTTTCTGATAAGGAATTTGAACTTTGTCGTGCGTCCATACTTCAGTGTATAGAATTTTGTGTGAAATTTTAGAGCACACCGCGCGAAGTTTTGCTCCCACTAGCATTTTGTCATGCGAAGAAACACTTTCTCGCACGCAGTGCAGTACTTTCTCACACGAGGATTTGCCGTCAGTCATTTAAATTTTTCAGATTCTGCAATTTACTGTTACTTTTTCCTGACATTTGCTTTTTGCTGTTGATTTCATATTTCTGATTTCTGCTACATTGTAACAGTGGTCTGCAGGTCGCTTGTCAAAGACATATAAACTCACTAATAGTTTGCTTGTAGGACGATTGTCAAAGACTTTTAAAACGTTGTGCTTGTTTTATTGCTTTCATCACATAGTATAAATAGGGCTTTGTTAAAATTTCTTAACGGTCCTGATAGCAAAGTAGGGGAATAGGCTCTTCATTACATGGAAGTGATGCCCATGGATGAAATTGAGACCCAGATGTTGCTAGAATGATGGATACCTGGGGAAGCAAAGCAAGGTAGTGAATCTTTAACACATCTACTTGTCAGGGGATTATGCTTTTCTCTCTTTGAGAGAACCAGAAACCCAAAAGCTTATGGATTTGGTGGAGTGAAACTAGCTCGGTGATGAATATGCTTGATGTGTTTGGGTAAGGTGAAGAGGTAGAGAAGTATGCTCTTCTCTCTTTGAGAGAATCAGAAAATCTGACCCTCGAATCCATGCCAAGTTGTGTCACCTTTAGAGGGCCTGCCGGAAGTTGAACCTCCGGGAACGACCCAAGTGAGTACACACCTATTGCCGGTGATTCCACCTCACTATAATAAAGAATCTTTTGTTGAGTCTAAAGACTTCAAAACCATGTTAACTTCCTTCTCTTGATTTCAACTATCATCTTGAGAAGGCTTCGTCTGTTGTATTGAGCGGTGCCACTCCTAGCCCTGCTTGCAGGAGTGTATGACTTTCGGGTGTTGGTGTGGCTGCGAGGCCCTAGCTCTGTATTGGGGGCACCGAAGGTTAGTGTGAACAGAAGCCCACTAAAAACTTTCCTTAGTTGCCTACCCAAATCACCTCTGAAAGGAGACAATCTTTGTGCAGGGAGGGGGAAGAATCTCTCCCGTAGATTCTCACCATAGGCATGCACTTGGACATTTGAAGATGGTATATGACATTGGCCCCTGCTTCAAGGGTAACCTTTGAACATATACTATCGAGTCCTTGGAAACACCAAAAATATGGGCGCCCTCTAGGGGGTGGCACGACTGTGTGAGGTGAACGCATGCACATAAGCCGCGAGGCACGGATTTTGTCTTCTCACCATTTTTTTTGTAGGGATAACTATGTGTTTGTTATCGAGTCTTAAACTGTCCATCATGATTAAACAAAGACTCCCATGATACTGCCAAGTTGCTTTGTCCTTGGTAGGTATGTTTGCAACTACTTCTTGCGTCACTACTGCTTGATCAAAACTTTGTGCTTGTAAACGAATGCTTGAAACCTTCAAAATTGAGATTGCTGATTCAAATTGCCTTTAAACTATATGAAAACTAGAAATTCTGTTAGAGAATAGTTCAGGCTGTGTCTCGAAACTTGACTTTTTACCTTGAAAATTGTGTCAAACTGTCGAAGTTTGGTTCTTTCTCGTGCATAATTTCACTTTCTAGAGCACTTCCTCGCGTGAGATTTCATTCTCTCGCACGAAGTTTGGCATTCTCTTGCATGGCCCACCCTGATTTTCAAAATGACTTATTTCCCGTTGACTGGTGAACTTTTTGCCTGATCTGGTTTTTGTCTAAGGTCTGTTTGTCTGTTTTCCTATCGTCTACTGTCTGAAACTAAGTGTCTTGAGTTGCAAAACGAACAATTTTTCTTGAACTCACAATTGTCTCCTTGTTATTTGTCTCATCTTTTGTGCTTTTGTACCTCGCATCATGATAGTCTTATCTCGGCTGTTCTAGCCATTCTCTTGATGATTCGTGCTGCGTGCATCTTACATCTTGGTTGTTCTAGCCTTTATCTCCTTTTCAATATTCCTAGAGACAGAGTTTTAGCATTATCCCAAGTCCTCTCTCGATACTTAAATCTTCGTCTATGACTGTTATGACTAGAAGTGGCAACACTTACCCCATTCGTGGTATTTGAATATTGTGAGGGATCCTCAAGTTCTTCGTTGAGTACTTTGAAAGATAGCCCATCTCAATCATCACCTCCAGTGTTCCAAGAGTGTTTTAATCCATTGTTTCAAGCGCAACCTGGTTTCTCATTTCAACAACAAGATAACTCATTATTCCAAAACAACTCATTGTTTCATAACTTTGGAAGACTACTTCCTCAGACGAGTCCTATTATTGAATCTATCGATCCCGCTGAAGATATCGACTCATTTGAACCTGTTGACCCTCTTGATCTTGTTCACGCACGAAAAGTTACCTTAGTTGTGCCCTTTCAACATCGTTCATATAATTTTACTGAGTCTTCATTTGCTGCACAGTCCTACGTTGACAAGATGGGAGATCCATTCGACTTCCAACTAGGAAAATATAGCTAAATGCATGACCAATCTCAAAACAATCAGCATCATGGTCAATCTTCCAATGACCAACGTCATGCTCAACCTCGAAATGATCAACGTTATGATCAATCCCAAAATGATTAGAATCAACACCAAGCTCAAAACAAAGCTCAAGGTGGTCAACCAACATATCACTATTGTCCTCCTCCTTATGACCAAAGTCAAGATCAAGTCCCAAGCATTTATGAGATTCTTGGCGATGATGGTGATGACACAATAACTCAAAATGACATAGACGTTGCTAAAGAAAACAAGGGTCTTATCAAGATGATGGAGATCCTCCTAGAGGATAAGGAAAAATACTTTCTTGAGTTGGCCAAACAAGGGGCCAAATTACCCTCAGATTATCAAGTCGAAACGCTTGTGGCCAAAGAAGAAGAAACTGAGACCGCTAAGTTGCAAAACATGGTCCGAGACATGCAAGATCAGAGTAACCAACTTGTGAAGAACAAGGACAAACCCACACAACAATTCACAATGGAAAGCATTTGTCCTTTCCCCTTTGATAGGAGTCTTCACATGCCACCTTTTCCTAAAGGTGTAGAGCTGCCTAAATATGACAAATACTTGGGTACTACTAATCCCAAGATCACTTGAGAGAGTTTGGTGCTCTATCTATGGAATTCATGCATGACCAGACATACCTTATGCGTCTATTTCCTCGTAGCTTGGGTGGACCAGCTATGGAGTGGTTTTCTCGATTGCCCATTGGCATTAAGATTTTTGATGAAATGGCTAATCTATTTCTCCAACATTACTCGCATAATATTCAACATCCAGTCAACATCCAGGATCTTTGCAATTTGAAACAACAACAAGGGGAACCTTTCCTAACATTTCTCCAAAGGTGGAGACAACTATGTACAAGGTGTCCTCACAAGCTACCAGAGTCTGAAAGGCTCGATATCTTTTTGGACAATCTTGTCCTAGACTTAGGATACCAAGTGCAATTACAAGGTCCGCTAACGTTTGATAGCATGATTAAATAAGCTGTGAGGATAGAGGCATTTATGATCAAGAAAGGGGAGTTTACTTTGAACGAAGACAACAAACAAGGATCTTCAACCTCGAACAAAGATAAAGGGAAGTTTGTCAAAAAGAATAGAGACATTGCAAATGATGGAGTGGTTGACAATGTGACCCTGAAACTTGCTAAGTCTATTTTCAATCTCTCTTTTAACATACAGACGATCAAAGCCACTGAAAAGCTTGTGACGAAAAATCAGCAACCTTCAAAGTTTTCTAGAAATAAACCTTGGGCCTCTCGACCCAAGCATGAAGTCACTTCCTTGGGAGAACCACTTGATGTGGTTTATAAGACTCTTGTGCAGAATCAGATCCTTTGGAAAAACATCCCTATGACCCACAACCTCATTGGTGGAATGACACCGCATACTATGACTATCACTAAAACATTGGTCATAAGACTTCTACTTGGCTCTAGATGAAACATAAGGTTCAAGATCTAATTGACAACAGTGACATTGTTGTGGACAACCATAACAAGAATTCGGATCACCAGGCGTTTAAGGATCCCTTCCTTCCTCATGAGAAAGGTGAGTCTTCCAAAGCTAAGAATAACAACGCCAAGGTTAACTATACATATACTACCAATGATAATGTCATCAACATGATTGAACCTGTTGAAGTTGAGTATTGTGATATGATTACTTTCAAGGGTTGTGGTGATGCTCCCAAACCCAAGACTTCGTTCATCTTGCGTAGTTTTGCGTCTCATTCGTCTGAATCTGAACAACCTCAGGATTGTGCCAATGTTGTTACTCGATCATGTGGAATGATTGTTTTGAAAGGTTCGTATCCTCCTGTATCTTCTTTGAAACAAACTATGGATAAGATTGCTACTGATGCTACCAACAAAACCTCAAAATTGGTCCCTATGCCTAGCACTACTAGTTATAGCATCTTAGATCAGCTCCAGCAAACCAACGCTCATATTACCATTTTTGAGTTGTTGAAGATCTCGCATGCTCACAAGCAGATTCTGGATAAAGCCCTCACTGAGGCAGACGTCCCCAAGGATCTTGATCTCGATCGGTTTCAATCCATGGTGGGTCACTTCACCTCACCTCATTATTTGTCCTTTTCTAAAGAAGATGACCACTTGCTGAGCCATCCGCATAATGCTCCTTTGCACATAGAAGTCATAATAGGTCCCATGCATGTCCGTTGCGTGCTTATTGACAATGGTGCTGGCCTCAATATCTTTTCTGCTAAGTTGCTCACCGAGCTAGGCTATGATGAGGATTGTATAGATTCCCGCAAGAAAATTACTATTAAAGCTTATGATGAAGAGGAATGGAAATCCCAAGGTTTAGTTGTGCTGCCAATCTGAGTTGGCCTTGTTGAGATAGATGTTACTTTTCAAGTTCTTGATATTCCTCTTGCCTACAACATATTGTTGGGAAGACCATGGATTCATGAGATGCAAGCAGTCCTATCTATGTATCACCAATGTATCAAGTTTCTGTTCCATGGTGCGGAAGTCACTGTGCCTGCTAATACCAACTACTCTTACAACACACTCACATAATCTGCAGATAGCTTTGTTCCAGCTAATAGAGAGTCTATTGAGTTCTATGATGCTAAACTCAAAGAAATGGAACAGACTTTGAAACTCAAGGATACAGGCATGGGAGGATATCGAATTGAACCTATGCTATCATTGGCTACTCTCCCTCCGTCTCCGTGCTCCTATGGGAGACCTTCTGAGAGTAACAAACCTTCTGATGACTCCCCTCAAACAGTTTATGATGGCGCCATTGTACGAGCCTCTACACTTTTAGAAGATGAGGATGAAGAAAGAGCTATCATAGCTTGGATCTATAAAGGGAAATAAAAATTTGAAATGACTACTCCACCTCTAGACTTAGAGCAAGAGCCATATAGTGAGGCCTTTAAGATCATGAAGCACTTCAGATACAAAGGGAGTGGTCCTATAGGAATGAATAACAATGGTTTGCTGAAACCCATTGAAGCTACAGGTCACCACACAAAGGATACTATTGGCTTAGGCTTCAAAAAGATCCCCTTTCATTTAGGGATAAACAAATTTGTGCCAGAACCTGAACTTGAACCTGAATCAAAATTTGAAGATACTACCTAGAGGTAAACCTAGAGGCTAGCTCTAATGAAGAAACCTTTCCATATCATATTCCTTTGGAATTTGCTGCACTCTTTGTAGAACCGGATGAACCTATTATACCTATCCACATGGAAGGGACTGATAGTGATTTCGATAACACCGCTTCGGTGCATCAACTCACATATAACCAATGGAGAGAAATACAAATGGTTGATTCTGATTTTCAGGGTGAACGGTACATACCACCACATTTCCAAGAGCGGTTTGAACAAGACCAACTTCAGCAAGCCATTAATGCTACAAGAGATGAAGATGAGTTAGGTGATACGGCCAGTGCTAATGGAATTCCCACATCAAGTACTAACTTACATGAGTATGAGTTTGACTCTTTGTCTGATGCTACTTATGATAAATATATAGACATGATGCATATCTTTGAAAACCCTCTCAAAGTAGGTGAAGGGTCTAGTGTTAGGATGCATGAATTAGACGCCATTGGTGTTAACTTGTCCTCTACTTTTGATGTGGGGTCACATAGGGATTCAGACACTCCTTTGGATGAGATCACTCTAGGTCTTAACTTGCTCGTCCGCACTTTTGATGATTATACTGTGAACGCAATTGAACCAGCCACTACTTCTCTCTCACTCAAAAATCCCCAGCTAATAAACTGGAACTCTCCCTCTTCATCCAATGAAGTCCTAACGTTCTAGAATGATTACGCTCTAGCCTTTTACCTCCATGCTATTGAACATGTAATGTCCTCCACCAGCGAAGGCAATGTCAGCATGACAGAGGCAGATATCAAGTATCTTAATCAAAAAATTAAAAGAAGAAAGAATAGATGCTCTGATGGTCAAAACCACATTGTGGTAGTGTTAGAGCCAAAAAAAGTAAAAATAAAAGACATATCTGAGGGTGAAAATCTCTCTAAGGCGCCCAAGGGTGAGATACTTGATACACTTTTGAGCCACTTTCAGGAGAGATCATCAGTATTGATTGAGCTGACACAACCAGTGAATTTGGGTATAGAGGTTGCTCCACAAATTATTCATCTAGCACAATCATTATTTGCAAAAGAAAAGGAAGAGTTCACTAGCTTCTTTCAAAGCAAGAAAATAAACTTTGCATGGACTTACTCTGATATGCTTGGATTGAACCCCAATCTAATCATGCACCATCTGTCCATTGCACTAGGTATTAAACCTGTCAAACATAAGCTTCGAAAGATGCATCCACACGTGGCACTTTTAGTCAAAGTAGAGCTAGAAAAGCTTCTTAAGGCTGGTTTCATAAGGACTATTGACTATGCAGAGTGGATTTCAAATATTGTTCTAGTCACCAAACATGATAAATCCATTCATGTGTGCACAGACTTCTGGGATCTAAATAAGGCATGTCCAAAAGATGACTTCCCACTACCCAATATTGACATGATAGTGGATATGACAATAGGCTATGACATGTATTCCTTGATGGATGGCTTCTCTGGCTATAATCAAATAAAAATTGCGCCAAAAGATCAAAAAAAGTCCGCTTTCACGTGTGCCTGGGGCACCTTCTGCTGGAATGTCATGCCCTTTGGGCTTAAGAATGCTAGAGCAACATATCAGAGAGCTGTCACTACCATTTTCCATGATATGATGCATAAAACAATGGAAGATTATGTGGATGACACTTTGGCCAAAGGCATGCAACAAAAACCTCATCTTACAGATTTGGGTCCCATACTTGACTGCATGGAACAATTTAGTCTCAGACTTAATCCCAAAAAATGTGCATTCGTTGTCACTTCTAGGAAACTCTTGGGTTAAATCATTTCAACTAAAGGCATAGAGGTTGATCTTGAGGATGTTCAAGCTAGTATGGAAATGCCTCCACCTAAGAACATCGGTTAGATGAGAGGACTTCAGGGAAGGCTACAATCTATTTGATGCTTCATTTCATAGTTGGCTGACTAGTCACAACCATTCACTAAAACTTTGCATAAGGGTGTGACTTATGAATGGAATGAAGAATGTGACAGGGGACTCACTCAAATTAAACAATATCTTGCTAATCCACCTATATTGATGCCCCCTATTCATGGGAAGCCTCTCATACTATACATCTCAGCCACGAACACATCTTTGAGTGCTCTCTTAGCTCAAGAAGATCAGAACAACAAATAGAGAGCCATTTATTATATCAGCAGAACATTGGTTTCTTATGAAATAAACTATTTTGTCATTGAAAAAGCTTGTCTAGCACTAGTGTTTGCTTCATAGAAGTTGTGACATTATATGCTTGCTCACACTACAAGGCTCATTGTAAAAATTGATCCACTAAAGTACTTACTGAGTAGGGTTGCCCTCATGGGTAGACTAGCAAAATGGGTTATGATACTCAGTGAATTTGACATTGAGTATGTGGAAAGAAAAGCTATTAAAGGACAAGCAATTGCTGATCAGTTGGTAGAAACTCCTCTGAAAGATCACCAGCCTTTGAACATTGAATTCCCAGATGAATCCATCATGCTTCTCACACATCAATCTTGGAGCATGTTCTTTGATGGATCATTCACTCAGCAAGGATCAGGTGCAGACATTCTGTTTATAACACCTCAAAGATACTCATTGCCCAAAGCTTATAAAATGTTGTTTCCCTGCACAAACAAAATCACTGAATACGAAGCTCTCATCAATGGTATGAAGATAGCCATTGAATGGCGTGTGGATGAGCTCAAGGTCTTTGGAGACTCTCAATTAGTCATCAACCAAGTTAATGATATCTATCAAACAAAAGATGACAAGCTAGTGCCTTACAAATGAATGGTGGATGATCTCAAACAATATTTTGCACACATTTCTTTCCAGCAAATTCCAAGGGCAGGCAATAAAGTAGCCGATGCTATGGAAACTCTTGCTTCAATGTTACAGATGCTAGAAAATGACTTCAGACATGAATGCCTAGTGGAGACATTATGCTACCTAGCCTATGACATCCCTGGATCTAGGACGATCTGTTTAGTCATTGGACATGATTCATCCTGCTACCACCATATCTATTCCTACCTCTATGACCAAATCATTCCCTACACCTATACCGGGAATGAAAAGCGTCACCTAAATTCGTAATGCTTCACGGTATGTCATCATAGAAAATGACTTGTATAGATGGGGTCTAGATGGTACCCTCCTTAGGTGTCTAGAACCTGATGAGTCCAAACGCGCGTTAGCTGAGGTAAATGAAGGTATCTGTGAGTCTCATTTGAGTGGTCTGATGTTAGCTTGTAAACTTATCAGAGCTGGTTACTACTTGCTGGATATGGAGAAAGAAGCTATTCAATATGCCAAGGCTTGTAAACAGTGCCAATTTCACGGAAATCTAATCCATGCTCCTGCTAAAGAGCTTATTCCTTTCATCAATTTCTGGCCATTTCAGCAATGGGCCTTTGACTTGGTGGGTCAGATTCATCCGTCTTCTTCCAAAGGGCACAAGTTCATCATCACCGCTACAGACTACTTTACTAAATGGGTTGAGGCAATCCCTCTGACTATACCTGATGGCAAGTATGTGGCTATTTTTATACTAAAATATCATCTGTAGATATGGTGCACCCTCATCCATTATCATTGACAATGGGGGACAATTCAAGAACAAGGACCTGAAAGAATTATGCAGCAAATTCAGGATCATTCAACATTGGTTGTTTTATCATCTTAAAATGGAAGCACTTCCATGTTAAGAGCATTTAGCCCTTCGAGTAAGTGGTTTGGGGTCATGTCAGATGCCTTGAATTGATCTTTGCTTGGATCTGGCTTTCTCCCCACTTTCCACTTCTTTTCTGCACTTGATTCCTTCATTCTAGGTGAAATTAGGGTTAGGATCCTGATGATTCTCCTTAATTTCCCTCTTTTATGGCTCTATTTTCTAGGTAGGACTTACAAATAGGTCTTCTTGGACTTCATCATGTTCATCATAGAATTTTGTGCCTCTCCTTGGCACTCTACCTTGTTCTGGCATGATTTCTAGGTCTCCAGGCACCCCCAGGACCTCCTGTTTCTCACTCTAACTGAGACCCTGAAATCTGTGCCGTTAAGGTCAAAGTCGACCTCGAACCTGACTAGGTTAGTATCAAGCTCATCTTTGACCCTAGGTTCAAATTTTAAGGTCTGAGATATCTGGTTGTCAGGTTTCAGAAATAATTGTTTTCTTGCTTCCGGGTCTGCTGTTTTGGTCTCTAAAATGGTAAACCTTTAAATTATATTTTATTTAGGTCCATTCCTAAAGGGTTGAGGCCTAATTGGAATTTAATTCCCCAAGGTGGCCCCTCTAGAGGATTGTGCCCTAGATCACTATAAAAGGAGGCCTTCCTCTCTCATTTTCCCATCAAGTTTTGTGAGAACATCTCTCAATCAAGTTTTCATGCTCAAGCACTCTCAAGCAAGGAGATCAAGAAATCATTCCATTCAAGCAGACATTTATTCAAGCAAGCATCCATTCAAGCATTCAAGTCCTCTTCTCCATCCAAGTTCTCCATCGAAGATCAAGGATTCAAGCATTCGAGCCATTGAAGGGATTTGGTTCAAGCATTCAAGATTTATCATTCAAATCCTAGATCTAGCCATCATGATGGTGTGATCTTTCTTCAAGATCCTTTTATTCATCTTCAAGATCCATTCATTCTTCCCTCAAGGTGGATTCCAAGCATACAATCATGGAGATTTGATTTACATTTATTGATGTTATGTTCAAGCTTTCATATTAACATACTTGATTACATTTCAAATACAATTTGCATATCTATTGAATATCATAGCTTCGTTGTTAGATCTACTTCTACTACTTGCTAGCATTCTCCATTTCAATTTCAATATTAAGGTTGATTCCAAACCGGGGTTTGACCAAGGCAAACCCCCCCAAACAAACAACAAAAATCCTCTTTTTCTTGCAGGTATAGGTGCAGAATTTCAGATCTAAGAGTAGATTTGGATACCCTTTTTGGCGAACTTCTGAGATCTACGAACAAAGTCAAAATCGATCTTCAAATAAAGAATGTAGCCTTTGACCTTTTATGAGGGTCAAAGACTACTTGCCATCGGAAAGACAAAAGATTTTTGGGTTTTCTTCGTCTCGGCATTTCCAGTCTGAAATAGATTGCAGAATTGCGTGAAAGTACACACAGCCACCAGAAAATAGGGATTTTCAAATTAATTTCATCATGAGGTATGTATATTATTTTATCTAATTTCAAGTATTTTCTCTTACAATTCAAATGTATGTGTAAAATATTGGCTTTGGGGTCTAGTTTATGTGCAAACAAATGTCTTATGACGTCGTACACTATTTTATACTATACAATCATCTATCTATTATCTCCAGGGTAATGGACAAGAAGAAGCTTCTAATAAGACAATTCTCAAAATCTTGCATAGAACAGTTCATAAATCTGGTAGAGATTGGCACCTCCAGATTAATCCGGCTTTATGGGCCTATAGAACAAGCATTCGAACACCAACAAGGGCCATGCCCTTTGCCTTGGTTTATGGAGCAGATGCAGTATTGCCTATTGAGGTCGAGATTCCTACATTGCGAGTCTCTCTAAGGGGCCTCATTACTGATGAAGATATTAGAGTATCTCGTCTACAAGAGCTAGAGTTACTAGATGAACGTCGGAAGGTGGCGTTCGATCATCTTCGAGCATACCAGAAGAGAATGTCTAAGAGCTACAATAAGAAAGTTAGACCAAGGGAATTCCAAGTGGGTGATCTCGTCCTGAGAGAGAACCCCAAGAATCAGCACTAGCGAATACATAAAGGAAAGTTTGAACCAAACTGGCTTGGTCTGTATGTGATCACCGCAGCATTTGGGTATGGTGCTTACCAACGCTCAACCATTGAAGGAGAACATCTCAAAGAGCCGATCAACGCTCTGCACTTGAAGCAGTTCTAAAACTGAGACATTTCTTGTGTGCTCATGTAAATACTTATTGATCCTGAAAAAATCCAAAAAAATGGTATATTGTCAAAAAATCCTAAAAAATTGCAAAATGTCCTTAAAAAATGATCATCTTAGTGAAAACCTGGTAAATAGGTGTTTTGATGTATCTATTATCCTGGTGAAAACCTGGTAAATAGGTGCCTTGATAATAATAAAAAAAATAAATTTTTTGAAAAAATACAAATAAAATAAAAAAAAATTCAAAAATACAAAAAAAAATAAAATACAAAAATACAAAAAAAAATGAAAAATTCAAAAATACAAAAAAAAAATAAAATTCAAAAATACAAAAAAATAAAAAAAGAGAAAAGTACAAAAAAATTGAAAAGAAGAAAAAAATGTGCCATTGATGAACATTTGGTAAACAGTCGTCATGGTAGCAAAAACAGAATCTCTGCCAAGATGGTGAAAATCTAGTAAACAAGCACCTCTTGTTCCCTGATGCTATACCTATTGCAGCACCGCTTGACTCTTGCTTTCCTGCTTTAGTTTGCTTTCATGTTTCCCGCTTTAGTTTGTTTCCTGCTTTAGTTTGCTTCTTGCTTTAGTTCATTTTTTGCTTTAGTTTGCTAGCTCATGCACTTGCTTTCACTTACTTTCAAGATTTTGCTCGACTCTTCATCAATTGAATCTGGTCACACTTGGGGGCACCTTCTTGGTCTAGGGGGCATTGTCCTATCGCTTTCGAAAGTTTTGTTCGTGCATTAGTCACCAGTGGTTCTCACTGCATCTGCCTACTGATGCCTGTCTACTTTTGAGATTTCTCTCCTTGAGGATCTCTCATGTATCGGTCGCCAGTGGTTCTCACTGTGCCTGCCTACTGATACCTAGCTCTCATTCGAACCCCTCTTTTGGGACCTCTTACTTACATCAGTCACCAATGGTTCTCACTGCGTTTGTCTACTGATGTTTCATTCGTGCTTGGTTCTCTCTTTTGAGAATCATTCTTGTATCAGTCACCAGTGGTTCTCACTCTGTTTGCTTGCTAATACTTGGTTAGCGCTCCAATATCTCCTTGAGACTTCGTCTCTCGCGATGGTCACCAGTGGTTCTCACTGTGTCTGCCTATTGTCACTGTCATGTTGAGACTTCGAATGTTGTACATTTTCGATTCAACATCAATCCGCTTAAACAAAAAACTAAAACTGGATTTGCAACTCTCTGAGGCATGCTGAGCTGTTCCTTTGAGTGCTTGTTTTGTTGCTTCATAATTTCCCCTCGAGCGAATCTAATATATCTTTCTTGACTAAGAAACGCGAAGACTGGGGGCATGATCTTTTCTTTGCTTTCTATTTGTTGGTTTAGTTCCAATGATCCAATGAATCTATCTAAGAGGGTGTCCAATGTGAGAGCCTTCATCTAGTGTTGGATGGCCATGTGTACCTCGACTCCTTTTATATGAAAACTTTGGTGAGGTTGGTTCTTCTCCTTGTCTGTTTTGAGCGGCTTCTTTTGGCTACAAGTGAAATTGCTAACGCTCATCCTGTGAAGTGAACGTAAGGGTCACTGCGAGCACCTTTGATATGGTTATCATTCACTTAGCAAAAAGAAGGAACTCTCGTGTGTTTGGTGTGTTTGTATGTAAGCAACATTCAGGTCATTCTAGCAGTTATGCTTTGATGCTTATGTTAACTTGCTAAATCAAAAGGAATAGGTGTTCAGGTCATTTTGGCTTCTTGTGCCTTAATGCTTACATCTCATTCCGACAAATCTAAGACTAATGTCATATTCATATTCTCATGATTGCAATGTTAGTGAGAGTTGTATGGCATCTTGCGAATGTCTATTGCTAAAAACTCTATGATGATAATAAAATGGGTCCAACAACCAAGTCCTAGGGTTTGCATTTAGCTTAGGCTTGCATTTTCATTCTAGGCTTGCATTGAGATAGTGTTTTGGTGATCTTTTGATTATCTGCTTGTGGATCTTTTCATCGAAGGTTCTCATCTTTCATCCCAGCTTCATCATGACTGGGCAAGTTTTCAGGATCAAAATCGAAATCTGACACTCGTAGATAGCTCAAAATTGCGTTATAAATTTCTGGGATCATCAAGATCGAACGCTTGTGCAATCAACCTTTTGGTGGCATTTTCCTACCAGATTCTCATCTCATCATCATTTTCTTGAGATCTTCAATGTTTTCATCTAAAGTCAACTCTAGTCAAATCTGGTCAAAACTTGGTCAACAGGACCTCCCAATTGCTCCGAATTACTTCTCCAACTTCTTGAATCTAGTCTGATTGCTTCTATTCTATAACCTCTTGTTGTCAATCGTCCTTCTGATATGTCATCTTTCAATTTTGCTCTCGAGGGGGTAGGATGATTGCATCATTTGAATCTTGTCGAACCAGTCTCATATCAGTATGCTATGAATCAAAGTCCTCACCGCTTGGGGCATCTCATCTCTAGGGGCATCTTTGTGCCTCGCATCTGGTCATCTTGTCACCTATCTTTTAGGTATCTGAGCAATCTAACTCGGATCCTTGAGGATTAAGCTTCGTTCTGGAGATGGTTCTCGAAATCTATTCGGTATTGGGGCAATCTAACCCTAATTCCTGAAAGTCAAGCTTCGTTCTAGAGATGGCTCTCGAAATCTCTTTTTAGATCATTATCTGGGAAATCTAACCCGGGTCTCGGAGGGCTAAGCTTTGTATTGGGGTAATCTAACCTTGATTTTGAAGATTAGTCCTAAATCTGCATCTGTCATCATTTGATCAATGGGCATTGGGGCAATCTAACCCCGATTCCAGTCTCCTCTCCAGTTGTCATTAGACCGTTGTCTTCGCAATCTAACTCAGACTTCAGAGAATCATGCCTCGTTCTGGAGGTGGTTCTGCAATTCGATTTGATCAGCGTCTTGGCAATCTAACCTTGACTTTCGAAATGCTCATCATCTGTCACATCAGACTATTCTTTGAATCAATGCACTACTCACACATCAATTCAAAGAGGGGTAAAATGTAATACCCCAAAATTGGCACCTTATAATTTCAATCAATTTTGGTGCATTTCTTCAATTTTACATCATTAAAGTCCTATTTTACTAGGCAATTTTCTCTCTCCTACTTGACTTTATTTGACTTGGTGTCAATTGCAAAAACCTTAAATTGCATTAATCTCACACTATAATTAATTACTAAGTATTCAACTTTATTAGCTAAAATAGTCCCTATGATAAATTAATTTAATTGTAAAGTCCTAAGTGCTTTAAATTAAATTAAACCCATCCCATCTAGCTAATACACATAAAAAGAATTAATATTATTTGGTTATTCAAATGGATTATCTTTATTTGGATTTAACAATTCAAATTATTCGAAGGGTCACCCATATGTGGCAATGATTCATTCTTTTAATTAAATAATCCTTCAATATTTGTCTCAATTGGAAATGAAGCGTCGACTGTTTCATTTCAAGAAACTCTTCATCCTTCCTCCGGGCTTGTCTATATTATGAGCCTCTTTTTCTCATTTGAAAGAGGCAATTATGAGAGTATCAAAACTATAGTCAATTTTTGTCTCAATTATTTCATATTTCCAAGCTTTTATTGCACATTAGTTTAATTCTCATATTAGTGTAATTTGCTTATTGTTATTAGCTTAATTCTCATATCTCTTTAAGTTCCTAGATTAAATCTGCATTTTACACTCTTAGATTATATTTGCATACTCATTCTAGATTAATCGCAAATTTGTTCATCTTTCAAGCTTTCAAAAGTCCTTCATATTAGCTTGGTCTTTTGGTTGTTGGCTTTCGTTCTAAGAGTAATTCAAACACCTCGGCTAATTAGGAGGCAATAGGTCGAATCGATAGAATCTTGCGAACTGGGTAATTCATACTGATCTTCGTGATTCGATGATCGAGCAATGACTATGTTGTGTATATGGTTGGATTAGAGGTCCACATTCAGCTATAAACAATAGTAACCTCCCCAAGACACTCACCATATTCTTCCTTCCTGAGCGTTTGTAGTCAGCTAATATGACATCATGACTAGACCATTGCATGCTTGGCGATGACCGTATTATGATTAGCTCTTGAAGTGAACCTAAGTTAGCGAGTGAGGATTTTCACACTCTACCAACTCTTTAGGGTAAAAATTATGCTTGCCTGTCTGCAATAAAAATCTTTCCCAAGAACATACACACTTCAAAGATGTTGTGAACTTCATTGTCACTATTGCTAGTCTCCTGCAAGGTTACTTTGTCCCTTTCCAGATTGTTTTTAGACGTGTGACTTTTATCTTTTTTATTTGAATGCTTGAAAGTGGGTCCATGCCTTTGAAGAGATCAACTGAAAAATCAGATTGAAAATCCAATTGATTAGATTCATCCAAAACACCCTAGAACCTAAATTGTTGTCTCTACCTTAAAACAATGTGAAATATGACCCGACAAGAACATCTGAAACTTGGTTCCCCAAAGGCTCTTAAAGTCATTTGTCACGATCAACATTCTTTCAAGATATGACCGATTCTGCAAGGCACACGAAAGAAAAGCTACGTGTTGCCTATGTTTATCAAGAAAAGAAAGTTGCAAAACATAAGTTTAAGGATCATCAACCCACCTTAACTGTAATCAAGGAAGAAGCCAAAGACCAAGACAAGCTTGACAACGTAACTTACAATGCCAAAGTCATGCAGTGTGGAGCATGCTTTCAGATAAACCGTCTCTTTGTTACCCTTGAAAGAGAGGACTAGTTGGCTGATCACATTTCATATCCTTCCAATTCTCAAGAAATTGTCTCAACGTCCTAGCATCATAAATCAACCTTTAGATTCATTTAAGTCATCCCATTTAGATAACCTCATTTAGGACAAAATTAATCATCCTTGATCAATATCCAAACCCAAAAATCAATCAAACCATCCAAGTCTCCGCCTAGCGCCATATCCTTTTGAGTTTCTCAAATCCTTATCCTAAATCAAAACCATCCTATAACTCCATCATTTTACTAAACATTGTCTAGGGTAGCTAAGCACTTGTTCTTGTAAGCCTCATCATCTTGATCCAAAGATTGGCTCACATTAACAAGGATCTTGTCTTTCGAAGATCACAAGTCTACCTAAGGTTGACTATCCCACTTCATCTTGAAATTGCACCAAGAAAAGGCAACTCATTCTGTTTGGCACCAGGTAATCCTTAGCTCCTAGGAAATCCCCATCATCCCAATCAAATCACTATCAAGGCATCTTTTACTCCATCTAGGTTCATCTCGAGCCTTTCATTTATCCTTAGGCCTCCTTAGGACTATCCTATCCCCGTATTTAGGTTTCCTTGGAAACACCTTGCATTCATCCATCATCTGCATCTTCATTTCCCCATCCTAGGACTTGTATTTTTCATGCCTATCGAGACACAATCAAAGAAGAGAAAGGATATGGATCCTTATTTTTCCACCAATTCATCCGACGCCAACGATCCTAACAACGCAATGGTCACATATGATCCACAATCACCACAAATTGAGAATGTATGGGCGGACCCATATGAAACACCCACCATGGGTTCCATGGAAGCATTTTTGAGTCATCTTGGCCATGCACAAATGGTTAGTGAAATCATAGCCCAAAATCATCTTGCCATCTTGGCTAACTACGCACAGGAGGGTACTCCCATTCCCCCAGAACTTTAGTCCTTCAATCCCACAAAAATCCTACACATCCCCACTAATGCCAACCCTGCCATTGTCCAATAAATTTTCGACCCCAACTTACAATTATCCCAGGTGGCCTCACCTATCCCTCACCTATTTCAATCTAGTTCTACAAACCCTGTTGTCCACACAATGACACAATCCACTCCTTTTCCCATCACGGGACCACCACCCCCACTTGTCACATCTCAAGCCGTCACACAAGTGAAGAGCTCTACACAAGCACCACCACCACCTCCCACATAGAGCTTCACATGAAAAATACCTCCACTATTCATGAGCCAAGTCTCCATAGCAAAACCACTCTTCCAAGGGATAGCACAAGCACCTCCCTCTACCGCTCAGCAAACCTTCACCCAAACACCTCTTCCACCTATCACCCAACTAACCTCTGCACAAGTTTCTCTCCCGCCCTTCATCAACAGTACACAAGCCCATCAACCATTTTATACAATAGGGATGCCTCTTATTGGACCTCAAAATGAACCACTCACATCACAAATCCTCATCACCATGCCCACATTTCTAGCTATTCCTACATTGTAACCCACTACAAGGACTGGATCTTCCTAGGGTTTTAATTAGACACAAATGAACACCTTAGGGATACAAATATAGTCCCCACATCTATAATCCTATGAGCATATGACCTAATGTCTAGTTCACAGCCCAAGCGTCGCTTCCTCCTCAAACTGCACATGTCCCTACATTCACCAACTATCTAGTCATGCCATCCAACATATCCCAAACTATGCCACCATGACAACAACCAAGATCCTCCCATTTCCTTGTTACTCCACACTACTACCACCTGTCACCCATACCCAAGAAACCATTTGACCCCTCAGCAATGCAGGAATGCACCCCACATACATCGACCAAACACAAGGCCAATGACATCAGCAATCCACACCATTTCACCAACCTCCTCCACAACAACAATACTTCCTTGCACAACAACAATATCCTTCGATCCCCTAACAACAACAAATGACACCATACCCCTCACAACAATGCGTATGAACCCATTAGCACCAATACATTTCCCAACTGCCACCTCAGAGTCCATTCCAGTCCGCCTACATAGCTGGGCAATCCCCTTATCGAATCCCACAATATCTCTTGTAGAACCATCCATATTCACTTGCACCATCAAACCCCTTCCCAATGGGAGTGCCCACTCCAACGCATGTTGATTCAGAATGGGAGGAAATGAAGAATGCCTTCAAAGAGCTCCATGCTAGGATTGAAAGTAAAACCTTCAAGTTTGAGGTTGTTTGTCCCTATCCTTTTGACAAATCTATCACAATGATTCCCTTCCCCAAGCATTTTGAGACACCTAAATTCGTTAAGTAGAGGGGGAAGGGAGATCTATTCAGCCATGTTAAGGAATTTCACATGGCTTGCCAAGAGGTTTCTTACATCAATAATTTCCTCATGCACCACTTTCCCAAGAGCTTGGGAGGCATCACTATCGAGTGGTTCTATAGGATACCATATGGATCAATAAAAACCTTTGTGGAACTTTCTGAAAAATTCATAGCGCAATATGCACACAATGTCGAAAATGAGTTGTCCCTTTTGGACTTATCCAATTCAAAACAAAAGGGAGGTGAGAGCCTGGCTGAGTACCTACAGAGATGGAAAAACCTCACTACGAGGCTATCATACCAACCACTAGAAAAACATCTCACAAAAATCTTCATTGACAATATACACCCGAAGTTGTCCCACTTCATGCGTATGAATTGCATACAAACCTATCAGGACATTAAGGGAAAATGAATGGATATTGAAAGAGGCCTCTTAGAGGACGATACCATCAGACATTATAAAGAAAGCTCACAAGATAAGCCTAGTAATGATTGGTCTTGTTACTAGAATACAAATGAGAACAACGTTACAGATGGAACCACATGCACCAAGCATGTCCAGGTTGTGGCTGGTCCAAAACCACCTATGCTAGCATATCAAAAAGTGTCTATTTAGCTCACACCTGGGCCAACCTACCCACAACGCATGCAACATTTTAAAAACCAAGAAAATCAAGCCAACACTATATCAGTCACCCAAGGATAGAATAAGCCGCACATCCAAAATAATTAGAAGCACACATTTACCCCTCTTGGTGAACCTTTGGATGTGATCTTTCGTCAAATGGCTAGTACCAACTTGATCGTTTATCCCTAGATCCAGTCATTCGATGAATTGACCCCCAAGCCAACATGGTACAATAATAATAAGTACTATGATTATCACCATGTTAAGGGACACGCCACTATGAAATGCATGAAGCTCAAGCACTATGTCTGAGATCTCATCAACAAAGAGGAGATCACAGTTGATGGGCCTGCCCAAGCATCGCCCAATGCCAATCTCCAGATATATCAATATGTGTTTCCTCAACACAACATTGGAAACAAAATGGTTAATGACAACCCACCATCCTAGAACCAAGGAAAGGAAAGCAAGGTGACCACACTAATGACAAAGACTACATAATTGCCTATAACAACTATGATAAATTTATCGGATGCATATCCCAAGTTGAGCCCACAGTTAATGTTATACATGTTAAAGGTGCAAAAAGTCAGTGTGCGGTCAGCACTCATAGGGTTAGAATCTCTGTCGCTAGTGCCAGTACAACCTCCACATCCAATGCGCAATATAACCACCTGAAACACCTTGAGAATACCCTTGCCCAAATCTCCATCCTCGACCTTCTCTGCACCTCACCCATTCATCAGGAAATCCTCAATAAATCCCCCCAAGAGGCACGTGTCCCCACAAACATTAACACTATCCAATTTGAGAACCTCATAGGGCATCTATCTGCATCCTATTCTCTCTCATTCAAACCATTCGACATGCCATCCATTGAACTCGATCACAATCTCCCCCTCCGCATCGCCGTAATGGTAAATGACTTTGTTGTCAAATGGGTCATGATAGATAATGGTTCAGCCCTTAACTTGTGCACTCTAAAATTCATCCAACAAGTGGGATACACAAAGGCTAATATATCACATGAAGTCATCACTACTAAGGCCTATGATAAATTAGAGTGTACCTTAGAAGGTACCATTTTGTTGCATATCAAGATGGGCCCAACAATTCAGGAAACTATCTGCAATGTTTTTGATCTTGATCTTCCCTACAACATCCTTCTTGGCCGACCTTGGATTCATTCCATTAGCTGTCCCATCCACCTACAATCAGTGCATAGAATTTCTGCATCAAGGTACTGAAATCACCATCCACGTTGATCCCCAACCCTTCGCATACTGCCATGCATTGGAAGCATCATTTCCGCATTACACCCATTGTTCTGGAATTGATATTGGCACTTCATTCACCAACTCATCTAGATCCCACTGCGACCAGAGACGATCCTAGCCTCTACTCTTTCCACTATCAAGATCAACAATAGAGACTGCGGTGAATACAATTTGTTTGATGCCTTCGCAGTAGGGGCCTTGCTACTTGATCCACACACCCAAGGGCGCCCATGTCACCAAAGCACACCCCCTTAAGCAAAGCCCAAAGTAAAGAAAATGGGACCATCCACATTCATCTCACATGGCATTCTAAATAATCAAGAGATAGACCCTGATATCAACAGATGGTTGTACAAAGATCCTCAACCTTCGGACACCAAACTCCTCAGGTACTTCAAAGATAAATACCTTCCATCACACAAATGGGCTACATAACAATGAAACTATCAAGGTGGAGGTATAGGACCCGAAGAAGGTGGTGTGAAAGATCCAATGGAGGCCTCACAGAACCCAAGACATTGAGGTCTTGGATTTAACACCCCTCACTTGCATATATAAGGCCCCAATACTGCAACTGGAGGCACCAATTTGTGCAATGTTACCCTTCTGAATATCCAGGATGAAATTGTAGAAATCGAAGACATCCCTAAAGAGGAAGTGAAGAAATCCTATGATGATATATTTGATGATGAAAGCTTCCTAGGAAACTCCATCCTCCACCAACTCACCATCAACCTTATCGATGTCCCCCTCATCCATCCCAAACTCATAGACTGGGACCAATCAAGTGTTGCACACATCGATGAGTTCTGTAGAGAAGAAGCGCTCCTAAGATTCATGGGAGCATCAAACCAACAACAAGTTTGGGGGCACAAGTTGACACATGTCTACTAGTTGGATTCCAAGGGATACTTTGGGGAAGAGGAGGTCTTTAGTCACAAAAGTAAAAATAAAATAGAAAATAATGAGTCTTTTGGTGAAAACCTCCTTGGGGCACATTTCAACTCTAAAAAAGTAAAAATAAAGGGCATATCTTCTAGTGAAAACCTCTTTAAGACACTAGAGGATGAAGACTTGCCTCTTCCTCTTATCCATGATTATAGACTAGAGCAGTCCTTCATACTCATCGAAGACATCAAACCCATCAAATTGGGAACTGAAGAATGTCTGAGAATAACATACATCGCAACATCCCTGAGTGAAGGTGAAGAGACAACTTTCACGACACTTCTCCAAGAGGCAACCATAAATTTTGCATGGACATACGCTCACATGCTTCGGTTGGATCCCAACCTGGTCATTCATTACCTTGGAGTAGATCCAAGTGCAAAACCGGTCAAACAAAAGCTTTGCAAGATGCTTCCCAAGGTAGCCCTATTGGTTAAAGAAGAACTTGAAAAAATTCTACAAGAAAAAATCATTCGAGATATTGATTATTCAGAATGGATCTCTAACATGGTACCAGTAACCAAGCCCTCAGGGGAAATCAGGATTTGCACGGACTTCAGAGACATTAAAAAAGCATGCCGAAAAGATGATTTCCCCTTGTCAAACATAGACATGATCGTCGACCTCATCGCTGGTCATGAGATGCTATCACTCATGGATAACTTCTCAGGGTACAATTAGATCTGCATACCACAGGAGGACCAACATAAAACAACATTCAAAACACCATGGGGAACCTTTTGTTACAACATGATACCATTTGGGTTAAAGAATGCAGGAGCCACTTATCAGAGAATAATGTCAGCCATATTCCACGACATGATACACAAGATACTCGAAGACAATGTGGATGACATTCTAGCAAAATGAAAGATGCAGCTGGAACACTTTGATGTTCTTGAGCGTGTGTTTGACCATCTACATCATTATGGTTTAAAATTCAACCCAAAGAAGTGTATCTTTGGTGTAACAATGGGTAAGCTACTGGGGTTCATTGAATCATGGCGAGGCATCGAGATTGATCCCAAGAAAGTGAAGGCCATAATGGACATGCCTCCTCCCTAAACACTCAAACAACTAAGGAGCCTACAAGGGAAATTATAGTCCATCTGTAGATTCATATCGTAGTTGGTCGACAAAAGTCAACCATTCACACACCTACTTCGCAAGGATACCAGCTTCAAGTGGGACCCAATCTGTCAATAGAGTTTTGAGAAACTCAAAGAATACCTAGCCAACTCACCCATTCTTGTGCCGCCAACACCAATACACCCTCTCATCTTGCACACCTCAACAACCAACACAAAACTAGGGGTACTGTTGGCCCAACTCGATGATAATGGTAAGGAGAGAGCCATCTACTACATCAGTCAAACACTTGTCGGCTATGCATTGAACTATTCAACTATGGATAAAGCATGTGTTGCAGTGGTTTTTGCCACTCAAAAGCTCTGACATTACATGCTCAGCCACACAGTGAAGCTCATTTCCAAATTAGACCAACTTAAGTACCTGCTTTCAAAAACAACACTTACAGGCCAAATAGCAAAATGGTTTATGCTCGTGAGTGAATTAGACATAGATTAGGCACCCTTGGTAGATGCCTATCCATTAGTAATAGAGTTCCCTGATGAACATGTTTGCATGGTCGAAGAACAACTAACATGGAAGCTATATTTTGATGGCTCCTACACATCACACTGATTAGGGGCAAGAATCCTCTTCGTCACTCCCCAAGGCAATTACATTGCTAAATCATTAAAATTGGGATTCCCTACACCAATAACATTGCTGAGTATGAGGCCCTAGTATTCGTGCTCAAGACCGCTATCCAATGGATCACAAAATTGAAAGTGTTCGGAGATTCACAACTCATCATCAAACAACTCCTAGATGAGTTTCAAACCAAAGATGATAAGTTGTTACCCTACAAGGAATTGGTGGGAAAGATGAAAGCACAATTCCTAAGTCTGCAGTTCACACAAATACCTAGGCTACAAAATAAAGCTGCAGATGCCATGGAAACCATCGGGTCCTTATTAGAGATCTCTTAGGATTCAATGCAATATGAATTTTTAGTAGAGAAACTACATACACCCACTTATGATAACGCTGATTTTGAAATGGTGTGCATTTTGGTTGGTCCCCAGTCCCTACAGTACCATGAAATCCATGCTTATCTAAAAAATGATATCATATCCCCTCACCTCACAACCACCCAACACCAGAACCTTATCCGCAGAGCTTCTTGCTACACTCTCATAGCTAATACCCTATATGGTTTTGGATATCATAACATCCTCTCTCGGTGTTTAGATTCGAATGAGGCCATCTTGGATTTATAAGAGGTTCACACTAAAATCTGTGATGCCCACGTGAGTGGCATGGTCCTAGAAAAGTAGTTTCTCAAAGCCGGGTACTATTGGCCAACAATGGAACATGATGCATGTGAGTTTGTAAAGAAATGCCTACCATGTTAGCAACATGCTAATCTGATCCATGCTCCAGCACAAGACTTGCATCCCATTGCACCACCTTGGCCATTCTCATGTTGGGGATTTGATCTTGTTGGTAAGATAACTCCCATTTTCTTGGATGGACATAAGTACATCATAACCTCTATTGATCACTTCACGAAATGGGTGGAAGAAACTCCACTCACCCTTACCACTGGCATTTAGATATCTAAGTTCCTCCTTTACCACATCATTTGCCACTAAAAAATCCCCTCCACCATCTTCACCGATCACGACACCCCCTTTGAAAACTAGCATATGCAAGATATGTGTGCTAGATTTCGCATCCACTAATGTTTCTCCAGCCCTTACTTTCGCCAAGGGAACGACCAACCTGAGGAAACCAATAAAACCATTCTGAAGATTCTCAAAAAAGTTGTTAATGATTCTGGTCAAGACTGGAACCTTCAAATGAATCCCGCTCTTTGGGCATACCACACTTCATTACGCACTCCCATAGGCACCACCCCATACTCCTTAGTATATGGTGTCAAGGCCGTCTTACCAATTGAGGTCGAGGTTCCTTCATTGCGTGTATCTCTGAAAAACTATACCACTAATGAAGACTATTGCCTGACACGCCTCACCCAGCTGGACTTATTAGATGAGAAGAGGCAACGAGCTTATGATCATCTGGTGGTATACTCGAACTAACTTAAAAGAAGCTACAAAAAAAGGTCCACCCTAGACAATTCCAAGTGTGAGACATGGTCCTTAAAGAGAATCAGAAAGTACAAGTAGATGAAGAAAAGAAGGGAAAATTTGAGCCCACTTGGTTGGGTCCTTATATAGTCACAACATGTTTTGGCTCAGGAGCCTACCAGTTGTCTACACCTGAAGGGGAGCCCTTGAATGATCCCATCAATATCATCCACCTCAAGTGGTTCTATGCTTGAACTCTTCCCTATGTATCTGAAAAGTCTAAAAAATGCAAAAAGTGAAGTTAGCAAGGATAGTATAGTGTTATGGCCTATGATTGCACTAATCATCTTTTCATGTCATGTGTGGTTCATGAAGGCTTCCATATAACCCATGGTGGGAACTTCGTCTAGGCCATCCCATACATTCTTGATTTGAGCTTGTTGTTGTAGATCAAAAGAGACCATAGTGTTGTTGGGATTGATTTTAGGTCTGATGAACTAGAAGCGAGTTTAGGATCCATATCCTTTCTATTTTTCAACCGTGTTTGAGGTGGAAGGAAATGTATGATGTAGGATGACAAGACTAAGAAAAGCTATCTAAAGATGACGAGGATAATGTAGTGGGAGATGATGTGCAAGATGGTCCCAAAATGTCTAAAGACAAATGGTGACGATCCAAGACTTATGATTTTATGATTGGATGTGTTTAAGATACTTAAGGATGATGGTGATGTCCTAAAGACCTACAGGATAACTTGGTGTCAAGAAAATGTGAGTTTCTTTTCCTAGTGTTAGTTCAAATGGATATGACTTGTCAACCTAAGACAGACTTGTGGTTTTTTGAAAGATGAGATTTTTTGTCAATGTAAACCAAACTTTGGATCAAGGTGATGAGGTCACAAGGTAAAGATAAGCTACTCTAGATAATGCTTAGTCAAAGAGTGAAGCTATAAGGATAGTTTGATTGAGGATGCAGGTTCTAAGAAACTCAAAAGGATGTGACACTAAGTGGGGGATGCTTGATTTTGGGATCCTTTACTTGGGTTTTGGATGAGGTTGTATTGGGTGAGGCTTCCTAAGAGGATGAAAAAATGTCTAAGGGTGACCTTGGAATGCAATGGTAGTAATGAAAACTTTGCGATGGAGAAGAGAGAAAGGGTATGTTTGTTTGTGTGTCGACTAGTTGTATCTCTCAAAGATGACAAAGACATGAATGAAGTGATATTTTCCCATGAAATGTGAAATATTTTTATTGAAGATGATCTTTTCAAGCTTCTAACATTCTTGGATTCCTTGGTGGATTGACTTTACAATTTTTTGACCTTTCTTAGCCTCTTGATTGGCTATCTTATTTTCTTTGTAGACGTGGGGTAATGGTAGATTCTCTTTCTTATGCTTTACCAAGTTGGTCACATGTTCAAACTTTGGCCTTTAAATTCTAAGTGTGAATGGCCACAATTTTAGCAGCAGTAATAAGGCCTTGAGAAGTCTTGGATCTATCAAACTAGGTAGTGACTGCGCTAAGTATACCTTAGGTTGACTTGGACTTGAATTTTTTGGACTTCTTTGATGATGTAAGAAAGAAATCCCTCAAGAGACAAATAAATCTTGAAGGGATACAAAGTTTGGACTTTTATTTTTGATACCTTTGGAAAAGTACTTTGTTTGTAAAAAGACTTCGATTGTGTATGTTTGAAAGATGACCTTCTCAAGTCACTTTGTCTTTTTACTTGGATTAGCACATCGAAAAAAATTCAAACAATTTCTATCCTAAGGAATTGGCTTAGTCATCAAAACCTTTTCCCATATCTTGATATCCCTTCGTCTCTCATATTTGTGTCACCACCTAAAGGGCGCCTGTGTTTTTAACTTTTTGAGAGCTAAACAAAATACAGTTAAGAGATTCTACGCTATGAGACCTCCAATGCCATATTATCCACATCCAAATTCTCAAGGGGATACATATGGTGGCTGTCTTCAAGAGATTTTCTTCCCCCTCCTTGTATAAAGATTATGACACTTTCAGAAGTAGATCAGGCAAGCCTTTACTCTAAGGCGAGTTTAGTAAGGGCATCCATTCAAATACATCCTTCATAGTCATGTAAGAATGATTGATACCTATAGACCTATGAAGAAATGCACCCACCCTTTGAGACTTTAATCTCAAGGAGGTATTTGATTATAGTGGGTTTGAAGGGCTGGTTTTTCCTTGTTCCCACTTGGGTCATTCCCACGAGATATTTTCCTCAAACGACAAGCCCTATAAAAAGATAAAATTCGAGCGGTCACAACCATTTTTCTCTTGCACCAATGACCATGAAAGCCAATGGGAGAGAATAGTGTATGATGTGAGGTTATGCTCTAAAAAATGTGTACCTGTACCAAACACTTTAATAAATGGGGTTCATTTCCAAGCAAGTTAGGTAATGTTTTGTAATCTAAAACATAAGAAAACTCACAAGTAGGTAAGTTTTATGCACCAAATCAAAAGATCTATGTTTGTTTTGTTGAATTCTTAAGCCCAAAATGAAATTTATTGTTTTCCTTGTTCAATTTTAATGCACCAAAATGAAATGTGAAGGTTTCCTTGTTCAATTTTAATATTTGTAGATTTTAATCCCAAAATGAAATGTGAAGTTTTTGATAAATTTTAGTGCACCACAGTTCAAACGTAGATAGCTTGTTCAATTTTATCCAAGGTTATTTTTAAAACCTAAAATGAAGTGTTAGGTGTTGTGAGTTCATACAATGTTCATTTTAATGGACCACTAGACTATGAGTTCATTCTATTTAAAAAAATTTAATTTGTGATCTCACCAACTTGTTCCTATAATGCCATCAGCCTGCACAGACATAAAAAGTACAACCTGTGGAACATGGATCCCATAGACCATACACACAATCCCGCAAGTCTCTCAGAAAAATAAAAACAATAAATGTAGGAAAGACATAAAAAAGAGCATTATACCTCAACAATGTGTTTCCGCCTAAACTCATGATTTCGCGAGGTCAAAGTTTGATCCCGCAGACATAGTTTTCAAGAATTTTGATAGAAAAGAGTTTTAATGCCTTACAACTTACAAAAATAGTGTCTACAATCCTGCACAGTCAAATTGCATTTCCCTGAGGTCAAGGCACAATCTCGCCGACTATCAAAAATAGGGAAAAAGACAAAAGATAGAATTCAAGACAGAGAGGGGCTAAGTCTATGGGTTCATGATCTCATGAGTTTATCCTTTGATCCCACTGACTATTTATAGGAAGAAATAGAAAAAGGAAGAGTTCAAGTCAAATAGGGGGTCTGTTTGCGGGAACACAATGCCACAGGTTTATCCTTTGATCCCTCGGATTGTGCCCACAATCTGGCCAACTATGTTTTTTTACGACTATGTATAAACTGAGGACAAGAATGATGATGAAAATGTACCTTCTTGAGATTCCAATCCTGGAAAAAACCAAAAAACCTTGCAAAACACATCAAACAATAAAAAATGTTAAAATCTTGTTAGTTTTGCAAATAAAAAAATGATAGAAAGATTAGAGCATGATCCATGAAGTGGGTCCCACTGGGCGTGCCAAAATGTGTGCAATGAAAATGTGTGTTAGGAATATAAAGACAAGCTAAATATTCAACAAACAATCTCAAAACAACATCTATGATTAGACAAAAGAAAATAAATGAAATGAGAATGCAAACCAAAGTGGACACCCTAAAGAGCTTTCTTGATGTTTGGATTTGTCCAATAGATTGGATGTGTTCTCAAAGTATGCTCAAGCTTCAAGGATTTAGAGTGATTTTGACATTATAAGAATATGATTAATAGGTTTTTTTTAAATCTAAAAGGGCATGATGATTTTTCTTCAAATGGTGGATAATTTGCGAAGGGAAGAGGGTTCAATTTATAGGCAAAGAGAGGTGAAATGGACAGTTGAGATGAAAAATTGAGGAAGGCTCAAGATGTATTTGAGGGTAAACACATGGATTGTGCTTTCCCAAACTCATAGCCTTGTTACAAGTGTCACAAGGAGAGAGGTTGAGAGGGAATTAGGGTTTGGGAGGACATGCCATAAAGGCACATCTTGTCTCACACCCCAAAGGTCAAGTTTGAAGGAATGTGATCATTTTGGGAAGTGGGAATGGGGGACAAAGATGTAAGAATGTGGTTGAGGGTGTAAGAGCATTTAAAGTTGAAAATTTGTATGGAGGTTGGGATTGGATTTGACAAGACTTGAGGTTGAATTTGGAGGGGGTTAGGATTTATTAATCCCTAGTGATTAGGCTTGGGTTAGAGGGCAAGTGGAAGAATTAGGAGGATGTGATGGGAGGAGAGAGAATGAGTGGACGGTATAATTAGTTAATCAAGGTTAATTAACTTAATAAGAGAGGCTAGTATGTATCAATGGGTTGGGCTGAGTTAGAACTATGGGATATGTGGTTGGATGAGGTTAGGGGTTAAAGTTAGGTGCCATTTGTGCAAATTGATTAAATAAAATTTATTTAATGAAGAGGGGAAAAGAGGAATTTAAGAACTAACTCAAATAGGCAAATTGAATTCATTTAAATAAATAGACGAAGGGGGATTTAATTAATTATATGACTATGGGTTTCCATTTGATTAATTAATTGGGCTACATTTAATTAATTACATTAATTAACTAGTGGGATGACATAAATTAATTAAACATTAAATATTTAATTAATAAAGCCCTAGGAGAGAATTAAATGTGATTACAAATTTATGAAATCATATTTAGGTGTCTGCACCATCATTCTATCCAAAAAATTCCTACCACCATATCCCTTATCCCACATATATCCTCCATCAAAACCATCTCATCCATGCCTTTGAATAAGTCACTCATCATAAATAAGGTTTTACCAACATCCAATAATCACTACAAATGGCCTCCTATTACCTTGATATCAAATTTGATGCTCGAGTCCTCCATCCATCTCCCTACTATCATTCCATCCATAAACTTCCTCCCATTTTTTTTTAAAGTAAAAAAAAACAAAAATTCCACAAAAAAGTAAAGAGAAAAAGATATCTAATGGTGGAAACTTGGAAAATAGGTGTCTTGGACAAGTACCATTATGAAAACCTAGAAAACAAGCATCATGTCTATCCCTCCATCTAGTTTCTTTCCACACTTGTGGGCAAGTTCTTCTAGATAACTCTCCATCACTTCCTCCATCTCATCTACCTCTCATACCAATCACATCTTATCAATTTCAACTTCTCCATCCTCCTTTGGATCTTGATAAAACTAGAATCCACCATCTATATAGGTTTTGGACTCCTCTTGGCATCTATTTATCCATCAAAATTTTTATCCACCCATCCTATCATTTACCCATTGACCTATTTTCCATCTACCTCCCTCATCATAATGTAATAATATCTTCCAACTATCCTCCCAATCCTATACACCCATCATCCTATCTTCTATCTACTTCCCTCATCATCTTGTCATCCTATCTTCCACCTAACCTCCCCTCCCATCCACCCATCATCCTACCCTCCATCTACCTCACTCATCCTCTTTTCATCCTATCATACCCCTCATAATGTATCATTATATGAAATATTATAAGTAGGGTCATCTTCTTCCTAGGTGACATAGTCCTTGGAGACCCTATCACATACATATTTTCATCTCCCTATCTTTTTATCCTCTATCTATCCCAAATACTTTCATTTTCCAATCCTTATCTTTGTGTATCCCTTCATCCAAAACCCTCCCATTCATCAATACTTGTCTATTAATTCTTCCATCTCCAAAACCCCTAGCATCTCCTCTATTTCTCAATTCCTCCTTTCATATAATTCCATCACCTATTACATCCCTTGTCAATGATATCTAGCTCTAGGCTATCCCCATGCAATCCAATTCCATCCATTCCTATCCCTATGATCCAAAAAACCTATCATCCCATGCAAATCCTATTCATCTCCTCCATCTATCCAAAATAAAACACCAATCAAACCATCTAATCACATTGTTTGTCTTGTTCCCAACCTTGTTGCAAGATATGATCACAATCCAATCATCATCATTGGGATGCATCCTTCCCAATCCTTGTGTTGTTTCAGGATATATCAGTCCCACATCAAAATCACCCTATCCATTATAAATCCATCTTGGCTTTTCATCTTGATTGGGGCACCATCATGTTTGTCTTTGCGCTCTCATTCACCATCCCAAGCCCTTGTACATCTTGTAACTAGTGTGTTGTACATAACATCAATCATGTCTCCACCTAGGCTAGTTGTGCATTGTTAAGATTGTCTCTATCTAGTTGGCACTTTAACAATCATCCCTTACTCCCTTTGAGGTCTGAATGCCTTTCTTGTTTCTTGTGACAAGAACCTTAGTTAAGCAATCCAGTCATCTGTCTTCGTAGTATATATTGGTATAAGATCACCCTAGGATAACCTTCAAGAAAATAATTTACAATGTTTGAGTTTTTTTTTGTTTTGATAGATTTGATGTAAATAAGGTATTTTGAGACCATTAGGGACCCTATGGGACCATTTTTTATGTATATTTGTAATTTGGGAAAAAGATGTAAAAAGTCTATCAATGTTGTTAATGATAACTTTTAAAATAAGTTGTTATTTGGTAGTTGGGGTTGGTTTGAGGGTGCCAACTAATGGTATAAGCATAAATAGGCCTCCATTTTAAGACCCAAAGGTGGGATTGGAATTTATTGGAGTTGAGGCAATAAAATCACATTATTTTTGTATACTTTTCTAACGTTTACTGCTACTCTCTTACATTATATAGATCTGTATGAAGCTGTACATGTTTGAGGTTGATTTTGAATGATAGAGGAATGTCTTACCTCTCATTTTCACCGATTTGGTATATTTTAGTTGTGTTTTACGAAGTTATGATCAAATTAGTGACAACCACTTCCAAATTTTTCTGTAATAGTCATGTTGCAACACGTGGTATAGATTGTATATTACATATATTGATCTTAGATCAATTGGGATTGAAATATATGTGAATCTAATTTCTAATGCACTTAGTCTCATCAGTTTTTGTTGAGTTTGGATAGAGATATTGCAATTTTGGTGAAAATAGATTGAAATCCTACCTAAGCCAACCATTCAAGAAGAAAAATGTTTATATGTGATTTCCACTATTAAGAAATTATGAAACTTTATGGAATGACATATTTTTATATGTAATTTAATATTCCAAAGTTCTAGAGACAGGTTTGGAGGTTTGCATGTGTGAAGAAGCCATGAACAGTCTGATACCCCCATGTATTAGACTGAGGAAGCCAGTTCAAAAGTCAAAATTGCATGCTAGAAGTTTAAAAGGTTGAAGTATCATAGGAGTGTAAAGACATGTGTGGGGACCTTGATCAAGCCAATGAATCATGGTGGATTCAATGTTTATAAGATGGAAATTCTTCTTGCTGACTGTCTTAATAAGACTGCCTAGCCTCATGATTATCAATAGTGATATGACTGCTACAAACAAAGTTGTAATGGAAGTTTCTCTTTGTTGTAAGGATTTATGTAGAGTCTTCCAAGTCAAAGATAAGAGGGTTGACTTTTTGATACCTTAGTTTGTAATTGTGATCACCTATAAGGGTTGTTTCCATAGAAGAAACCTTGAGATTGATAAGTTTGGGTGTGGGGCATTGTTGAGAACAAACACTTTGGTATGAACCCTATCTTAACAAAACACAATCAATTTCTAAGGAGCTTGTATCTACCCTATGGAGTGTGTCTATTATTGTATGATGATGGTCCAAGCCATGATTGGTTGCCCAAGTCTAGAAGCATAAGTAATGCATTCACTAGTGACTAGAAGCATGAGACCTTTTTTCATTGGTTTTTTATGTTGAAACCATAGTGAGTGCCCTTACCTCTGAACCATGTATCCTTCCTCATATTATACCAATCAAATTATCATCCTCTATCATCCTCCCTCCCTACGTCAAAAGGTAAATGAGATACTCAGTGTTTCTTTGTGCTTTTGGATCTTTGTTTATCTTTTATCTTGAGCTTCTTGATTTTACCTCCTCATGGTTCTCATGATCCTTTATATCATGGTGTGTAATGAAAGGTGAAACTAGGGGAAAGGTCTTGATCTTATTTTTTCTTTTTCGTGTTTGTGTGTGTGGATGTGTCCCTTGCACTTCCACATGCAATACACGTGGTTGCATGATGCATTTGGGGCATGGTTCTTTTTTTTGGTTCTTCTATCATTGTATCCACCAACGTCCCATGTGGCTTTTTAGGACATTAGGCTAACATTTTTATATTTGTTGTGTCAATCCTACACATGTGATATACCTTGGTTCCTCATATGATGGTTCATAATGTCATGTGCTAAATCAAAATAAGTGCTCACTACATGACATCTCCCATTTGAGGGATGCCAACTCAAGCTTCTTATCTCTTCGTCCACTTATCATTCATCCATCATGCATGGATCATCTCATCCATTTTGAGAGAACACTCCTGCCCTCTTGAACCCTCCCGTCTTCTAGAGGGGGCATCCTTATCTTCATCTGCCATCATCTTTCATTTTAGTCACTCTTTTGAATGACTGAAGCATATTTTCTAATTCAACCATTTTCTTCCTAGTTGCATGTCTTATTTTTATTTGAAATGATGCAATTTTATAACACCATCTCAAAGAGGGACAAAATGTAGACACCTAAATTTGATTAATGATTTTAATTAAATTTAGTCCTCTTACTCAAATTATTAATTAAATAATTACACATTATTGAATTAATTAATGTTAACCTTTTAATTGAATTAATTTAATTAATTAGCTATAGTCTAATTAATTAAATGGTAATCCATAACCATTTAGTTAATTAATGTTCAGGAATTTAAATAAATACACTTATGCATTTAAACTAATTCATATTTCCATTTCCTCCAATTGGAATTAAATAATTCTATTTCATTTTATTTGAGCATATGGCTCCTAATTTTAACCTTCACTTAACCTACCCTCCAATTAATTAACCCATGCTTCTAACCCAACCATCCCACTTATCCAATATTAAGTGTAATACTCACCTTATCCTTTCCTTAATCATTTACACATTCCTAACTAATGGATTGGCCCCCAAAAGTCAACCACTTGTGCCATCAATCCCGATGTTCCAACTAAGTGTTTAAGGACCTATATGGGTCTTTTACACACTTGTGCCCCAGAAAGGAATTTTAAATTAGTTATCCCAATATCCAAAATCCTCTCACATTCTCCAAAGTATCTTTTAGAAGGTGAGACAAGAAACGATTTTAGGGTATATCTTCTCCACCCTTCCAAGTCTTCTCAAGCTCTCCCAAGGTGAAACTTTTCACCATGTTATGATTATGAAACACAATCCTTGTGCTCTCTTGTGAGTGTATCTTGACCTTTCATTTTATTTCCATCTGCACTGTCAATTCCTCTCCCTCCAATTCTATAAAGTGGAGGATCATCCTCAAATATTTGATCCACCATCTTATGCAAATTCACCATGCCAAATTGAATACAAACTTGAAGCTTGAGCAACATCATTATGAGAACACATCTGTTGGATTACAAAGAGGGTTGAATTAGTAATTCTTGATTCTCTGTACCTTAAAAACTTTCTCTCATTAACTTTGTGTCAAATCGGTCAGACACAATTTACTATTTACCGACAAAAGTAAATAAACTTTATCAATCAACAATAACAATCACATAAATCATTCAAACCATATAACACTAGTATTTAATGTGGAAACCCATCTTTGGTAAAAACCACTATGGGAATTGTCACACACTAAAGAAATACTCTTCTGAAGTATGCTCAGTTAAAAACCAATCCTGTTAAAGATTACAATGCACATTGCTAAGTGTGACTTGGTCAAGGGATTTGCCTCAGATCTGTTAGGATCTTCACCCTATTAGGAGTGGCCTGGTTAAAAGTCTTCAAACACTCTTTAGAATGTTACCTTTTGCAAGGATTTACAATAAGACTTTTAGGTCCACTCGGTTAAGAGATTTCTATGTTACAAATGCTAATAAGCAAAAGTAAATAAATTGACCTTTAAATCTGCAACTATCCTTTGCATAATCAGATCCTTTGTGCACTTTTATTCTTCACTTCAATCCTTCACTTTCCACTGGTTGAACAACACTTCATCAAATTTATCTTATTGAGTCAGGATTCAACCTTTTTCTTCTTCACTACATCAATCAATGACTCTTCAACCCTTCAATTTTCCAACCATTTGTTCATAGAAATTAATCCTTTATATAGACTTTATTTTTTCACTTAATCTCTTTTATCACGTTTTCTTTTGATTAATTTGAACCGTCTGATTAGTGACATCACAAACTATTTCAATATATGTAGATCTTGGTAAAATATTTTATCATCACCTTAGAACTTTAACTTTTCTTGAAACTAGTTCCTTCTCTTTTTTCCGCTTAGATCTGTACCATAGATCATCATCATGAATTTTCTTGTGGATCTCTCCAACTAACTCTTCCTTATCATCAGAATCTTCCAGCTCATCATAGCTCAACATTAAATGTTGTTCTGATCCTTGTATTTAATTTTTGTTCCTTGCTTGGTGACTAACTTCTTTTCCTTCAACCAAATTTCGGTTAACTTCGCTTGATGACTGAAACCATATGCTCGATGTCTTGAGTTCCTTTCTCTTTATCGAAGCTTACTTTTCTTTTACCGAATGACTTTTTCTGCTTGGTAGCCAAAACTATTTTGCTGACCAACTTGATTAATCTTGTTTACCCTTCTTTACTAATTTGATATAATCATATGTTAGGTACAAAAAAATTATATCAACATAACCTTAACATTGTCTGATCTGTATCAATTGCCCAATTAATTTCTTCATTTTCACATCATTTCACTTCTTCTTCTTAACTCATTCAACTTATATCATACTCTGAATGATATGACAACACAATATAAACAAGATATCAATTGCTTTACGTCAATGACAAGATAATAACTGATCTAATCTTTCTATTATCTTGTATATCTATGATCTTAGTCGGTCTTCATCATAAGCGCCATTAGTTATAGTAACAATCTCCCTCTTTGACATTGATTGCAACACATTAACAATCTTCACTATTCAATTGATGAAAACACTTCACTATACTGTCAAGTCCTGTACTCCCTCTGAGATTTATCTTCTTCTGTACATCTTCTCCCTCTTGGATATTTCATCTCTTAATAGATCTTTTCCTCTTAGTAAACTTCTCCCTCTTTGTAGTAATCAATATAGATCTTCTCCCTCTTTGACAACAATGCCAAAGACACATACTCTTGAAATTTTTTCGTAGGAACTAAATCGTACCTCAAATGTATTGAGTTCTCATTGTAGACATAAACATCTATCACAACTTCAGGATTCACCCAAAGAGTGAACACTAGCATCAACTCACAAAATAGCTATTTTGATGAAAACTTGAATTGATGCAACATGCATCTTTCCTTAGTGAATATTGGATAGGGGAAGAACCCCTATTACCTCGGAGATACTCAAAAGGATCTTTCGGTAGTGGTTTGGTAAATATATCAGATATCTGCTCCTTTGAATTCACATACTCCAATATCACATGCTTGTCTTGAACTTGTTCTCTTAAGTAATGATACTTGATAGAAATGTGCTTTGTATTTGAATGCATCATCAGAATCTTTGATATGTTAATAGTACTAGTATTATCACAGTAAATTGTAATTGGATCAGTAATCTCTTCTTGCATACCTTCAAGTAATTGTTTGATCCACACAATATTTGAACAATTCATAACTGTAGCAACATACTCAGCTTCCACAGTAGATTGTGAAATACAACTTTGTTTCTTGCTTAACCATGTCACTAACATTTCTCCTAAAAAGAAAGCTCTGCCACTTGTAATTTTTCTACCATTAATGTATCCAACCCAATCACTATCAGTGAATACCTTAAGATCAAAATCTCCTCCTTTTGTGTATAGTAGACCAAAATTTTTAGTCCCTTTTAGATATCTAAATTTTCTTTTCACTGCAGACATGTGTGTCTCCTTTGGGTTGGCTGAAAATCTAGCAACAATACCAACAACATGAGAAACATCAGGTCAACTGTGAACAAAATATTGTAGCTTACCAATCATGGATTCGTAGAGTGTCTCATTTACTTCCTTTGTCTCATCTTCCTTTGACAATTTACAACCAGTAGCCATCGCTGTACCAACCAGTTTTGATTCTTCCATATTGAATGTCTTTAGGATCTCTTTGATATACTTTGACTGTGTTATGTAGATCCCATCTTTAACTTGTTGAATTTTTAGTCCAATAAAGAATTTTATCTCTCCTATCATGGACATCTCAAATTCCTTTCTCATCTCTTCAGCAAATGATTTAGACATTGACTCATTTCCTCCAAGTATAATATCATAAAAAAATATCTCTATAATCAAAATCTTATCAATACTATCACATTTCAGATACAAATTGTTGTTGTCACTTATCTTTTGAAATCCAATCTTGATTAAATATGAATGTAATCTTTCATATCATGCTTGGGGTGCTTGATTCAAACCATAGAGTGCCTTGTGTAGTTTTCATACCATATCCTTGTTAGAATTCTCAACAAATCCTTTAGGTTATTGAATGTAAACTTCTTCTTCAAGAATTCCATTTAAAAATGTAGACTTAACATCCATTGATAAACTTTGAGTCCTTTATAGGAAACATATGTAAGTAAAATCCTTACACCTAATCTAGCAATAGGGGCAAATGTCTCACCATAGTCAGTACCTTCTTTTTGTGCATACCATTTTCATACTAGTCTTTCTTTATTTCTAATCACATCTCCATTCTCATTTAATTTATTCCTAAAAATCCACTTTGTTCCAATTACATTCTTGTTCTTGGAGCTCGGTACTAATGACAAAGTATTGTTCTTTTCAATATGATCAACCTCTTCTTTCATTGCATTAATCCAGTCTTCATTTCCAAGTGCATCCTTGACTAATTTTGGCTCAAACTCAGAATCAAACATGTTTTGTCCTTTAACTTACTTCTTGTCATGACTCCTGTATTCTTGTCTCCAATAATTTTTCTCAGTGAATGATGTCTTCTCACATATTTTTCTAATACAGGCTCAGTAGACTATTCTTCAATGTTTTCATCTCTCGGTGGAAGCTCAACTTGCTCCTCAATTTCTTCATATTACACCTCAAGTATTGTACCTGAAATACCTTCTTGTACATATACAAATCTTTGATAGTCTTTAGGGTCCTTTTTTCTATCTTCTTCATTCCTTTTTGCAAATTCACCACTCCTCACATTTGCACTTTCCACAATTTCGTTAGTAGCCTTAATCAAACATTTATAGGCTTTTCTCTTTGAGGAGTATCTGAAGAATATTCATTCATCTCCTTTAGAATCAAACTTTCCATTTATAGCATCTTTCAGTATGTAACACCTACTTCCAAACAATCTATAAAGTAACTAACATTCTGTGTATGCCCATACCAGAGTTCATAAGGTGTTTTGTGTGTGCCTTTCTTCAATTGTACTTAGTTGAGTGTGTAGACAATAGTACTACTAGATTCTCCCCAAAATATTTGTGAAACCTTTTTGTCAATCAACAATGTTCTAGCATAATCAACTATAGATCTGTTCGTTCTTTCAGCTATGCCATTTTGTTGTGCAGTCCTCAATGTAGATACTTGTCTCTTGATTCCATTTAAATTGCAGCAGACAGTAAATTCATCAGAGATAAATTCACCTCCTCTATCTAATGTTAAACATTTCGACTGCTTTCCTATTTCCTTTTCAACTCTTGCCTTATACCACTTGAACATTTGAAATGCATCAGACTTCTCTTTTAGAATCATTACCAACATCATTTTTGAGTAGTCATCAACAAACAAAATGAAATATCGATCTCCATAATAACTTTGAATTCTCATAGGACCCCAAAGGTCAATAGGAACTATTTCCAAAATACCATTAGATGAGTAAGACTCTCTTGAGAAACTTTATTTTTCATCTTACCAATCTAACATTCCTTACACATCACTTTATTAGGTTTGCTCAAATTCAGTAGATCTCCGACTCTATTATTTTTTCTCACCTTAATCATGTCAGAATTTACATGATAGAGTCTTTTATGCCATAACCAAACATCCTCAACTTTAACAAACGAGCAACTCTTTGCAGTATTATCAAGATAGAATAAATTACCTTTTAACTATACACCGGTTCCAATCAAATCTCCATCAACACCATAAATCTTCACGTTTCTATTTTGAAATTCCAATTGGTGACCAGTGTTGTTGAATTGTGAAAGACTCAAATTGTAGTTTAATCCTTAAACCCAATAAGCATCATCACATCTGATCTTTTCATTCAATATAATGGATCCTTTTCGTTTTACAGAACATGGAGCATCATTGCCAAATCTAACAAATCCTCCATCATACTTTTCTAGGTTCTCAAACTTATCAATATCACTAGTCATATGATGTGAACAACCACTATCAATTATCCAAAGGTCAGTTTTGCTAACTTAAGAAATAGGGCTTTTTCATCTTCATTCCTCTCTTCTTCCGAATCTTCCTTCATAGCAACATAGACAACTTCAAAACTTTCTTCTGTTTCATCAGAATCATCATTGATTACTCCTTCCTCATCTAGGTAGCATGATTTCTTTCCTTTTTCCTTGTAGTCTCTAAATCTTTGGTATCAGTTCTCCTTTTTGTCACTTTTATCATTTCTATCATTGTCAAGACATCTAGATGCAATGTGGCCAATCTTGTTGCAATTAAAACATTTCAAAGGTAGTTTACCTTTATACTTTCCTTTACCTCTCAGTAGCCTCTTAGCCAACAGTGCTTCCAACTCTTCTTGTTCTTTCTCTTTGGTTAGGATACTTTCATAATCACTTCCACATGAACTACTGTGGTTCTCTCTTTCTTTTCTTGAAGTTCCAATTCTTAAAGATGATTTGAAAGTTATTTCAATAGTCGGTAGACTATTATCATAATTACTAAGTTCAAATGAAGTCATCTTACTGATCAAAGCATCAAGAGTAACAATGTTAGTCAATATGGATATCAGTTCTTGAATTGCAGATACCCGAATAGCATACTTGGATGAAAGAGTTCTTAGAATTTTTCTCACCACTTCTTCACCAGTTAATGTTCCACCAACATCTCTAATGGCACTAACAACTTCCTTGATTATGAAATCATATTGAGAAATGTTCTCTCCATCCTTCATTCTCATTTAATCAAATTTTCCTCTGAGACTCAACTTTAGCTTTTTGTACATGCATATCACCTTCATAAATAAGTGCAAGCTTATCCCACATCTCTTTTGCAGTAATGCAATCCTTAATGTCATTGAATTCAGCATCGGTCAAGGAAGATTCAATTTCAATCATTATCGAGTCGTGTTCCTTATTTTCTTTCATTTGATCAATTGTCATAGGTCCAATAGGCAGTGAAGTGTAGTCATTATCCAAAAGATTAAGTGTAGAATCTCCAATCCCAGATATGTATAACCTCATCCTTCTTTTCCATGTTGAGAAACTTTCCTTGTTCAACTTAGGTAATTCTCTCCTATACATCTTTGGATCTTTTACTCAAGTCTTTCAAACTTATCCCTCTAGAGTACTTAGCTCTGATACCAATTGTTGGATTACACAGAGGGGGGTGAATCAATAATCCTTGATTATCTGTACCTTAAAAACTTTCTCTGATTAACTTGGTGTCAAATCATTTAGACACAATTCACTATTTACTAAAAACAGTAAATAAGCTTTATCAATAAGAAATAACAATCACATAAATCATTCAACACTATAACACCAATATTTAATGTGGAAACCCAAATTTGGGAAAAACCACCGTGGGAATTGTCACCCACTAAAAAAATACTCTTTTGAAGTATGATAGGTTAAAAGCCAATCCCGTTAAAAATTAAAATGCACATTGCTAAGTGTGACCTGGTCAAGGGATTTTCCTTCACCCTATTAGGAGTGGTCTGGTTAAAGGTCTTCAAACACTCTTTAGAATGTTACCTTTTGCAAGGATTTACAATAAGACTATTAGGTCCACTCGGTTAAGAGATTTCTCTGTTACAAATGTTAATAAGAAACAATAAATAAATTGACCGGTAAATCCACAACTATCCTTTGCATAATTAGATTCTTTATGTGCTCTTCTTCTTCACTTCAATCCTTTTAACTTTCCACTAGCTTCAACACTTCATCAAATTCAGCTTACTGACTTGGACTTCAGCCTTTTTCTTCTTCACTACATCAGTTGGTGACTCTTCAACCCTTTAATTTTCCAGCCATTTGTTCATACAAATTCATCCTTTATATAGACTATGTTTTTTCACTTAATATACTTTATCACATTTTCTTTTTATTAATTTCAACCGTCCGATCAAAATCACAAACTATTTCAATGTATTTAGATCTCGTTAAAATATTTTATCATCACCTTGGAACTTGAACTTTTCTTGAAACTTGTTCCTTCTCTTTTTGCTGCTTAGATCTATTCCCTAGATCACCATCATGAATTTTCCTGATCATAGATCTCTCCAACTAACTCTTCCTTATCATTAGAATCTTCCAACTCATCATAGCTCAACATTAAATGTCATTCTGATCCTTGTATTTAATTTCCGTTACTTGGTCGGTGACTAAATTTTTTTCTTTCAATTAAATTTTGGTTAACTTCACTCAGTGACTGAAACCTTCTACTCAGTGTCTTGAGTTTCTTTCTATTTACCAAAACTTACTTTTCTTTTACCGAATGACTTTTTCTGCTCGGTAGCCAAAACTATTTTGCTTACCGACTTGATTAATCTTCTTTAACCTTCTTTACCGATTTGATATAATCATATGTTAGGTAGAAATCAATTATATCAACATAACCTTAACATTTTTTGATCTGTATCAGTTGTCCAATTAAGTTCTTCATTTTCACAATGTTTCACTTCTTCTTCTTCTTAACTCATTCAACTTATATCATACTCCAAATGATTTGAAAACACAATATAAACTAGATATCAATTTCTTGACATCAATGACAAGATAATAAATAATCTAATCTTTCTACTATCTTGTATATCTCAAATCTTATTCGGTCTTCATCATCAACACCATCAGTTATAGTAACAAAATCCCCATCATTGGACAAATTTAATCAACAAAGAGGGTTAGTTAAGTTTTTTACTAGGTTTTCAAATCTTTTATGCTTTATTTCTTTATCTTATGTCTAATCATGATTTTGTCTTGAATCTATATCACACTTATTCACCCAACCAATTACATTGGAAGGAAGATGATCCACCAGGCTTCAAGAATAAGCTTTGGGTGGATGTAGTGATCCTTCATTAATGGGGACTATGACCATGCAAAGGTAATTTATAAATGCACGATCTAGGCTAAATAAAGATAAAAAATGGTTTTTGTTAATGGGGACTATGACTATGCAAAGGTAATTAATAATCCCCTATTGCATGTTGAGCCACACCACTACACTATATCATCTTCATTTGAAGTTTCAAAGCTTCTACTGTCCTATAGTTATTTAAGGGCATCTTTTTGAACTTGTGGCACATTTAGAGCTTCCATTGATTTCCATCTCCATTTGATTATTGTATTGTTGAAAATCTATTCCCCAGAATCACAGACCTCTCCCCTCCATAGGCATTTAGATTCTTTCCTTATCTCTGTCAACTTTCATTCTTCCCAAGAGTCCATCTAGAAGGAAACATTCTTTTTGCTTTTGACTTCCCATGTGATATGTTTGATATTTATATCTCTGTAGTCCAAAATGTAGTTCCATATTGTCGAGCCTCTTAGGGGATCTCTAATTGTCAAGATGCAAATAAGGTCGTTTGTGTCTAAGTATTTTTCCTTAGAATTTGGACCCATTTATATTCTCCTTTGGTGTATATGTTCCATAAATTTTGCCACCATTTCGAGATTCATAATTCTAAGTTGTTGAATTCTTGCTCCAATCACTTCTTGTGGTGTGTATATCTTGTCACACAAGATGAGTGAAATATTTTAAAGATCCTTAATCACACTCCAAAATAATCTTCTCATGATCTATATTAACATGTGTGTGTCAAATTGTGTTTATGTGATACCTGTAAACACACACTACAATAATTTATTAGCTTCATTATTTCATCATGAAATACAAAATTAAAGACATAAAACCAATATAAATTAACTCATTGCTCTCTAAATAGGATGAGTATGATCTTAAAGAGTGATTGCTCTCATATTTAATCGTAAAACCAGTGACTAGATTGTCCTAAAATGAGAGATTCAATGAACAATGTAAACTATTATGACATTATGATGATCTATGCTAATAATTCATGATGAAATCCATTACAATTAAGCTAAATGATTCAATTAACTGTGCAAGATTAAAACTATGAGTATGAATGGAATTCTAGATATCAGTGAGCTCTCAAAATGATAGCACGTAAGTATGAATTCAATTAAATAGATCCATTGAGCTTAGAGTGAGTTTATTTTATACATTTTGAGAAGGCAATAGATGGTTCAAATCTTTCCATGAAGAGTGATTAAGGTTGATTCTCCATTGATCCATGTGATCATCTCTCGACTAATGAGAATTAAGCCTTTTGTCTTTTAGCATGGATGTGGAAATTAGGATATTTTGGGAAATTGAATTAGTTAAATACTCTATCCATGGGATTTAATGGGATTGATTTAGGCTAAGAGCATTAATTAATTAATGATCAATTCAAAGAGTCTTATAAGTTTGATTACTTGATTCCTTGATTCTTGACGAATTATGGTAGTAAGTTGATTTGATAATTAAGAAATTGATCTTATTTTGGGCAAATAGACCTCTTAGTTAGACTAGTATATTTTTAGGTGATTACATCCTCTACAACTTTGTGTAGGTTATCTCCCACAATATATTAGAATTGTTGAGAAAAACTTCCATGAAATCCATCTTGTCTAGAAGCCTTATCTAGATTTAGTTGAAGTGTTGTTTTTGTAACTTATTCTTTAGATATATCTTTATATAATTTTCCATTATATTCATCAAATAATATAGATGAGGAATATTTCCCAAGATGCTGGTTCAATATTCTTTGCTTTCCCTGTTTATGATTGCCTCAAAAAAGTGGACTTTTTCTTGATTCACCTCCACCATTGATTGCGTCATGGACCCATTCTCCTTTGTGATTTCTATGATCCTTTTTTGAATTTGTTTATTATTGCAGTTATCTGAAATAATTTGGTAATCCTCTCTCCTTTAATCATATTTCTCTTCAAATTTTAATATAGAAGCATTCTTCTTTAGATGCAATATTTATGCTAGTTATTGCTTGAGCTGTCTTTCTATTTTGTGGTAATCTAGACTCATTCCCTAGCAATCATAGACTCATTCCCTATCAATCATAGGCTTATTCCCTAGAAATTATAGAATAATTTAGTGCTTCCAATTCCCCTTCCACTCTTTATTTTTCCTAAAATATTTATTTTGAAGTTTTCCTTATTCCATATTTTAAGTTTGTTTTTGACATGACTGAGTTTCTTTCTTATTTGATAGAGGCAATCTAGTAGTCGTAGAATATGATTTTGTTCCACCATTCTCAGACTAGGTCTTACAATGTTGGATATCTTAACAACATATTTTCAAACTTGAATGAGATTCCAACTAAGGGATTTTAGAGTCTTAAGAATTAGCTGGATAGGGAAATGGTCCAAGATAGTAAAGAGAAAAATTGTAGCTACATGTGTTACCATTTCTTGTTCCTATTCTAAAAAAAACATAAATCGATCCAGTTTGTCTACTATACTTGTAAATCCACTCTCCAATTAGTATATGTGTAGGTTCTATTCCTTGTGTGAATGTTTCAAATTGTATTTTGATCCACAAAGGCCTAAAAGCCTTGTTGGACACGGGTGATGTTTTGTTGTCCTCCTTTTCTGTATTATTCAATGTGGCATTGAAATCTCCACCTAAAATTCATTTTCCCCCTTCCAAATTCTCCAAAAGACCTGAGATTTGATTGCATACCATTGTTTTAACTATTATGGAGATGTGCTCATATGTTTTGAGTATAAAGAAAATCTCATTTCTTTGCAGAGTCTTGCATCAAATTAGAATCCGATTTTGATTATATTGAGTTATCGAGCATGTTGAAAACAATGGATTCCATAGTATGCCTATGCCTTTGGAACTCCCAATAAATTCCACCAAATGGACACACCATTGTATCCACCATCTTAATAATTTATCCCATTCTTCTTTACTCCATTGTTTTTCTTGCAAATGAAATATGTCAGCTTCTCTTTGATCTATTTGGCACCTAATTAGGTTTCATTTCATTCCATGTTATGAGTTTCACTACCCCCCAGGAAGGAGGATTCCCTTCCCTAATTTTAGTTTCCTTTGTCCTTTGGCATTGGTTTCCATTTACAACTTGACTTTGTTGGATTTTTCTCCCCATTTCCATTTGGGCTTGATGTGTCTAGTTTTTTTTTGTCTTTGATTGCATTTGATCTATTCATTTTTCTAGTAATAATTCTCCTTCTTTCTTTTCTAGACTTTATCATTTTTTAGGTCATTTTCCTCCTCTTAGTTTGGAATGTTCTCACTAATCGTATCTTACTCATGTATCAAAGTTTCTCCTTTTTGTATTTTTTCTATCAAGTCATTATCTGCCAAGCCTTAATTTCTTGATTCTATGAAAATTCCTTCAGCTAGTTTTTTCTTTTATCATTATTCATATCCATTGGGTTTTCCTTTTTTGATGATTTTTATATTTCCTCTTCTTGGTTCTAACCTTGAGTATTGTTTTTAATCTCTTGGTTTTACTAACTTTTCATTTCTTGTTCAACCACATCTTTGGAAGTTTAGTATGGTATAATGATATACTTGGGAGCACCTCTGTCTCCTCTACCTTCTTCTCATTGGATTTTTCTGATCAAAACCCTTGTATAGGCCATTTTGCACCTCATTTTTTATTCCTTACCCTAGATTGTTTTGAGAATTCTCCATACCGAGTGGTTCCCTCAGCTCCTACCTATTGTTTGCCTCTATTCTTTGAGATCTTCTTGCGACTAGGTTTTCGTTCCCCTAATTTGGTTTTGTCATTTCTCTTGTTTTCCTTAAGGGTTTCCCCACTTCTTATCCATTTTAGTTTCCTCCTCTATCATATGTGATGATTCCCCTTCATAAATCTTACTTTTCTCCTTTTCTAATACCACTTTATGGCTTTTATTTTTTCTACCCTTTTCATCATCTCAGAGTGATATCCAAAATTCCAATTATGTGTGGCCCTTGGATTCACATCTAGGGAACAATATAAGTTGGTCTTCTCTTTCCTGTTAGGAATGAATGCAAAGTGTTTTGGTAGCCATTTTGTAGCAGTTGTTGTTGCATTCATGACTTGGATTGTCATTGATGTCAACACAGTGATATTCTAGATATTAGCAGGAAAGTAGGTACAGTTTTGTTTTGCACACATTTTGTATTGCAGATTGGATTTTGCGCAGTTGATGCTATGCTCTTTGGTGTGTTATTAACCTATGGTTAACAACGCAAAAAAAAATTCATTCATTTGTAAGAGTTATGAACATTTTGGTGAAAGCAGTGTTTAGACAATGTTTCTGTGTAGCGATGTTTGAAAATCGGAGGATATCTCTTAGCTGGGATGGAATTTGATTTTGCTCAGTTAAAGGGATGTTGGTGACTCATTAATGATGACGTGGTTCATAGCGCAAACTTCGAGGATATGTTTGGAGAAAGTTACAACATCTGGAAGCCGACAGTTTTATGTGAATTCTGTGTGTAGCATGTAGAATTTATTATTTTGTAATTGAGGACTGACTCATTTGTAATTATTTGAGTTTGGTATATAAGAAGGAATGTTTTCCTTATTGTAATGTGTACTATGAAGAGAGAGATGCGAATATATGCATGAAGTGAAGAAAAGAGCTAATTCAGTGATGAAGGAAGACTTGTGAGTACAGAGATCTGGAATTGTGATCTTGTGTAGCAGAGAGTGCAGTTTTGGCACAGTGTGAAGGAGGTAATATATTTCATATTATTTTGTTGAATAATTCTAAGATCTTTTGGACAGTGGGTTCAGAGATCTTGCCTTGAAGCTGTTTGGGCAGTGGGTCCTTCTGTCTTCCATAAACTCTTAACCGGGTTAGAATCTTTTAACAGGGATTCAAAATCTCCTAACAGGGATTTATATGTACTGAATGTATTTCATAAGACTCCTAACAGGGTCAATCCTCTAACAAGGAACTTTCATATTAGTGCATCATTTTGTGGGCATCATTCCCATCGGGGTTTACTCTTTTCAAGAGGTTCCCTAGTTAACATATCTTGTGTTATTGTGCAATTGTGTATGATTATCTTTCTATGGTTGATCAGTACATTGATTATATTGTTTAAAGCTGTTGAATGGATAAATTATCTAATAACTGATTCACCGCCCCCCTCTCAGTTATCTTGGGGATATTTACTTTCCAACATTTCCATCTTTTTCCTCCATATGCCCCATTCATAGGGTATGTGCACAGATATGGCAAACCAAAAAGGGGGTATAACATGCCACTCCTTTTTTCTAGAAATCAGAAAATTTGAACTTCAACAAGAAAATCAAGATAGTTACACTCAAAATTTTAAGGTGGAGAAAGAAAAAGAGTTGTAGTACTATGAACCTAGTTTCTAAACTACTTTAAAAAAACAAAAAAACTATTGAGATTAAGGACCTCAAAAAGGGGGAGCACACAAAGTGGTCCTATTTTTTGCAAAAAATATAACATAGCGTTTGGTGTGCTCTCCCTAAAATGTCAACTTTTATTTTTATTTTTTTAATTGCTCCTCTAAGAAGTTAGCTAACATCATGTAGTTTATCCTATATTTTTTGGATAATTGTTTTATAAATGTATGATTTTTTATGAATTCTCAAAGTGGGCACTCCTGAAAACATGATTTTTGAGCGCAGTCTCACTAGAAATTGTTGAAAACTAATTGAAAATGATTTTTTTAAGGTGTGTAGAATGGAGTCTAGTTTCTAGAAGTGTAATTTGTTTCAAAATTTGATGAACGAGCCAAAATCTATGCCAAAAATACTATATGTAGGTTTTTGGTAAAAATCAAACTTATTAAAGAAATTAGAGATGGAAAGATTAACATAATAAAAAATGAAAAATAAATTATATGGTTAGATATATAAAAAAGAGCTTAACAATATGACAGTGTATGATTTTGTCTACGTTGAACCATGTACAAACTTGACAGGGAGCACAAATGAAAATAGGAGAACTTTTTGTATGTTTTCTGATTAACACGTCTTAGACCTATTATAGTTCTCCAAGCCTTTGAGTTGGATTCCTAAGGAAAATCCAAGCCTAAGGCTTGGTGTTTCTCAAAGCTATTAATATGGTGCACTCCCTATGTAGAAAATGTTCTACGTATGGCACATGCCCTATATGGCGTGCACCATATGTAGAAAATTTTCTAAGTATGGCATGCATCATATATGGAGCATGCTATATATGAAAAACACCATGGATTTGACATTCCTAATTTATCTCTTTTTGTCTATGTCTCCACTTCTCCATCCATGTTTCATTACGCCAACTGCCTATATCATGACCTATTTATGTAAACCTTTTGTCTCTATCTGATTATGTCTCTAACTTCTATTTCTTTCTCTAAGTGTCTCACCTCTCTAGTTGTCTCTCTCCATCTACACCTCCCCACATCCCCTCTTATAGACCTTTCTTTATGAACTTTCTCTATATATACCACCTCCCTCTATCCAAACCCTCTCCTTTCTTTCCCTTCTCTCCTTTTCCCCTCACCTCCCTCCCCCCTCTCTGTCGCTTCACCATCTCTCTATCATCCTCTCTCACCCTCTTTCAACATATCTCCCCTCTTTCCATTTTTCCTAAGGTATTCCCCATCCTAATATTCCCCCCCCTCTCTCTCTCTACCCATTCTTCCTCCCTCTCTCTATATATCTCTTTATTCAAATCTAAAAAAATAAACTATAAGCCTTGAACCCTAAACTCTAATCCCTAAACATTGTGTCCCTTTCTCCCTCTATCTCCCTATCACTATGTCCCTCTTTCCCTTCTCTTCATCTTTGCCACCTCTCCCCACATCACTATCTCCTTTATCCCTTTCTCCAAACGCCAAACCCTAAATGATAATCCCTAAGAACTCTCTCTCTCTCTCTCTCTCTCTCTAATTAAAGTCCTAAACCCTAAACTATAATCCCTAAGCCCTAAACCTTCTCTCCCCTCCCTCCACCCCTCTCTTACTCTCTCCATATCTCTCTTTACCCCTCTTATCCCTCTATATCTCTATCCAAACCTAACATCATAAACCATATTTGCCCTAAACCCTATCCCAATTTCTCCCTCTATCCACTTTTCACTGTTTCCCTCTTTCCCTTCTCTCAATCTTCTCCACCTCTCCCCACCTCTCTATCCCCCTCCCTCTTTCTCCAAACCCCAAACCCTAAATGATAAAGCATAAACCCTCACCTCATTTATCCCTCTCTTACTATCTCTATGTTTTCCTTCTAAATCTTTCCCACATCTCTCTCTCCCTCTCACCCAACTCTATCTATTCCTCCCACCTACCTCCCTCTCTCACCCATGTTACTCTAACCATTTATTTAAGTTCAAAAAACTAAACCCTTAACTAAAATGCCTAATCCCTAAACCTTCTCCCCCCTATGTTCCTCTCCCTCTCTCCCCTTTTCCTACTCTCTCCATCTCTTCCCGCTCTCTCTTTATGCATCTCTCTTGTTCTTTCTCTCACTTTTTTCATCTCCACCTCTCCATAAACCTTAAGCCATAAGTTCTAAACCCTATAGAAGTCCCTTAACCCTAAAACATAATCCCCAAAATCTATATCCCTCTTAAGGGATTAGGAATTTTTATTTAGGGATTAGGTACTATTATGGGATTTAGGGTATAGGGTTCATGGCTTATGATTTATGGTTTAGGAACTAGTTTTTAGGGTTTAACATTTACAAAGAGAGAGAGAGAGAGAGAGAGAGAGAGAGAGAGAGAGAGAGAGAGAGCACCTAGACATTAGGATATTGAAGATGATCCCAAAGGATATTTTAATGATTTAATGTAAATCCATATGTTTGGATGTGGTATTCCATGTAATGGAATCAATTGTAATGCCTAAGGGCAATAAAATTGTGAAGTTGTCATTCAAGACCTAGATTGGTCAGAAGGTCAAATTGTATAAAAAAAGCCATGAAAAGGATAGAAATCATGTAAAAGGTCTTAAATAGGTTATTTGGACATGTCTAGGGTGTTTTTACAAAGTGTGGAGTCATTTTTATTAAGTGTCACAAAAGTTTTCAAAATGCATAAAAGTTGCAAAGCATGAAAAAATGCAAAAAGGCATTAAAAATTGTCAAAAGGAAGATGAAAGGTCATAAGGGTAGTTAAGTGGTTTCTAACTACCTAAATATGTATAAATATGATGTATTGGTCGAACCAAATCATATTGGAGAGAATAGAGAAAGGGGAGAACATTTTGGAACAATTGAGTGAGTTTGAATCTCTCATTTTGATCAGTTTTTTTTGTTAAGTTGTCGTTCCCAGGCCTTGTATGGCCATGTACGGCCTAAAAACTCTATATATTTATAATGGTTAGATAGTGTAATGAATCATCTTTCTTATGCTTTTGGTTTGATCAAATTTTATCAACTTTGGAGGAAGTTATGAGATTTTTGGTGAAAGTTAGTATTTGTAGATTCAGAATTTCTGACAACAGTCATATTGAAATGCGTGGTATGAATGCATATGGAAGATTTAAGACCTCTAATTATATTAATTGGAAATATATTTGAGTAATATTTCATTTCCTTTTGGTTTGGTTCAATTTTATTATGATATGTGGAATCTATGACATTTTTAATGAAGACTGGTTTTAAACCCTCTTCAATGGCGTTATAGGCAAAGATTTGTGCTTGTATAATGATTTAATCATTGGAAAAATAAATGGGTTACAGATTTGGAAACTAACCTCGTAAATGATAAATTCTGAATTGGTTTTGTTTAAATTGGGCTTGTTTTATAAAAGATATTGAATGCTTGAGGCAGGGTTACATGATTTAATTTTGGTTGATGAGAGTAAAAATGGGTTTCGGTACAGACACCATAACTATTAATCTAACTGTTGGATCCTTCTAATTGTGATATATGTTGTGTTTATCCTAATTTACCACAAACTCACTGAAGGGATTTTGATTATATATTTTAGAACAAAAGTTACAGATACTTTAGTGCTGATCTGTAAAACATGGCAATGTGGCCAACAACATTTGGCAATGAATTATTTTGTTTTCTAATCAATGATGGGTTTGATCTTGTGAGATGCCTCTAATAAATTGTTCTTATAATGAAATGAAGATTGGATCAAATGGATCCTATTATGTTGAAGTGTGTGAAGGATGCTCTGCATCAGAGAGAGAGAGAGAGAGAGAGAGAGAGAGGTTTAGTGACTACTATAAAGAGTTTAGGGTTGAGGTCTATGTTATTTGAGCTTAGAGAGAGGGAGAGAGGACCTAGAGAGAGTTAAAAGATTACAGATTAGGATTTAGGGTTTAAGGACTAGTATATAGGTTTTAGGGCTAAGGGTTTAGGGTTCAAAGAGTGAGAGATGGGGAAGAGGATTAAGGGCTCAAGGCTTAGGATAGAGGAAAAAATGGTTTAGGGCTTTAGAGAGAGATATATTTGGGGGAGAGGGTTTATGGTTTAGAGGGACAAAGGAATCATGGCTTAGAATTTAGGGTTTAGAGAGAGAGAGATGAGGGAGAGGGTTTAGGGCTTAAGATTTATGGTTTAGGGACTAGTTTAGGGTTTAGAGCTTAGGGTTGAGGGATTAGGAATTTAAGTGCAGATATTGTTAGGAATGGGAACACTGAGAGGGGGGGGGGTGAATCAGTGTTCAGTGTATTTTAACTTTTTCCTTTAATATTTATTCTGAACTTAAATGTTTAAGTACTGAAATAAACATTCACATAAACATGAAACATGAAATCAACACATGACACCAATATGATTACGAGGAAATCCAAATAGGTAAAAACCCCAGTGGGAATTGACACCCACTAATATTTTGCACTAGTGTTTTGTGATCCTTGTTAGAAGATCCTTTACCTTGTTAGGAGTAACTTTACAATGCTTTAAGTACAGTAGACCTTGTTAAGGGTCAGATCCTGTTAGGAGTCTTTTACAATCGTCCCTGTTAGGGGAGAGGACGCACTGTCCAAGAGCTCACTTGCTCAAGTGGTGAAGGATGCAACCTTTTGATCTCAAATACACACTATATCTGTAGGATGAACTATCACTGTGACACTGCTTGTCAGATCAGTTCCTTTGATGCGCTAATGCTTTGACCTCTAGCAAAGCCCTAATACATCTTCTAGTGTCTTCGCACACTTCTGCTCTGCTTATTACAACTCTCTATCAACTTCCATTTTGAATACAATGGGCGCACCTTATATTTATATGCTCATGCAAAATACACAATTAGGTCAGCCCTATAACTAATTACAAACAATGCTTCCAAATGAATTGGCTTAAGCATGCTTACAGTTATACATATAAACATGTCAGCAACCTAAATACAATGGGTGCATAGCCTTTACATTATTACATTACAATCACAAACCAAAATGCTAACTGTCGGCTCCATGCTTTGTTAACTGCTGGCACACACTGGCTATGCAACTTCAACTAACTGTAACTTTCACATCTTTGCATATCTTCTTATGTGCTCTTAGACTAAGCAAGAATATAGTCTAACCAACTTAACTTCTAGGGCACATACCATAATTCATCCGTACACACGTGCACTGATGCTCTGAGCTGTAGGAACTTTGTACATTGTCCAGTCTTCAACACTTAGTTGATTTTTTATCTTCTCATCAAGTGCGTTGACTCCAAACTGCTATATGACTTTGTTGCCATAATGACAACACTATATCTAGTCATATACCTTAGTATAGTCAACTTGCTAATAGATATGGATAGAGTGAGAGGAGGAGAGAGGGAAATTGGGTTTAAGGTTGAGAGAGAGAGATGGGGGTGAGGGTTGAAGGAATTTTTCTTATAGGATTCATGGTTTAGGGGTTAAAGTTTAGAGTTTGAGAGAGAGAGAGAGAGAGAGAGAGAGAGAGAGAGAGAGAGTGATAGAGAAAGGATATGTTTCTTACATGCATAACATATGGAAGACACCATAGAGGGTGTGTGCCATACTTCTATACTAGACATATTGAATATGAAAATTTAAAATATGTAATGTTTTACATATGGTATATATTGTATAGGCTTGGTGTGCCCCAACCTTAGGCTTGGGCACACCAAACCATAAGATATGTGCCCTAAAGCATATGACACACACCATGTCATTTTTGACGACCAAAAAAATGAGTGGAAACTTTTTGGTCACCCATATTTGTGCACATATCCCATAATGTATCTCAATATCTTGTAGTAATGGTATGTTTGGCATGAGATTGAGGCACATCCTTCCATATCTCCCAAATCATTGATCTTCTAGGTTCTAAGATCCAATTGTAAAAAAGCCCTAGATTCTTCCCTATCTTTGTCAAAATTTCCTCCTCCCAGTATTTCATTAGCAAATTGTATAAGAAAGCCTAAACTCAGCCACCTTTATCTCCTACTGCCATGGGTCAAAATTGGGAATCCATTCCTTCATGTAAATTCCTATTCCGTCTATTAGGTCCATGGTTCATTTTTTTCCATCTCTCATTAGATGAAGGGAATTTCGCCAAAAAGAAACCATTTGGCATAGTTCAAAGAATTACATTTTGGCCCCAATATTATCACACTATGTTTGCATTTTGCCATAGGCTTTCCAACTCACCTCCCACTTAAAATGCATGTCAACCTCCCTTAATTATGTAATTGAGGACTCTATATTTTTTATTTAGATAAATGCAAAGGTATTTTTCTATGGGAGTTGTTGGATCACAATACTTACTGATTCTTGAATTTTTTTGATTACCATACTGCGAGCATTTAATCTTCTTTCCATTCCATGATTTTCTTGTTCTTGGCTCAAACAACCTTCTCCAAGCTTGGAATCCTTTGGATCTCCAATTATTTGATATCTCCACTCTATCCTGGGCTTCTTGACAAAACCATCCATGACCCCTAGTATCTCTGTTGTCCTATGATGTTGGTTTGATATGTGCAAATATTTTTTCATTCATTGCCAATCCTTTAGATGGATGCCAATTTTGTAACTATTCTTGGTTAGTTGGTAGTGGATGCAATTTTGATAATTACCTTTACAAAATGTAATTTTTTGTGTATTGGTTTGATTGATTTATGAAGGGGATTTTGTTGGGCCTTGTTAATGGTATTAATCTCGTGTTAGGGTTTGTAGGGTCACAATCCTACTAGTTGTTTTTCCCATCTTTTTTTTTTTTTTTCTCCTTAGATTGCCAATTGGGAATTCTTGATTCACTTCATCTACCCATCTGTCTATGCTTGAAAATGCTCCTTCCTTCCATCCTTGATAGCACTCCATCCCCAACTTTTATGTTCATAGTTGTGCTCCCCATGCTACTCCTCATACCGCTCCTTGCGTGCCATCCTTATAATTTTAAATATATTATAAATGTACAAGAAACTTAATATATTCTTCTTTAAAAATTTAAATAGTAGAAATTATTTTTGTACTTTAAAAAAAAATTGTTTGAAGTCAAAATTTCAAACAAAATGTTTTATTTTAATATAATATTTTAAAATCATAATTATTACTTATAAAATATTTATTAAATTACTATTATTATGAAATAGTTATCAAATATTAAGATGACTCTTAAAATAATATTTGTAGTGAAAAATATTATAATATAGCAATTAATATTAAATAAAATGTTATAAATGATTCAGTAATATAGCTGAGAAATTAGATAGATTCTTTCTATTTGGTAGTCTGGCAAATCTCCCTCACACTATGGAAGTTGAAATTATGCCATCATCTGGATTAGACCATTACTCGGTTCAATTAAGGATTCTGGAGGATAAAGGACCCAAAAATTTCTTGTTCAAGTTTGAACATATGTGGTTGAAAGATGCGAACATATTAAATTCAATCGAACAATGGTGGAAGGAACCACAGATATCAAGATACAACTTATACAAGGTAGCCAACAAACTGAAAATCATTAAACAAAAGCTTCAAAGATGGAACTCAGAACACTTTGGTAACATTTTTGAATCCAAAACAAAACTTGAAGAGGAATTAGCTAAAGTCAATTCAATAGTAATTAAAAAAGGAATGGATGAAACACTATTTAAGAGAAAATGAGTTGCTAAAGGAATATGAGGACATCTTAGCTAAGGAGAAAATATTTTGGTGTCATAAATCTAGAGAGACATGGCTAGAGGCATGAGGCAAGAACACTATGTTCTTCCATAGTAGTGAAAAATAGAGAAGAGCAGTCAACAAAATCACTAGAATCAATAATGGAATTGAGACCTTTACAAAGGATGCTAAACAGATTGTTGCTAAGGCTGTAAGTTACTTTGATTTTTTTAAAAATAAAATAGAAGGATATAACCTTAGAGGACAAGATAGTATAATTAAGAATATTCAAAAAGTGATTACGAAGGATCAAAACAAAGGGTTGATGAAAAAATTCACGAAGGAGGAAATAGAGGTGACCTTGATGCAAATGAATTTGAATAAGTCATAAGGAATGGATGGATTCCCTACTAGTTTCTTTCAGAAATGATGGCAATTCATTGGGGATAAGGTAACTGAAGCCTTAGAAGGGGTGAGAAATTTAGGAAGTATGCTCAAGGAGATTAATAATACCTTCCTAGCTTTAATCCCTAAAAAAGACAAGGCAGATATCTTTAATGACTTTAGACTAATAGCATTCTGTAATACTATTTACAAGATTCTCACCAAGACTTTGGAAAATAGACTCCAAAAACTTCTTCCTGACTTGATTAGTGAGGAACAAACTAGTTTTGTTCCTAGAAGATCTATATATGATGGGGTTATTATAGTCCAAGAGGCTTTCCATTCTATACAAAAGAATGGAGATCCAAGTATGCTCATCAAACTAGATATCAAAAAATCTTACGATAAGGTGGATTGGTACTTTCTATGTAAATGCATGGAGGCTTTTGGCTTTGCCAAATCCTTGGCCAATTTGATATATGAATGTATCTCATCCCCCAATATTTCAGTTTTAGTGAATGGATCCCTAGAAGGATTTTTCAACATCTCTAGAGGCTTGAGACAAGGGGACCCAATTTCCCCCTTTTTATTTAAATTATTTTGGCAGAATCCTTGGGAAAATCTATTACTAGAACTAGAGAATAAAATAAAATAAAAGGTATTAGAATCACTAGTGAACTAGATCCCACCACTCATCAATAATTTGTGGATGATACTATACTATATGGGCAAGGAAAGAAGTAAGAAGCTAAAGCTTATAAATATATTTTGGACTCCTACTCATACGCCTCAGGGTAGGAAATAAGTTCAGAAAAATCAAAAGTCTTCTTCTTCAACATCAATGCCTGTATGGAAAAAGAGATATGAAAAATACTGAATTTTAAGAAGGGGGTACTTCCATGCAAATACCTAGGGATACCTATGGACAAAGGTAGTAGAACCTCAAATTTATGGGATCCAATGGTAGAAATAATTAAAAAAAGAATTGATTCTTGAAAAGGAAAGTGGTTTTATTCTACTGGGAGAGCAACTATGGTCAAATCAGTACTATCCTCTATGCCAATATACCAATTATCATGCATCAACCCATCAGTGACCAAGAGGGTGGAACTAATCAAGCATGTAAGAATGTTCTTCTGAAAAGGCTCTAAGGAGAAGAAGAAAATATCATTGATAGCTTGTGATAAAGTATGTAGACCCAAGGAGGAAGGAAGGGTAGGCATAAAAATAGTAACGAATAGAGTAAAGCCTTGGGAGCCAAACTATTATGGAGGAGGTTTAGAAACCCACATCTTAAATGGGTCAAGATTCTCACTCATAAATACCTCAATAATTATGAGCCAAAGAGTATTTTTAGAGATAAATCCCCTCCTAGAGGATCACATATTGGGAACTTCATGTTAGAATGCAAAAACACTATTATGGATAAATTAAAAAGGAATCTGGGTAGGGGAGAAAAGACATTATTCTACTCAGATTCCTATGGAGGCTACAAAGCATTAGATAAATTGTCCAAATTTGAAGAATCTAGGACCCTTTTAGAGTTGAGGTGGGGGATATTTGTGAAAGATTGTATTGAAGGGATAAAAGGAAATATTTATAAAGGATGGAAATAGAAAACTATGGATGATTTGGATATCCCAATCCAAGAGAAAGAAGAGCTTGACAAGATCCTCAGTGGCAGAAGCATATCTTTTCACTTAGGGGAAGATAACTTAGTATGGGATGGTTCAAGGATAGGGGAATATAATACAAAGGATGGCTATAATTACCTTGTTAGTAAACACCTTAGGCCTAAGATGAAGATTCTCCTAAAATTATATTGGTACAAATACTACCTACCTTTAAGGCTGGCGCCTTTTCATGGATGGCTCTACAAAAAAAGATTTTAACAATAGATAGGTTTAAACATATGGGTTAGGAGGTTCCAAACAAGTGGTCTCTTTGTGAAGAAGAAGAAGAAAACATCGATCATTTATTACTCAATTATGAGTTATCTATTCAATGTTGGAGTTGGTTAAGTAATAAACTTGGATGGAGTTCTGCCTTTCCTGGGATTCTTTTAGGCATGTTCGAGGCATGACCTATCATAAAGAAATAATGCTTGTAAGGGGGATTATGGAGGGTCACTCCCTTTATTTTAATATGGGAACTTTGGAAAGAATGAAATAGACCACTTATTTAAGGAAAATAAAATGGATTGGAAACAAATTAAAAAAAGGACAGAAGAGGCCATCATTGAAACCTTAAATAGAAGAGTTATGAATCAATAGAAAAATGAGGTTGAGATGACCTATTGGGATGAAAAGATGAGAGGTAGATGGATTGGGCTTCAGATTCCCCCATATGTGGGCTTGGGTGCTAAGGAAAATAAGCATAAAAGAGTCGAGTGTGTTTGGAAACCTCCACAAAGAGGTTGGTTTAAACTCAACTTTGATGGAGCCTCTAGAGGTAATCTAGGAAAAGTAGGAATAGGATGTTGTATACATAATGCTAATGGGACAGAAGTGGCTAGAATTGCTCAACCATTTGGAATAGAAACAAACAATACATGGAAGAACTGGTAGCCCTTGTGGAGGGACTCTTGATTTTCTGAAACATGAAGATTGAGAAGCTAGCTATAGAAGGGGATTCAACTATCATAATAAATTCCCTTAGAAAGGGATATATGCATAATTGGAGACTAAATGATATTCTATCTAAAGATCTTCATTTTATACAATCCTTTAGAAAGATAACCATTAATCACATTTATAGAGAGGGTAATTCCCGAGTAGATGATTTGACCAACAAAGGGGTAGATGAGCTTATTATTGGATATAAAATTACTAGTAGACTCGGGGTAATAGGATCATTTCAAGAAATTTTAGCTAAGGAATCCTAGAAAAGACCCTGTCCCTCATTAGCAAGTGGCCAAAGCCTATGATTTAGATTCAGAGAGTTACTTCTTATAAAGGACCACACAAAAATGTATAAGCATATACAGATCATATACTATAAGTGCACTGACTTTAATAATTACAATATTAATAGTATATATATTAGATTTTAAATTGATTATGGGTGTGAAGCTAATTGTTAATGATGGAAAAGCAAATGATATTGATCTTAACAAGAAGCCATAGCAATAAAATCTGGCGTCATATCATTTCATTATTATGCAATCTTTCGAGTATAATTGTCACTTGATTTCCACATGGAATTTAATTAAAAGTATGATGTCTCGCTTAAGGTGAAAATGTCTTTTCATCACTCTTAATTTGAAACTCCAAATTTTTTTGGGGGTTTTATGAATCTAAGAGCTTGATATTACTCCACTTCATTTCATCATTAATTAGCAATGTTAGATCATTATGATCTTTCTTAGCTTCTTTGGGAAGAATACTCTTGGGTCTATTTATATCTACCTTAAGCCATTCATTCATCATGTTAGCTAAAATATAGTGTGATTCCATCTTCATTTGCTCTTCCTATAAACTCTAGCAGCTACCAGAGATGGATACTCTGATAAAGCTATCTGGAAAGAAATAAAAAACAACAATCACTAACATAGTTATAGTGGATCACATGGAAGGTATTTTAAAATTTCCTCATGAACTTGTCATTGGTGCTATTTTGAAAATATTTGGTGAAGAATACATTCTCATGTGGACAGAACTATGGTCGACTCTGACATCTCTTCTATGTTTGTAACATTAGCCATGTTCTTTGAAAAGGACAGGGAAGTAGTTAAATGAATCACTAGTACATTTGAGACCTTTTTTCGACGGTAGGTCATTTGAATTGAGATGGTTTACCATCAATATAACGACACCACCCGACGTCGCAATTTGGCAGTTGATAAAATTGACAGTTTCAATTGGTGTCATAATTACGATGATAATGGATGTTGCAAGAAGGGGGTGCCAACAAGGCGAACCTGACATTAGACCTATTTGTGGCTGTCCCAATTACAATGCCTATCTGTCGCAAAAAATAAAAATGACAGTGACCCGTCAGAACCTTCCAACGGGTTGCCATTGTTTGTAATTTGTTTGCTGATGGATATGTTGGTAGTGCGACATATATCTATCAGAAGTGTACGACGAAGATACTTCATTTTTAGTTTTTAACGACACCGATGTTGTACATGCGACAGAGACTCGTTGGAATTTTACAATAGCTATCCATCATTTATAGTTTTTTACCGACAGTGATGTTGTACATGCGACTACTGAATGTCGGATTAGACCATACATTAATATACTTACTATTTTGAATTTGAGCTCGGGCATCATGCCATGTTATTGCTATCATTGCATACTTGTTGTTGTTGTGCACCATATATTATTTTATACACTATTTATTTCATTGAGACTGTGAGCTATTATAGTTGATTGTATTCTTTTGGAGTCTGATCGATTGTAATTGTTTCTTTTTTCTTTGAATCATTGTTTACAATTACTTTTGATGCAATATTTGTGTGAAGAACAACAACAAAATGGTGAACGAGTGTATTTGACAAATATAAACATGACACATTTTGTTGGGCTGATTGGGTTGGCTTGGTACCATTAACAAGGCCTGGCCAGATATTAAACAGTGAGCTCATGAACAATGCCAGTATTAAACAATCAGCTCATGAACAATGTATGATGCCCTAGCTTGCAGCCCGCGAGCCATCAAGACATTTCCTCATGAAATGATCATAAACGGAGAGTACCACATAGTGAATATCAACAACAAAACAAATAAAGAGAGATCAAACACTTCACACAATGCCTTGAAGGTAATAGAAATGATGCCCTAGCTCTCAAAGCTCGCAGGTTATCAAGCATTCCAAATGAAAAGATGTAAACAATGCCAATATTAAACAGTGAGCTCATGGACAATGTATGATGCCCTAGCTTGTAGCCCGTGAGCCATCAAGACATTTTCTCATGAAATGATCATAAACGGGGAGTACCGCCACATAGTGAATATCAACAACAAAACAAATAAAGAGAGATCAAACACTTCACACAATGCCTTGAAGGTAATAGCAATGATTCCCTAGCTCTCAAACTTCGCGGGTCATCAAGCACTCCAAATGAAAAGATGTAAACAATGCTAGTATTCAATAGTGAGCTCATAAACAATGTATGATGCCCTAGCTTGCAGCTCGTGAGCCATCAAGACATTTCTTGGTGAAAGGATCATAAACGAGCAGTACCACATAGTGAATATCAATAGCAAAGCAAATAAAAAGAGATCAAACACTTCACACAATACCTTGAAGGTAATAGCAACGATGCCCTAGCTCTCAAACCTCGCGGGTCATCAAGCATTCCAAATGAAAAGATTTAAACAATCCCAGTATTCAATAGTGAGCTCATAAACAATATATGATGCCCTAGCTTGCAACCCGTGAGCCATCAAGACATTTCCTCATGAAATGATCATAAACAGGGAGTACCACATAGTGAATATCAATAGCAAAACAAATTAAAAGAGATCAAACACTTCAGACAATGCCTTGAAGGTAATAGCAATGACGCCCTACCTCTCAAAGCTCGCGGGTCATCGAGCATTCCAAATGCTAAGATGTAAACAATGCCACTATTAACATTCATATTGTGCCATTAAATCAACAAATGCCATCAAAATGAAATTGAGTTAATGAGAAGACAAAGCTCGAATACCTACCTCAAGTGCCAGTGCCCTCTTCCCACATGGTGTCCACCTCTTTGCGCACGCCAAAATTGAATTCCCTCTTCGCGCCACACAAAAGTGCAGTGCCAACTTCATGACAACTTTTCGAATTAACAAAAGTTACAAATGACACTTTCTTTTTCAAAATTACAAAATTACAAAAATTTCATTGGCTCAAAGCACATAGAAATTCAAAACAGTAGGATATCTTAATCTTTATGAGCTCAAATTCAAAACAGTAAGTGTATTATTTTCTTACTGATGTCCCTATTTGATCTAATAGCATCAATATAACAAATAGAGCACCGACCAATCAAATAAGGACATGAGGTGCTCAAATAGTGAGCTCATAAAACAATATATTTAGTCTTAATAAAATCTTATAAAACAACATATATTGTGTGAAGTGTTTGATCTCTTTTTATTTGTTTTGTTGTTGATATTCACTATGTGGTACTCCCCGCTTATGATCATTTCATGAGGAAATGTCTTGATGGCTGCAAGCTAGGGCATCATGCATTATTTATGAGCTCACTGTTTGAGCACCAACCAATCAAATAGGGACATGAGGTGCTCAAACAATGAGCTCATATTTACAATATATTTAGTCTTAATAAAATCTTATAAAACAACATATATTGTGTGAAGTTTTTGATATCTCTTTATTTGTTTTGTTGCTGATATTCAGTATGTTGTACACCCCGTTTATGATCATTTCATGAGGAAATGTCTTGATGGCTGCAAGCTAGGGCATCATGCATTATTTATGAGCTCACTGTTTGAGCACCAACCAATCAAATAGGGACACGAGGTGCTCAAATAGTGAGCTCATAAACAATATATTTAGTGTTAATAAAATCTTATAAAACAACATATATTGTGTGAAGTGTTTGATCTCTCTTTATTTGTTTTGTTGTTGATATTCACTGTGGTACTCCCTGTTTATGATCATTTCGTGAGGAAATGTCTTGATGGCTTGCGGGCTGCAAGCTAGTGCATCATGCATTATTTATGAGCTCACTGTTTGAGCACCGAACAATCAAATAGGGACATGAGGTGCTCAAACAATGAGCTCATAAACAATATATTTAGTCTTAATAAAATCTTATAAAACAACATATATTGTGTGAAGTGTTTGATCTCTCTTTATTTGTTTTGTTGTTGATATTCACTATGTGGTACTCCCCGTTTATGATCATTTCATGAGGAAATGTCTTGATGGCTTGCGAGCTGCAAGCTAGGGCATCATGCATTATTTATGAGCTCACTGTTTGAGCACCAACCAACCAAATAGGGACATGAGGTGCTCAAATAGTGAGCTCATAAACAATATATTTATTCTTAATAAAATCTTATAAAACAACATATATTGTGTAAAGTGTTTGATCTCTCTTTATTTGTTTTGTTGTTGATATTCACTATGTGGTACTCCCCGTTTATGATCATTTCATGAGGAAATGTCTTGATGGCTTGCGGTCTGCAAGCTAGGGCATCATGCATTATTTATGAGCTCGCGGTTTGAGCACCGACCAATCAAATAGGGACATGAGGTGCTTAAATAGTGAGCTCATAAACAATATATTTAGTCTTAATAAAATCTTATAAAACAACATATATTGTGTGAAGTGTTTGATCTCTCTTTATTTTTGTTGTTGTTGATATTCACTATGTGGTACTCCCCGTTTATGATCATTTCATGAGGAAATGTCTTGATGGCTTGCGGGCTGCAAGGTAGGGCATCATGCATTATTTATGAACTCAGTGTTTGAGCACCGACCAATCAAATAGGGACATGAGGTCCTCAAACAACGAGCTCATAAACAATATATTTAGTCTTAATAAAATCTTATAAAACAACATATACTGTGTGAAGTGTTTTTCTTTATTTGTTTTGTTGTTGATATTCACTATGTGGTACTCCCTGTTTATGATCATTTCATGAGGAAATGTCTTGATGGCTTGCGGGCTGCAAGCTAGGGCATCATGCATTATTTATGAGCTCATTGTTTGAGCACCGACCAATCAAATAGGGACATGAGGTGCTCAAACGGTGAGCTCATAAACAATATATTTAGTCTTAATAAAATCTTATAAAATAACATATACTGTGTGAAGTGTTTGATCTCTCTTTATTTGTTTTGTTGTTGATATTCACTATGTGGTACTCCTCGTTTATGATCATTTCATGAGGAAATGTCTTGATTGCTTGCGGGCTGCAAGGTAGGGCATCATGCATTATTTATGAGCTCACTGTTTGTGCACCGGCCAATCAAATATGGACATGAGGTGCTCAAACAGTGAGCTCATAAACAATATATTTAGTCTTAATAAAATATTATAAAACAACATATATTGTGTGAAATGTTTGATCTCTCTTTATTTATTTTGTTGTTGATATTCACTATGTGGTACTCCCTGTTTATGATCATTTCATGAGGAAATGTCTTGATGGCTTGCGGGCTGCAAGATAGGGCATCATGCATTATTTATGAGCTCACTATTTGAGCACTGACCAATCAAATAGGGATATGAGGTGCTCAAACAGTGTGCTCATAAACAATGCATGATGCCCTAGTTGTAGGTAGTTATCTCTTCTATAATGTTGGAGGAGTGAAAGGCAATGATCAATGAGGTTGTTGCTATTAGATCATACATTAATACACTTACTGTTTTGAATTTGAGCTCGGGCATCATGCAATGTTATTGCTATCATTGCATGCTTGCTGCTATTGTGTACCATATATTGTTTTATACACATAGAACAATAGGTTTGGGGACTTAGACTTATGTTCAATCCTTAGTAATGGTTTGGGGAATTAATAACTAGATGAGTGACTACAGTACCCTAGTTTGCATTATTAGATGATCTTTTTAAATTTGTGTTCATTTCATGCAAAGATACATGTAAAGGAAAAGAAATTTTTGCATCTAAATATTACATGTATATATATATGAAAAATAACTTGTATATACTATACAAGGAAAATAATTTTCAGAAGAAAATGCAAGAGTACAAGCATACATAAGAGGATGAACATAAATAATAAGAGTGCCAGACATTGCCTAAAGTGATAAATTTTTGACCCGGGTATGAATTTAGTGTGCCCCTATGTGATCTAGAACCTGCAAAGAAAAGAGAGATGGGGGTTAGATAAAAAACATCTAAGCAATGAATGACATCCTATTATTGATCATCATCTACAATTATGTATGTGCATAGTCAAACCATAAACTTTTGAAAGAAAAACCAAGCTCACAGTCTCAATGAAATAAACAGTGCATAAAACAATATATGGTGCACAATAGCAGCAAGAATGCAATGACAACAATCCCTATTTTATTACTGATCTCCCTATTTACATCTTTTCATCAAATGACCCAAAAACATCAAGAATGGTCCTATATGGTCGCTAATAGCCAAATTTTAGAAGAATATAAATGAATGCAAACATACATAAGTGGATGAACATAAATAATGAAGGTCCTATATGGACAATTCTAATGCTTTTCCATCACAACAATTGAGCATTCATCATTTGTTATATGAGCAGGTGAAAAACATGCAGACATCCAAACATGTGTACTGTGAGCTTTCTTGCAACAAATGAACTTGTGATGATTTTCACAATAGTACACGTGTTGAAGGAAAACTCATAGTACTTCTTAGGAAAATATGAATGTTCATCACCTGTGCATATCAGAGTTGACCAAAGAAGGTATATGCACAACAAAACAAATAAAGAGAGATCAAACACTTCACACAATGCCTTGAAGGTAATAGAAACGATCAAACACTTCAAAATAAGGACATAAGTAATAAAATAGGGACATCAAATAGGGATATCAATAATAAAATAATACACTTACTGTTTTGAATTTGAGCTCATAAAGATTAAGATATCCCTATTTTATTACTAATGTCCCTACTTACATCTTTTCATCAAATGACCCAAAAATATCAAGAATGGTTCTATATGGTCACTAATAGCCAAATTTCAGAAGAATATGAATGAATGCAAACATACATAAGTGGATGAGCATAAATAATGAAGGTACTAGACATTGCCTAAAGTAATGAAGTGTTGACCCGGGGTTCAATCTAGTACATGCTCTTGTATGATCCAAAACTTGCAAGGAAGGAAAAGATGGGGTTAGATCCAAAGGATCTAAGCAATGCCTAGCACCCTATTACTGATCCTCATCTACAATTATGCATGTGCATAGTCAAGCCATACACAGACTCAACAACATGGTAGCATTGATCCAATAACATAAAATACATTACAAATGCCAAGCTCACGGTCTTAGTGAAATAAACAGTGTATAAAACAATAGATGGTGCACAACACCAACAAGCATGCAATGACAGAAATAACATTGCATGATGCTCGAGCTCAAATTCAAAATAGTAAGTGTATTAATGTATGTTTGCATGATACCAGATATTAAACAATGAGCTCATGAACAATGTCAGTATTAAATAGTGAGCTCATGAACAATGTATGATGCCCTAGCTTGCAGCCCACAAGCCATCAAGACATTTCCTCATGAAATGATCATAAACGGGGAGTACCACATAGTGAATATCAACAACAAAACAAATAAAGAGAGATCAAACACTTCACACAATGCCTTGAAGGTAATAGAAACGATGCCCTAGCTCTCAGAGCTCGCAGGTCATCAAGCATTCCAAATGAAAAGATGTAAACAATGCCAGTATTAAACAGTGAGCTCATGAACAATGTATGATGCCCTAGCTTGCAGCCCGCAATCTATCAAGACATTTCCTCGTGAAATGATCATAAACGGGGAGTACCACATAGTGAATATCAACAACAAAACAAATAAAGAGAGATCAAACACTTCACACAATGCCTTGAAGGTAATAGAAATGATGCCCTAGCTCTCAAAGCTCGCGGGTCATCAAGCATTCCAAATGAAAAGATGTAAAGAATGTCAATATTAAACAATGAGTTCATAAACAATGTATGATGCCCTAGCTTGTAGCCCGCGAGCCACCAAGACATTTCCTCATGAAATGATCATAAACAGGGAGTACCGCATAGTGAATATCAACAACAAAATAAATAAAGAGAGATCAAACACTTCAGACAATGCCTTGAAGGTAATAGCAATGATGCCCTAGCTCTCAAAGCTCACGAGTCATCGAGCATTCCAAATGCTAAGATGTAAACAATGCCACTATTAACATTCATATTGTGCCATTAAATCAACAAATGTCATGAAAATGAAATTGAGTTAATGAGAAGACAAAGCTCGAATACCTACCTCAAGTGCTAGTGCCTTCTTCCCACATAGTGTCGGCCTCTTCGTAAATGCCAAACTCAAATTCCCTCTTCGCACCACGCAAAAGTGCAGTGCCATGTTTGCGGCAGCTGTTCGAATTCACAAAAATTACAAATGAAACTTTCTTTTTCTTTTTTATTGTTTATAACCAAATGGGTGTCACAATTACGATGACATCATCGCTATTATGACACCGTTGGAGGCACTTGCAAAAAAAAACACAAAATGTAGTGGCGTCGCAAATTGGCATCGAAATTTGACCCCAAATGTTGTAGTGAATTATGCAAGACTCTATTTATCAATGACATTCTAGTTAATTTAAATAAAGTTCTAATGAATATCGATGAGGATTTGATGATACCAAAACCAATGCACTATGATCTAGGCATAATGAGCCAATGCCGAGATACCCCATCTTGTGGATTGAAGATTGGGATGGATTTGAGATTAGGGTACCAGAAATATTCTGTAACTTGAATTTCCTTATCTGGAAAAATCACATTAAAAGGCCTATTAACTACTTTTGGTTTGTTGAATATCTCTCTAAGAAAGGAATAGGGGGATATGAGGAGGCTTTAGACATTGCACACACATCTTTCCTTAATGAGGATGAAGACATAAGAAAGACTGTGGAAGGATCCAACAAGGGTGTAAAGCAAGGATGAAAGAAGACAATGTTAGCTGTGAACAATGAGGGTCCTAGTAAGGTTCTTGATGACAAAAAAGGAAAGGGTATCAAACTAGGTTAGAACTAATACATAGGACTAGGGAGGGGGATGGAACCTTATGGTTTTATTAAAATATACACTAGTACTTAAGCTTATTTCATTTTGGATAACGAAATCTGGAACATGTTGGCTATTTTGGTTTTAAGCTCGTAAATTATGATGATTGTTTAAATATCAAAGCTCTTCTCTACCAACAAACACAAACTTATTAATATAGTTATAATAGATTATGATGCTTATAATCGGTCTTTGTTTCTCTCTCTAGAAAATAAGGATTAATTTGTTATTCATAAGTAGGATTGGAGGCTTACAGGATCAGAGCATATGCAATCTTTGTGTAGCATAATGTAATATTGTGTTAATTTATCTATCTTTTGGAGTAATCTATGTATCACTTTTATATTTGGATTTGAAAGCCGTTGAGAGAATTTTGATCTCCTTCATAAATTTCTTTTGACCTGGGGTATGTATGTGCAAAGTCTCTCTATATCTGGCCTATATGGATTCTTGGTTCTTATATATATATAGTTTTATATGTTTATCTTCTCATATACACACACTCGCATATTCATATGTGTGTGTCTATATATATATATATATATATATATATATATATATTTCTATTTCCATTCTTATTAATTCATATTTAGACATTTTAATATACACTCTTATATATAGATACATGTATACATACATACATATATACATGTATATATACATATATATACATGTGTGTATATATATATATACATATATACATGTATATACATATATATATATACATATATACATGTATATCCATGCTTGTCTCCTTTCATTCTAAGCTTTTGTTCTATTCCGAGCATTGACTCTCTTGGGTGGTCCTTCTAGTATAAAGCTTTAGCCTTGTCTTTAATCACATGGAATATTTACTTTCAATTTTAAATAGGCCGCTAGTACTTAATGGAACCTCCTTGTGTGTGTGAAAATTGTACCTATTTAGAAGACACAACACATCCTGTCATTATTGATTAATGACCAGACAATATGCAAGAAAAAAATACATCATTAACCAGAAGATTTACTACCTTCTAGTAGATGTGAGTATGGTATTCTCAGAATTTGACCGAGATCAATGACAATGCAATGCCTAAACGAAGGATTTAAATGCAAAATCTATGAGATGGATGCAAGATTTAGTCTATGTTTTTGGATTTTCTATGCAAATAAAAATGTAAGCTAAAATGAAATTGATCTAAAAATTTAAAATCAATGAATTGAAAACTAGCTATGAATGCCAAAACATGAAAACAAGATTAGCAATGATTCTCCAAAGTTGCACAATCTCAAGAATTCAACAATATAGCGCATCTATTCTCCAAATTGCACGTGGTTTCTGAATATTGATTGTGAAGGACTAAGGCCTGTTTATATAGAAATCCAAGGTTTGAGAACTCATGGAAAGCTCAAAAATCACTCCTTGATCAACTCGAATTGATTGGTGAGTTATCAAGAAATTAGAAATAGTTATCTAGTAAAATCATGCAAATCATCTTTTTAACTCATAATTGGAAGTTGAGATCTCTCCAATCTGCTTTTCAACTCATAATCACATGTTTCAAGTTTAGAAAGTTAACAAATAGAATTTAATAGTTGATTTTGAGTTTAACTGCTTTTCTGATTTTTGCATAGATAATTATTGATTTATTTAATTTCCATGTGTTTTATTCTCAACTTAACTGAGTTAATTTTAAAAATAACTGATTTATGGGTTAATCAATCATTTAATCAAACTTTATCCAAAACTATATTATTAAATTTGACAATTTGATTTTAATCAAATAAATAAATATTCAATTGATTATTTTTAGAAATTGTGATTTATTGTCAAATAAACAATATTAACTAAGAATAGTTTTAATTAAATATAATTAAATATAATTAAAATAATTAAGTGGTTGAATAAAGTTTAATTAATTAAATATTTAACATATTCAATTAATTGACTTTGGATAAATAAAATACTATCATTTATTGCCAAATAATATTTAATTAGAAATAATTAGGATAAATTAGGAATATTTAGGAATATTCCTCAATGCAGAATTAGAATAGGATCGATTAGGGTTTCGATGATTCGATGTGCAGATGTGCCTTAGGTTAGGACTTTAGGGTCGATTTCGATCGATTTGTTGATGTAGGAGGTCAATGGTACTGAAGCCCATTTTTGGGGTGTTACATTTTGCCCCTCTTTGAATTACTGGGCGAAGCGCAATGGTTCAAAGATAAATATGTTTGGATGAGATCCAGACTCAGTTATGTGATGGAGAAAGTGATCCTGAAAGATTAACCAATTCCGAGATAGAAATCAATTGAAAGATTTGAAGATGTTGATTCAAGTCCCGATTGACCAAAGAATCGAGATGATGTTAACGGTAACAACAATGAACTTGTGATTATGAAGAAGTGATAAAACACTTGATTCTAGACCTTTGATTACAAGGAATTGAATATCCTGATTCCATACCTGATTGTCCAAAGGAATTGAAAGGATCCCAAATCTGAACCCTTCAGTTACGAAGAATCAAGGAAATAACACATCTGAACTGATGGTTACGAAGAGTTGAAGTAATTTACAAGATTAGGAGAACACCAGAGTGATATGGATTTCGATGAATCTGATATGCCCCAAGCGACGAGGACTTTTTATGAGTCGACAATTAGATGTGGTTGTTGTCTTGATTGTTGAAGAAATTTGAAAAAGAATAGATTTAATAATGGTTAATTGTATAAAATATCATGCCCCCTTCAAGATTAAAATCAAAATCTGATGAGAAAGCCAGCATGAAATGATTAGAAATAACATAATTGATTGTAGAAGTGGTTTTACACGTCTGGGGACACGTTTTGCATCGTTTAGAGGTTGTATTGACCAAGTTTGACTAGGTTTGACCATAAGTTGACCATGGTTGATCAAGTTGAAATTCAAAAATTTTGATGTTTGATAATCAGATAAGTTGAATGCTAGATTTTTGTGATGTCATGAAGGTCGATTATGCAAGCAGTCGGTTGTCCTGGGTCCAAAATTTTAAATCATGTTTTTTTGACAAACTAAACGATCTCATATTTCAATTTTGATCCCAAAAATGTTGGATGAGTAATGGAAGTGTATGGCTTAATTTATGTTTTATGGATGAAAATGTATGTATGCAATGATTATACGAGATGAGTATCAAATGTAAATGATTTTATATGTAAATGCAACGATACACATGATGTTTTTGCAGGTACATGAAGAGTTCAAGTGCTTAGTCGTTGTCAAAAAGGATGTTTAACCCAGAACGACGACTGCTTGCTGATTAGTTGGAGAGACCTTCACGTGATGCTCAATCCTTGTGATGTGTTTTAGTGCAATTTTGAGAATATCGAATGCCATGCTGAATTTGAATCATGAAAGAGATGCAACTAGACTAAATGCAAATGAAAATGAAATGCAAACCTAGGACTTAGTCACTGATCATTTGTCGGTCTTTATCGTCACTGAATATTTTAGGTAACACCGGATAGTTGATACAATGTCCACTAGTTAGACAACCATGAACATATGAATATTGATTTTTAGTCAGAAATGTCAAATTAGATATAAGCACCAAGGCACATGAGCCAAGATAACCTGATTATCATGTCTATTTTGATTTATCAATTTGTATAAGCATAAGAGCATAAACACTGTGATGACTTGAATACGCCTTGCATAAAAACACACCAAGTAGTTGGGAGATCATCCTTGTTCCAATGTGAATTACCCGTAGTGACCCTTTATCATTCACGTCCTTGGGTAAGATCACATTTCACAATAGGAATGAGAAATAACTCAAAAAGACAAAGTTATACCTAACTTCCCTAAAGTATCCGGGTATCAAAGGTCGAGGTACACGTGGCCATCCAATTGTGATGGAGGCACTTATAGTGGACACCAATTCAATCTAGAGTTTCTAGAGTGATTAGATTTTCAGTTACAAATAGAAAACAAATAAAAGATTATGCCCCCAGTCATTGCTCTCTAAATCTTGTAAAAGGACATCTTCGATGAGCTCTAATTTCTAATGCACTTAGTCTCATCAGTTTTTGTTGAGTTTGGATAGAGATATTGCAATTTTGGTGAAAATAGATTGAAATCCTACCTAAGCCAACCATTCAAGAAGAAAAATGTTTATATGTGATTTCCACTATTAAGAAATTATGAAACTTTATGGAATGACATATTTTTATATGTAATTTAATATTCCAAAGTTCTAGAGACAGGTTTGGAGGTTTGCATGTGTGAAGAAGCCATGAACAGTCTGATACCCCCATGTATTAGACTGAGGAAGCCAGTTCAAAAGTCAAAATTGCATGCTAGAAGTTTAAAAGGTTGAAGTATCATAGGAGTGTAAAGACATGTGTGGGGACCTTGATCAAGCCAATGAATCATGGTGGATTCAATGTTTATAAGATGGAAATTCTTCTTGCTGACTGTCTTAATAAGACTGCCTAGCCTCATGATTATCAATAGTGATATGACTGCTACAAACAAAGTTGTAATGGAAGTTTCTCTTTGTTGTAAGGATTTATGTAGAGTCTTCCAAGTCAAAGATAAGAGGGTTGACTTTTTGATACCTTAGTTTGTAATTGTGATCACCTATAAGGGTTGTTTCCATAGAAGAAACCTTGAGATTGATAAGTTTGGGTGTGGGGCATTGTTGAGAACAAACACTTTGGTATGAACCCTATCTTAACAAAACACAATCAATTTCTAAGGAGCTTGTATCTACCCTATGGAGTGTGTCTATTATTGTATGATGATGGTCCAAGCCATGATTGGTTGCCCAAGTCTAGAAGCATAAGTAATGCATTCACTAGTGACTAGAAGCATGAGACCTTTTTTCATTGGTTTTTTATGTTGAAACCATAGTGAGTGCCCTTACCTCTGAACCATGTATCCTTCCTCATATTATACCAATCAAATTATCATCCTCTATCATCCTCCCTCCCTACGTCAAAAGGTAAATGAGATACTCAGTGTTTCTTTGTGCTTTTGGATCTTTGTTTATCTTTTATCTTGAGCTTCTTGATTTTACCTCCTCATGGTTCTCATGATCCTTTATATCATGGTGTGTAATGAAAGGTGAAACTAGGGGAAAGGTCTTGATCTTATTTTTTCTTTTTCGTGTTTGTGTGTGTGGATGTGTCCCTTGCACTTCCACATGCAATACACGTGGTTGCATGATGCATTTGGGGCATGGTTCTTTTTTTTGGTTCTTCTATCATTGTATCCACCAACGTCCCATGTGGCTTTTTAGGACATTAGGCTAACATTTTTATATTTGTTGTGTCAATCCTACACATGTGATATACCTTGGTTCCTCATATGATGGTTCATAATGTCATGTGCTAAATCAAAATAAGTGCTCACTACATGACATCTCCCATTTGAGGGATGCCAACTCAAGCTTCTTATCTCTTCGTCCACTTATCATTCATCCATCATGCATGGATCATCTCATCCATTTTGAGAGAACACTCCTGCCCTCTTGAACCCTCCCGTCTTCTAGAGGGGGCATCCTTATCTTCATCTGCCATCATCTTTCATTTTAGTCACTCTTTTGAATGACTGAAGCATATTTTCTAATTCAACCATTTTCTTCCTAGTTGCATGTCTTATTTTTATTTGAAATGATGCAATTTTATAACACCATCTCAAAGAGGGACAAAATGTAGACACCTAAATTTGATTAATGATTTTAATTAAATTTAGTCCTCTTACTCAAATTATTAATTAAATAATTACACATTATTGAATTAATTAATGTTAACCTTTTAATTGAATTAATTTAATTAATTAGCTATAGTCTAATTAATTAAATGGTAATCCATAACCATTTAGTTAATTAATGTTCAGGAATTTAAATAAATACACTTATGCATTTAAACTAATTCATATTTCCATTTCCTCCAATTGGAATTAAATAATTCTATTTCATTTTATTTGAGCATATGGCTCCTAATTTTAACCTTCACTTAACCTACCCTCCAATTAATTAACCCATGCTTCTAACCCAACCATCCCACTTATCCAATATTAAGTGTAATACTCACCTTATCCTTTCCTTAATCATTTACACATTCCTAACTAATGGATTGGCCCCCAAAAGTCAACCACTTGTGCCATCAATCCCGATGTTCCAACTAAGTGTTTAAGGACCTATATGGGTCTTTTACACACTTGTGCCCCAGAAAGGAATTTTAAATTAGTTATCCCAATATCCAAAATCCTCTCACATTCTCCAAAGTATCTTTTAGAAGGTGAGACAAGAAACGATTTTAGGGTATATCTTCTCCACCCTTCCAAGTCTTCTCAAGCTCTCCCAAGGTGAAACTTTTCACCATGTTATGATTATGAAACACAATCCTTGTGCTCTCTTGTGAGTGTATCTTGACCTTTCATTTTATTTCCATCTGCACTGTCAATTCCTCTCCCTCCAATTCTATAAAGTGGAGGATCATCCTCAAATATTTGATCCACCATCTTATGCAAATTCACCATGCCAAATTGAATACAAACTTGAAGCTTGAGCAACATCATTATGAGAACACATCTGTTGGATTACAAAGAGGGTTGAATTAGTAATTCTTGATTCTCTGTACCTTAAAAACTTTCTCTCATTAACTTTGTGTCAAATCGGTCAGACACAATTTACTATTTACCGACAAAAGTAAATAAACTTTATCAATCAACAATAACAATCACATAAATCATTCAAACCATATAACACTAGTATTTAATGTGGAAACCCATCTTTGGTAAAAACCACTATGGGAATTGTCACACACTAAAGAAATACTCTTCTGAAGTATGCTCAGTTAAAAACCAATCCTGTTAAAGATTACAATGCACATTGCTAAGTGTGACTTGGTCAAGGGATTTGCCTCAGATCTGTTAGGATCTTCACCCTATTAGGAGTGGCCTGGTTAAAAGTCTTCAAACACTCTTTAGAATGTTACCTTTTGCAAGGATTTACAATAAGACTTTTAGGTCCACTCGGTTAAGAGATTTCTATGTTACAAATGCTAATAAGCAAAAGTAAATAAATTGACCTTTAAATCTGCAACTATCCTTTGCATAATCAGATCCTTTGTGCACTTTTATTCTTCACTTCAATCCTTCACTTTCCACTGGTTGAACAACACTTCATCAAATTTATCTTATTGAGTCAGGATTCAACCTTTTTCTTCTTCACTACATCAATCAATGACTCTTCAACCCTTCAATTTTCCAACCATTTGTTCATAGAAATTAATCCTTTATATAGACTTTATTTTTTCACTTAATCTCTTTTATCACATTTTCTTTTGATTAATTTGAACCGTCTGATTAGTGACATCACAAACTATTTCAATATATGTAGATCTTGGTAAAATATTTTATCATCACCTTAGAACTTTAACTTTTCTTGAAACTAGTTCCTTCTCTTTTTTCCGCTTAGATCTGTACCATAGATCATCATCATGAATTTTCTTGTGGATCTCTCCAACTAACTCTTCCTTATCATCAGAATCTTCCAGCTCATCATAGCTCAACATTAAATGTTGTTCTGATCCTTGTATTTAATTTTTGTTCCTTGCTTGGTGACTAACTTCTTTTCCTTCAACCAAATTTCGGTTAACTTCGCTTGATGACTGAAACCATATGCTCGATGTCTTGAGTTCCTTTCTCTTTATCGAAGCTTACTTTTCTTTTACCGAATGACTTTTTCTGCTTGGTAGCCAAAACTATTTTGCTGACCAACTTGATTAATCTTGTTTACCCTTCTTTACTAATTTGATATAATCATATGTTAGGTACAAAAAAATTATATCAACATAACCTTAACATTGTCTGATCTGTATCAATTGCCCAATTAATTTCTTCATTTTCACATCATTTCACTTCTTCTTCTTAACTCATTCAACTTATATCATACTCTGAATGATATGACAACACAATATAAACAAGATATCAATTGCTTTACGTCAATGACAAGATAATAACTGATCTAATCTTTCTATTATCTTGTATATCTATGATCTTAGTCGGTCTTCATCATAAGCGCCATTAGTTATAGTAACAATCTCCCTCTTTGACATTGATTGCAACACATTAACAATCTTCACTATTCAATTGATGAAAACACTTCACTATACTGTCAAGTCCTGTACTCCCTCTGAGATTTATCTTCTTCTGTACATCTTCTCCCTCTTGGATATTTCATCTCTTAATAGATCTTTTCCTCTTAGTAAACTTCTCCCTCTTTGTAGTAATCAATATAGATCTTCTCCCTCTTTGACAACAATGCCAAAGACACATACTCTTGAAATTTTTTCGTAGGAACTAAATCGTACCTCAAATGTATTGAGTTCTCATTGTAGACATAAACATCTATCACAACTTCAGGATTCACCCAAAGAGTGAACACTAGCATCAACTCACAAAATAGCTATTTTGATGAAAACTTGAATTGATGCAACATGCATCTTTCCTTAGTGAATATTGGATAGGGGAAGAACCCCTATTACCTCGGAGATACTCAAAAGGATCTTTCGGTAGTGGTTTGGTAAATATATCAGATATCTGCTCCTTTGAATTCACATACTCCAATATCACATGCTTGTCTTGAACTTGTTCTCTTAAGTAATGATACTTGATAGAAATGTGCTTTGTATTTGAATGCATCATCAGAATCTTTGATATGTTAATAGTACTAGTATTATCACAGTAAATTGTAATTGGATCAGTAATCTCTTCTTGCATACCTTCAAGTAATTGTTTGATCCACACAATATTTGAACAATTCATAACTGTAGCAACATACTCAGCTTCCACAGTAGATTGTGAAATACAACTTTGTTTCTTGCTTAACCATGTCACTAACATTTCTCCTAAAAAGAAAGCTTTGCCACTTGTAATTTTTCTACCATTAATGTATCCAACCCAATCACTATCAGTGAATACCTTAAGATCAAAATCTCCTCCTTTTGTGTATAGTAGACCAAAATTTTTAGTCCCTTTTAGATATCTAAATTTTCTTTTCACTGCAGACATGTGTGTCTCCTTTGGGTTGGCTGAAAATCTAGCAACAATACCAACAACATGAGAAACATCAGGTCAACTGTGAACAAAATATTGTAGCTTACCAATCATGGATTCGTAGAGTGTCTCATTTACTTCCTTTGTCTCATCTTCCTTTGACAATTTACAACCAGTAGCCATCGCTGTACCAACCAGTTTTGATTCTTCCATATTGAATGTCTTTAGGATCTCTTTGATATACTTTGACTGTGTTATGTAGATCCCATCTTTAACTTGTTGAATTTTTAGTCCAATAAAGAATTTTATCTCTCCTATCATGGACATCTCAAATTCCTTTCTCATCTCTTCAGCAAATGATTTAGACATTGACTCATTTCCTCCAAGTATAATATCATAAAAAAATATCTCTATAATCAAAATCTTATCAATACTATCACATTTCAGATACAAATTGTTGTTGTCACTTATCTTTTGAAATCCAATCTTGATTAAATATGAATGTAATCTTTCATATCATGCTTGGGGTGCTTGATTCAAACCATAGAGTGCCTTGTGTAGTTTTCATACCATATCCTTGTTAGAATTCTCAACAAATCCTTTAGGTTATTGAATGTAAACTTCTTCTTCAAGAATTCCATTTAAAAATGTAGACTTAACATCCATTGATAAACTTTGAGTCCTTTATAGGAAACATATGTAAGTAAAATCCTTACACCTAATCTAGCAATAGGGGCAAATGTCTCACCATAGTCAGTACCTTCTTTTTGTGCATACCATTTTCATACTAGTCTTTCTTTATTTCTAATCACATCTCCATTCTCATTTAATTTATTCCTAAAAATCCACTTTGTTCCAATTACATTCTTGTTCTTGGAGCTCGGTACTAATGACAAAGTATTGTTCTTTTCAATATGATCAACCTCTTCTTTCATTGCATTAATCCAGTCTTCATTTCCAAGTGCATCCTTGACTAATTTTGGCTCAAACTCAGAATCAAACATGTTTTGTCCTTTAACTTACTTCTTGTCATGACTCCTGTATTCTTGTCTCCAATAATTTTTCTCAGTGAATGATGTCTTCTCACATATTTTTCTAATACAGGCTCAGTAGACTATTCTTCAATGTTTTCATCTCTCGGTGGAAGCTCAACTTGCTCCTCAATTTCTTCATATTACACCTCAAGTATTGTACCTGAAATACCTTCTTGTACATATACAAATCTTTGATAGTCTTTAGGGTCCTTTTTTCTATCTTCTTCATTCCTTTTTGCAAATTCACCACTCCTCACATTTGCACTTTCCACAATTTCGTTAGTAGCCTTAATCAAACATTTATAGGCTTTTCTCTTTGAGGAGTATCTGAAGAATATTCATTCATCTCCTTTAGAATCAAACTTTCCATTTATAGCATCTTTCAGTATGTAACACCTACTTCCAAACAATCTATAAAGTAACTAACATTCTGTGTATGCCCATACCAGAGTTCATAAGGTGTTTTGTGTGTGCCTTTCTTCAATTGTACTTAGTTGAGTGTGTAGACAATAGTACTACTAGATTCTCCCCAAAATATTTGTGAAACCTTTTTGTCAATCAACAATGTTCTAGCATAATCAACTATAGATCTGTTCTTTCTTTCAGCTATGCCATTTTGTTGTGCAGTCCTCAATGTAGATACTTGTCTCTTGATTCCATTTAAATTGCAGCAGACAGTAAATTCATCAGAGATAAATTCACCTCCTCTATCTAATGTTAAACATTTCGACTGCTTTCCTATTTCCTTTTCAACTCTTGCCTTATACCACTTGAACATTTGAAATGCATCAGACTTCTCTTTTAGAATCATTACCAACATCATTTTTGAGTAGTCATCAACAAACAAAATGAAATATCGATCTCCATAATAACTTTGAATTCTCATAGGACCCCAAAGGTCAATAGGAACTATTTCCAAAATACCATTAGATGAGTAAGACTCTCTTGAGAAACTTTATTTTTCATCTTACCAATCTAACATTCCTTACACATCACTTTATTAGGTTTGCTCAAATTCAGTAGATCTCCGACTCTATTATTTTTTCTCACCTTAATCATGTCAGAATTTACATGATAGAGTCTTTTATGCCATAACCAAACATCCTCAACTTTAACAAACGAGCAACTCTTTGCAGTATTATCAAGATAGAATAAATTACCTTTTAACTATACACCGGTTCCAATCAAATCTCCATCAACACCATAAATCTTCACGTTTCTATTTTGAAATTCCAATTGGTGACCAGTGTTGTTGAATTGTGAAAGACTCAAATTGTAGTTTAATCCTTAAACCCAATAAGCATCATCACATCTGATCTTTTCATTCAATATAATGGATCCTTTTCGTTTTACAGAACATGGAGCATCATTGCCAAATCTAACAAATCCTCCATCATACTTTTCTAGGTTCTCAAACTTATCAATATCACTAGTCATATGATGTGAACAACCACTATCAATTATCCAAAGGTCAGTTTTGCTAACTTAAGAAATAGGGCTTTTTCATCTTCATTCCTCTCTTCTTCCGAATCTTCCTTCATAGCAACATAGACAACTTCAAAACTTTCTTCTGTTTCATCAGAATCATCATTGATTACTCCTTCCTCATCTAGGTAGCATGATTTCTTTCCTTTTTCCTTGTAGTCTCTAAATCTTTGGTATCAGTTCTCCTTTTTGTCACTTTTATCATTTCTATCATTGTCAAGACATCTAGATGCAATGTGGCCAATCTTGTTGCAATTAAAACATTTCAAAGGTAGTTTACCTTTATACTTTCCTTTACCTCTCAGTAGCCTCTTAGCCAACAGTGCTTCCAACTCTTCTTGTTCTTTCTCTTTGGTTAGGATACTTTCATAATCACTTCCACATGAACTACTGTGGTTCTCTCTTTCTTTTCTTGAAGTTCCAATTCTTAAAGATGATTTGAAAGTTATTTCAATAGTCGGTAGACTATTATCATAATTACTAAGTTCAAATGAAGTCATCTTACTGATCAAAGCATCAAGAGTAACAATGTTAGTCAATATGGATATCAGTTCTTGAATTGCAGATACCCGAATAGCATACTTGGATGAAAGAGTTCTTAGAATTTTTCTCACCACTTCTTCACCAGTTAATGTTCCACCAACATCTCTAATGGCACTAACAACTTCCTTGATTATGAAATCATATTGAGAAATGTTCTCTCCATCCTTCATTCTCATTTAATCAAATTTTCCTCTGAGACTCAACTTTAGCTTTTTGTACATGCATATCACCTTCATAAATAAGTGCAAGCTTATCCCACATCTCTTTTGCAGTAATGCAATCCTTAATGTCATTGAATTCAGCATCGGTCAAGGAAGATTCAATTTCAATCATTATCGAGTCGTGTTCCTTATTTTCTTTCATTTGATCAATTGTCATAGGTCCAATAGGCAGTGAAGTGTAGTCATTATCCAAAAGATTAAGTGTAGAATCTCCAATCCCAGATATGTATAACCTCATCCTTCTTTTCCATGTTGAGAAACTTTCCTTGTTCAACTTAGGTAATTCTCTCCTATACATCTTTGGATCTTTTACTCAAGTCTTTCAAACTTATCCCTCTAGAGTACTTAGCTCTGATACCAATTGTTGGATTACACAGAGGGGGGTGAATCAATAATCCTTGATTATCTGTACCTTAAAAACTTTCTCTGATTAACTTGGTGTCAAATCATTTAGACACAATTCACTATTTACTAAAAACAGTAAATAAGCTTTATCAATAAGAAATAACAATCACATAAATCATTCAACACTATAACACCAATATTTAATGTGGAAACCCAAATTTGGGAAAAACCACCGTGGGAATTGTCACCCACTAAAAAAATACTCTTTTGAAGTATGATAGGTTAAAAGCCAATCCCGTTAAAAATTAAAATGCACATTGCTAAGTGTGACCTGGTCAAGGGATTTTCCTTCACCCTATTAGGAGTGGTCTGGTTAAAGGTCTTCAAACACTCTTTAGAATGTTACCTTTTGCAAGGATTTACAATAAGACTATTAGGTCCACTCGGTTAAGAGATTTCTCTGTTACAAATGTTAATAAGAAACAATAAATAAATTGACCGGTAAATCCACAACTATCCTTTGCATAATTAGATTCTTTATGTGCTCTTCTTCTTCACTTCAATCCTTTTAACTTTCCACTAGCTTCAACACTTCATCAAATTCAGCTTACTGACTTGGACTTCAGCCTTTTTCTTCTTCACTACATCAGTTGGTGACTCTTCAACCCTTTAATTTTCCAGCCATTTGTTCATACAAATTCATCCTTTATATAGACTATGTTTTTTCACTTAATATACTTTATCACATTTTCTTTTTATTAATTTCAACCGTCCGATCAAAATCACAAACTATTTCAATGTATTTAGATCTCGTTAAAATATTTTATCATCACCTTGGAACTTGAACTTTTCTTGAAACTTGTTCCTTCTCTTTTTGCTGCTTAGATCTATTCCCTAGATCACCATCATGAATTTTCCTGATCATAGATCTCTCCAACTAACTCTTCCTTATCATTAGAATCTTCCAACTCATCATAGCTCAACATTAAATGTCATTCTGATCCTTGTATTTAATTTCCGTTACTTGGTCGGTGACTAAATTTTTTTCTTTCAATTAAATTTTGGTTAACTTCACTCAGTGACTGAAACCTTCTACTCAGTGTCTTGAGTTTCTTTCTATTTACCAAAACTTACTTTTCTTTTACCGAATGACTTTTTCTGCTCGGTAGCCAAAACTATTTTGCTTACCGACTTGATTAATCTTCTTTAACCTTCTTTACCGATTTGATATAATCATATGTTAGGTAGAAATCAATTATATCAACATAACCTTAACATTTTTTGATCTGTATCAGTTGTCCAATTAAGTTCTTCATTTTCACAATGTTTCACTTCTTCTTCTTCTTAACTCATTCAACTTATATCATACTCCAAATGATTTGAAAACACAATATAAACTAGATATCAATTTCTTGACATCAATGACAAGATAATAAATAATCTAATCTTTCTACTATCTTGTATATCTCAAATCTTATTCGGTCTTCATCATCAACACCATCAGTTATAGTAACAAAATCCCCATCATTGGACAAATTTAATCAACAAAGAGGGTTAGTTAAGTTTTTTACTAGGTTTTCAAATCTTTTATGCTTTATTTCTTTATCTTATGTCTAATCATGATTTTGTCTTGAATCTATATCACACTTATTCACCCAACCAATTACATTGGAAGGAAGATGATCCACCAGGCTTCAAGAATAAGCTTTGGGTGGATGTAGTGATCCTTCATTAATGGGGACTATGACCATGCAAAGGTAATTTATAAATGCACGATCTAGGCTAAATAAAGATAAAAAATGGTTTTTGTTAATGGGGACTATGACTATGCAAAGGTAATTAATAATCCCCTATTGCATGTTGAGCCACACCACTACACTATATCATCTTCATTTGAAGTTTCAAAGCTTCTACTGTCCTATAGTTATTTAAGGGCATCTTTTTGAACTTGTGGCACATTTAGAGCTTCCATTGATTTCCATCTCCATTTGATTATTGTATTGTTGAAAATCTATTCCCCAGAATCACAGACCTCTCCCCTCCATAGGCATTTAGATTCTTTCCTTATCTCTGTCAACTTTCATTCTTCCCAAGAGTCCATCTAGAAGGAAACATTCTTTTTGCTTTTGACTTCCCATGTGATATGTTTGATATTTATATCTCTGTAGTCCAAAATGTAGTTCCATATTGTCGAGCCTCTTAGGGGATCTCTAATTGTCAAGATGCAAATAAGGTCGTTTGTGTCTAAGTATTTTTCCTTAGAATTTGGACCCATTTATATTCTCCTTTGGTGTATATGTTCCATAAATTTTGCCACCATTTCGAGATTCATAATTCTAAGTTGTTGAATTCTTGCTCCAATCACTTCTTGTGGTGTGTATATCTTGTCACACAAGATGAGTGAAATATTTTAAAGATCCTTAATCACACTCCAAAATAATCTTCTCATGATCTATATTAACATGTGTGTGTCAAATTGTGTTTATGTGATACCTGTAAACACACACTACAATAATTTATTAGCTTCATTATTTCATCATGAAATACAAAATTAAAGACATAAAACCAATATAAATTAACTCATTGCTCTCTAAATAGGATGAGTATGATCTTAAAGAGTGATTGCTCTCATATTTAATCGTAAAACCAGTGACTAGATTGTCCTAAAATGAGAGATTCAATGAACAATGTAAACTATTATGACATTATGATGATCTATGCTAATAATTCATGATGAAATCCATTACAATTAAGCTAAATGATTCAATTAACTGTGCAAGATTAAAACTATGAGTATGAATGGAATTCTAGATATCAGTGAGCTCTCAAAATGATAGCACGTAAGTATGAATTCAATTAAATAGATCCATTGAGCTTAGAGTGAGTTTATTTTATACATTTTGAGAAGGCAATAGATGGTTCAAATCTTTCCATGAAGAGTGATTAAGGTTGATTCTCCATTGATCCATGTGATCATCTCTCGACTAATGAGAATTAAGCCTTTTGTCTTTTAGCATGGATGTGGAAATTAGGATATTTTGGGAAATTGAATTAGTTAAATACTCTATCCATGGGATTTAATGGGATTGATTTAGGCTAAGAGCATTAATTAATTAATGATCAATTCAAAGAGTCTTATAAGTTTGATTACTTGATTCCTTGATTCTTGACGAATTATGGTAGTAAGTTGATTTGATAATTAAGAAATTGATCTTATTTTGGGCAAATAGACCTCTTAGTTAGACTAGTATATTTTTAGGTGATTACATCCTCTACAACTTTGTGTAGGTTATCTCCCACAATATATTAGAATTGTTGAGAAAAACTTCCATGAAATCCATCTTGTCTAGAAGCCTTATCTAGATTTAGTTGAAGTGTTGTTTTTGTAACTTATTCTTTAGATATATCTTTATATAATTTTCCATTATATTCATCAAATAATATAGATGAGGAATATTTCCCAAGATGCTGGTTCAATATTCTTTGCTTTCCCTGTTTATGATTGCCTCAAAAAAGTGGACTTTTTCTTGATTCACCTCCACCATTGATTGCGTCATGGACCCATTCTCCTTTGTGATTTCTATGATCCTTTTTTGAATTTGTTTATTATTGCAGTTATCTGAAATAATTTGGTAATCCTCTCTCCTTTAATCATATTTCTCTTCAAATTTTAATATAGAAGCATTCTTCTTTAGATGCAATATTTATGCTAGTTATTGCTTGAGCTGTCTTTCTATTTTGTGGTAATCTAGACTCATTCCCTAGCAATCATAGACTCATTCCCTATCAATCATAGGCTTATTCCCTAGAAATTATAGAATAATTTAGTGCTTCCAATTCCCCTTCCACTCTTTATTTTTCCTAAAATATTTATTTTGAAGTTTTCCTTATTCCATATTTTAAGTTTGTTTTTGACATGACTGAGTTTCTTTCTTATTTGATAGAGGCAATCTAGTAGTCGTAGAATATGATTTTGTTCCACCATTCTCAGACTAGGTCTTACAATGTTGGATATCTTAACAACATATTTTCAAACTTGAATGAGATTCCAACTAAGGGATTTTAGAGTCTTAAGAATTAGCTGGATAGGGAAATGGTCCAAGATAGTAAAGAGAAAAATTGTAGCTACATGTGTTACCATTTCTTGTTCCTATTCTAAAAAAAACATAAATCGATCCAGTTTGTCTACTATACTTGTAAATCCACTCTCCAATTAGTATATGTGTAGGTTCTATTCCTTGTGTGAATGTTTCAAATTGTATTTTGATCCACAAAGGCCTAAAAGCCTTGTTGGACACGGGTGATGTTTTGTTGTCCTCCTTTTCTGTATTATTCAATGTGGCATTGAAATCTCCACCTAAAATTCATTTTCCCCCTTCCAAATTCTCCAAAAGACCTGAGATTTGATTGCATACCATTGTTTTAACTATTATGGAGATGTGCTCATATGTTTTGAGTATAAAGAAAATCTCATTTCTTTGCAGAGTCTTGCATCAAATTAGAATCCGATTTTGATTATATTGAGTTATCGAGCATGTTGAAAACAATGGATTCCATAGTATGCCTATGCCTTTGGAACTCCCAATAAATTCCACCAAATGGACACACCATTGTATCCACCATCTTAATAATTTATCCCATTCTTCTTTACTCCATTGTTTTTCTTGCAAATGAAATATGTCAGCTTCTCTTTGATCTATTTGGCACCTAATTAGGTTTCATTTCATTCCATGTTATGAGTTTCACTACCCCCCAGGAAGGAGGATTCCCTTCCCTAATTTTAGTTTCCTTTGTCCTTTGGCATTGGTTTCCATTTACAACTTGACTTTGTTGGATTTTTCTCCCCATTTCCATTTGGGCTTGATGTGTCTAGTTTTTTTTTGTCTTTGATTGCATTTGATCTATTCATTTTTCTAGTAATAATTCTCCTTCTTTCTTTTCTAGACTTTATCATTTTTTAGGTCATTTTCCTCCTCTTAGTTTGGAATGTTCTCACTAATCGTATCTTACTCATGTATCAAAGTTTCTCCTTTTTGTATTTTTTCTATCAAGTCATTATCTGCCAAGCCTTAATTTCTTGATTCTATGAAAATTCCTTCAGCTAGTTTTTTCTTTTATCATTATTCATATCCATTGGGTTTTCCTTTTTTGATGATTTTTATATTTCCTCTTCTTGGTTCTAACCTTGAGTATTGTTTTTAATCTCTTGGTTTTACTAACTTTTCATTTCTTGTTCAACCACATCTTTGGAAGTTTAGTATGGTATAATGATATACTTGGGAGCACCTCTGTCTCCTCTACCTTCTTCTCATTGGATTTTTCTGATCAAAACCCTTGTATAGGCCATTTTGCACCTCATTTTTTATTCCTTACCCTAGATTGTTTTGAGAATTCTCCATACCGAGTGGTTCCCTCAGCTCCTACCTATTGTTTGCCTCTATTCTTTGAGATCTTCTTGCGACTAGGTTTTCGTTCCCCTAATTTGGTTTTGTCATTTCTCTTGTTTTCCTTAAGGGTTTCCCCACTTCTTATCCATTTTAGTTTCCTCCTCTATCATATGTGATGATTCCCCTTCATAAATCTTACTTTTCTCCTTTTCTAATACCACTTTATGGCTTTTATTTTTTCTACCCTTTTCATCATCTCAGAGTGATATCCAAAATTCCAATTATGTGTGGCCCTTGGATTCACATCTAGGGAACAATATAAGTTGGTCTTCTCTTTCCTGTTAGGAATGAATGCAAAGTGTTTTGGTAGCCATTTTGTAGCAGTTGTTGTTGCATTCATGACTTGGATTGTCATTGATGTCAACACAGTGATATTCTAGATATTAGCAGGAAAGTAGGTACAGTTTTGTTTTGCACACATTTTGTATTGCAGATTGGATTTTGCGCAGTTGATGCTATGCTCTTTGGTGTGTTATTAACCTATGGTTAACAACGCAAAAAAAAATTCATTCATTTGTAAGAGTTATGAACATTTTGGTGAAAGCAGTGTTTAGACAATGTTTCTGTGTAGCGATGTTTGAAAATCGGAGGATATCTCTTAGCTGGGATGGAATTTGATTTTGCTCAGTTAAAGGGATGTTGGTGACTCATTAATGATGACGTGGTTCATAGCGCAAACTTCGAGGATATGTTTGGAGAAAGTTACAACATCTGGAAGCCGACAGTTTTATGTGAATTCTGTGTGTAGCATGTAGAATTTATTATTTTGTAATTGAGGACTGACTCATTTGTAATTATTTGAGTTTGGTATATAAGAAGGAATGTTTTCCTTATTGTAATGTGTACTATGAAGAGAGAGATGCGAATATATGCATGAAGTGAAGAAAAGAGCTAATTCAGTGATGAAGGAAGACTTGTGAGTACAGAGATCTGGAATTGTGATCTTGTGTAGCAGAGAGTGCAGTTTTGGCACAGTGTGAAGGAGGTAATATATTTCATATTATTTTGTTGAATAATTCTAAGATCTTTTGGACAGTGGGTTCAGAGATCTTGCCTTGAAGCTGTTTGGGCAGTGGGTCCTTCTGTCTTCCATAAACTCTTAACCGGGTTAGAATCTTTTAACAGGGATTCAAAATCTCCTAACAGGGATTTATATGTACTGAATGTATTTCATAAGACTCCTAACAGGGTCAATCCTCTAACAAGGAACTTTCATATTAGTGCATCATTTTGTGGGCATCATTCCCATCGGGGTTTACTCTTTTCAAGAGGTTCCCTAGTTAACATATCTTGTGTTATTGTGCAATTGTGTATGATTATCTTTCTATGGTTGATCAGTACATTGATTATATTGTTTAAAGCTGTTGAATGGATAAATTATCTAATAACTGATTCACCGCCCCCCTCTCAGTTATCTTGGGGATATTTACTTTCCAACATTTCCATCTTTTTCCTCCATATGCCCCATTCATAGGGTATGTGCACAGATATGGCAAACCAAAAAGGGGGTATAACATGCCACTCCTTTTTTCTAGAAATCAGAAAATTTGAACTTCAACAAGAAAATCAAGATAGTTACACTCAAAATTTTAAGGTGGAGAAAGAAAAAGAGTTGTAGTACTATGAACCTAGTTTCTAAACTACTTTAAAAAAACAAAAAAACTATTGAGATTAAGGACCTCAAAAAGGGGGAGCACACAAAGTGGTCCTATTTTTTGCAAAAAATATAACATAGCGTTTGGTGTGCTCTCCCTAAAATGTCAACTTTTATTTTTATTTTTTTAATTGCTCCTCTAAGAAGTTAGCTAACATCATGTAGTTTATCCTATATTTTTTGGATAATTGTTTTATAAATGTATGATTTTTTATGAATTCTCAAAGTGGGCACTCCTGAAAACATGATTTTTGAGCGCAGTCTCACTAGAAATTGTTGAAAACTAATTGAAAATGATTTTTTTAAGGTGTGTAGAATGGAGTCTAGTTTCTAGAAGTGTAATTTGTTTCAAAATTTGATGAACGAGCCAAAATCTATGCCAAAAATACTATATGTAGGTTTTTGGTAAAAATCAAACTTATTAAAGAAATTAGAGATGGAAAGATTAACATAATAAAAAATGAAAAATAAATTATATGGTTAGATATATAAAAAAGAGCTTAACAATATGACAGTGTATGATTTTGTCTACGTTGAACCATGTACAAACTTGACAGGGAGCACAAATGAAAATAGGAGAACTTTTTGTATGTTTTCTGATTAACACGTCTTAGACCTATTATAGTTCTCCAAGCCTTTGAGTTGGATTCCTAAGGAAAATCCAAGCCTAAGGCTTGGTGTTTCTCAAAGCTATTAATATGGTGCACTCCCTATGTAGAAAATGTTCTACGTATGGCACATGCCCTATATGGCGTGCACCATATGTAGAAAATTTTCTAAGTATGGCATGCATCATATATGGAGCATGCTATATATGAAAAACACCATGGATTTGACATTCCTAATTTATCTCTTTTTGTCTATGTCTCCACTTCTCCATCCATGTTTCATTACGCCAACTGCCTATATCATGACCTATTTATGTAAACCTTTTGTCTCTATCTGATTATGTCTCTAACTTCTATTTCTTTCTCTAAGTGTCTCACCTCTCTAGTTGTCTCTCTCCATCTACACCTCCCCACATCCCCTCTTATAGACCTTTCTTTATGAACTTTCTCTATATATACCACCTCCCTCTATCCAAACCCTCTCCTTTCTTTCCCTTCTCTCCTTTTCCCCTCACCTCCCTCCCCCCTCTCTGTCGCTTCACCATCTCTCTATCATCCTCTCTCACCCTCTTTCAACATATCTCCCCTCTTTCCATTTTTCCTAAGGTATTCCCCATCCTAATATTCCCCCCCCTCTCTCTCTCTACCCATTCTTCCTCCCTCTCTCTATATATCTCTTTATTCAAATCTAAAAAAATAAACTATAAGCCTTGAACCCTAAACTCTAATCCCTAAACATTGTGTCCCTTTCTCCCTCTATCTCCCTATCACTATGTCCCTCTTTCCCTTCTCTTCATCTTTGCCACCTCTCCCCACATCACTATCTCCTTTATCCCTTTCTCCAAACGCCAAACCCTAAATGATAATCCCTAAGAACTCTCTCTCTCTCTCTCTCTCTCTCTAATTAAAGTCCTAAACCCTAAACTATAATCCCTAAGCCCTAAACCTTCTCTCCCCTCCCTCCACCCCTCTCTTACTCTCTCCATATCTCTCTTTACCCCTCTTATCCCTCTATATCTCTATCCAAACCTAACATCATAAACCATATTTGCCCTAAACCCTATCCCAATTTCTCCCTCTATCCACTTTTCACTGTTTCCCTCTTTCCCTTCTCTCAATCTTCTCCACCTCTCCCCACCTCTCTATCCCCCTCCCTCTTTCTCCAAACCCCAAACCCTAAATGATAAAGCATAAACCCTCACCTCATTTATCCCTCTCTTACTATCTCTATGTTTTCCTTCTAAATCTTTCCCACATCTCTCTCTCCCTCTCACCCAACTCTATCTATTCCTCCCACCTACCTCCCTCTCTCACCCATGTTACTCTAACCATTTATTTAAGTTCAAAAAACTAAACCCTTAACTAAAATGCCTAATCCCTAAACCTTCTCCCCCCTATGTTCCTCTCCCTCTCTCCCCTTTTCCTACTCTCTCCATCTCTTCCCGCTCTCTCTTTATGCATCTCTCTTGTTCTTTCTCTCACTTTTTTCATCTCCACCTCTCCATAAACCTTAAGCCATAAGTTCTAAACCCTATAGAAGTCCCTTAACCCTAAAACATAATCCCCAAAATCTATATCCCTCTTAAGGGATTAGGAATTTTTATTTAGGGATTAGGTACTATTATGGGATTTAGGGTATAGGGTTCATGGCTTATGATTTATGGTTTAGGAACTAGTTTTTAGGGTTTAACATTTACAAAGAGAGAGAGAGAGAGAGAGAGAGAGAGAGAGAGAGAGAGCACCTAGACATTAGGATATTGAAGATGATCCCAAAGGATATTTTAATGATTTAATGTAAATCCATATGTTTGGATGTGGTATTCCATGTAATGGAATCAATTGTAATGCCTAAGGGCAATAAAATTGTGAAGTTGTCATTCAAGACCTAGATTGGTCAGAAGGTCAAATTGTATAAAAAAAGCCATGAAAAGGATAGAAATCATGTAAAAGGTCTTAAATAGGTTATTTGGACATGTCTAGGGTGTTTTTACAAAGTGTGGAGTCATTTTTATTAAGTGTCACAAAAGTTTTCAAAATGCATAAAAGTTGCAAAGCATGAAAAAATGCAAAAAGGCATTAAAAATTGTCAAAAGGAAGATGAAAGGTCATAAGGGTAGTTAAGTGGTTTCTAACTACCTAAATATGTATAAATATGATGTATTGGTCGAACCAAATCATATTGGAGAGAATAGAGAAAGGGGAGAACATTTTGGAACAATTGAGTGAGTTTGAATCTCTCATTTTGATCAGTTTTTTTTGTTAAGTTGTCGTTCCCAGGCCTTGTATGGCCATGTACGGCCTAAAAACTCTATATATTTATAATGGTTAGATAGTGTAATGAATCATCTTTCTTATGCTTTTGGTTTGATCAAATTTTATCAACTTTGGAGGAAGTTATGAGATTTTTGGTGAAAGTTAGTATTTGTAGATTCAGAATTTCTGACAACAGTCATATTGAAATGCGTGGTATGAATGCATATGGAAGATTTAAGACCTCTAATTATATTAATTGGAAATATATTTGAGTAATATTTCATTTCCTTTTGGTTTGGTTCAATTTTATTATGATATGTGGAATCTATGACATTTTTAATGAAGACTGGTTTTAAACCCTCTTCAATGGCGTTATAGGCAAAGATTTGTGCTTGTATAATGATTTAATCATTGGAAAAATAAATGGGTTACAGATTTGGAAACTAACCTCGTAAATGATAAATTCTGAATTGGTTTTGTTTAAATTGGGCTTGTTTTATAAAAGATATTGAATGCTTGAGGCAGGGTTACATGATTTAATTTTGGTTGATGAGAGTAAAAATGGGTTTCGGTACAGACACCATAACTATTAATCTAACTGTTGGATCCTTCTAATTGTGATATATGTTGTGTTTATCCTAATTTACCACAAACTCACTGAAGGGATTTTGATTATATATTTTAGAACAAAAGTTACAGATACTTTAGTGCTGATCTGTAAAACATGGCAATGTGGCCAACAACATTTGGCAATGAATTATTTTGTTTTCTAATCAATGATGGGTTTGATCTTGTGAGATGCCTCTAATAAATTGTTCTTATAATGAAATGAAGATTGGATCAAATGGATCCTATTATGTTGAAGTGTGTGAAGGATGCTCTGCATCAGAGAGAGAGAGAGAGAGAGAGAGAGAGAGGTTTAGTGACTACTATAAAGAGTTTAGGGTTGAGGTCTATGTTATTTGAGCTTAGAGAGAGGGAGAGAGGACCTAGAGAGAGTTAAAAGATTACAGATTAGGATTTAGGGTTTAAGGACTAGTATATAGGTTTTAGGGCTAAGGGTTTAGGGTTCAAAGAGTGAGAGATGGGGAAGAGGATTAAGGGCTCAAGGCTTAGGATAGAGGAAAAAATGGTTTAGGGCTTTAGAGAGAGATATATTTGGGGGAGAGGGTTTATGGTTTAGAGGGACAAAGGAATCATGGCTTAGAATTTAGGGTTTAGAGAGAGAGAGATGAGGGAGAGGGTTTAGGGCTTAAGATTTATGGTTTAGGGACTAGTTTAGGGTTTAGAGCTTAGGGTTGAGGGATTAGGAATTTAAGTGCAGATATTGTTAGGAATGGGAACACTGAGAGGGGGGGGGGTGAATCAGTGTTCAGTGTATTTTAACTTTTTCCTTTAATATTTATTCTGAACTTAAATGTTTAAGTACTGAAATAAACATTCACATAAACATGAAACATGAAATCAACACATGACACCAATATGATTACGAGGAAATCCAAATAGGTAAAAACCCCAGTGGGAATTGACACCCACTAATATTTTGCACTAGTGTTTTGTGATCCTTGTTAGAAGATCCTTTACCCTGTTAGGAGTAACTTTACAATGCTTTAAGTACAGTAGACCTTGTTAAGGGTCAGATCCTGTTAGGAGTCTTTTACAATCGTCCCTGTTAGGGGAGAGGACGCACTGTCCAAGAGCTCACTTGCTCAAGTGGTGAAGGATGCAACCTTTTGATCTCAAATACACACTATATCTGTAGGATGAACTATCACTGTGACACTGCTTGTCAGATCAGTTCCTTTGATGCGCTAATGCTTTGACCTCTAGCAAAGCCCTAATACATCTTCTAGTGTCTTCGCACACTTCTGCTCTGCTTATTACAACTCTCTATCAACTTCCATTTTGAATACAATGGGCGCACCTTATATTTATATGCTCATGCAAAATACACAATTAGGTCAGCCCTATAACTAATTACAAACAATGCTTCCAAATGAATTGGCTTAAGCATGCTTACAGTTATACATATAAACATGTCAGCAACCTAAATACAATGGGTGCATAGCCTTTACATTATTACATTACAATCACAAACCAAAATGCTAACTGTCGGCTCCATGCTTTGTTAACTGCTGGCACACACTGGCTATGCAACTTCAACTAACTGTAACTTTCACATCTTTGCATATCTTCTTATGTGCTCTTAGACTAAGCAAGAATATAGTCTAACCAACTTAACTTCTAGGGCACATACCATAATTCATCCGTACACACGTGCACTGATGCTCTGAGCTGTAGGAACTTTGTACATTGTCCAGTCTTCAACACTTAGTTGATTTTTTATCTTCTCATCAAGTGCGTTGACTCCAAACTGCTATATGACTTTGTTGCCATAATGACAACACTATATCTAGTCATATACCTTAGTATAGTCAACTTGCTAATAGATATGGATAGAGTGAGAGGAGGAGAGAGGGAAATTGGGTTTAAGGTTGAGAGAGAGAGATGGGGGTGAGGGTTGAAGGAATTTTTCTTATAGGATTCATGGTTTAGGGGTTAAAGTTTAGAGTTTGAGAGAGAGAGAGAGAGAGAGAGAGAGAGAGAGAGAGAGAGAGTGATAGAGAAAGGATATGTTTCTTACATGCATAACATATGGAAGACACCATAGAGGGTGTGTGCCATACTTCTATACTAGACATATTGAATATGAAAATTTAAAATATGTAATGTTTTACATATGGTATATATTGTATAGGCTTGGTGTGCCCCAACCTTAGGCTTGGGCACACCAAACCATAAGATATGTGCCCTAAAGCATATGACACACACCATGTCATTTTTGACGACCAAAAAAATGAGTGGAAACTTTTTGGTCACCCATATTTGTGCACATATCCCATAATGTATCTCAATATCTTGTAGTAATGGTATGTTTGGCATGAGATTGAGGCACATCCTTCCATATCTCCCAAATCATTGATCTTCTAGGTTCTAAGATCCAATTGTAAAAAAGCCCTAGATTCTTCCCTATCTTTGTCAAAATTTCCTCCTCCCAGTATTTCATTAGCAAATTGTATAAGAAAGCCTAAACTCAGCCACCTTTATCTCCTACTGCCATGGGTCAAAATTGGGAATCCATTCCTTCATGTAAATTCCTATTCCGTCTATTAGGTCCATGGTTCATTTTTTTCCATCTCTCATTAGATGAAGGGAATTTCGCCAAAAAGAAACCATTTGGCATAGTTCAAAGAATTACATTTTGGCCCCAATATTATCACACTATGTTTGCATTTTGCCATAGGCTTTCCAACTCACCTCCCACTTAAAATGCATGTCAACCTCCCTTAATTATGTAATTGAGGACTCTATATTTTTTATTTAGATAAATGCAAAGGTATTTTTCTATGGGAGTTGTTGGATCACAATACTTACTGATTCTTGAATTTTTTTGATTACCATACTGCGAGCATTTAATCTTCTTTCCATTCCATGATTTTCTTGTTCTTGGCTCAAACAACCTTCTCCAAGCTTGGAATCCTTTGGATCTCCAATTATTTGATATCTCCACTCTATCCTGGGCTTCTTGACAAAACCATCCATGACCCCTAGTATCTCTGTTGTCCTATGATGTTGGTTTGATATGTGCAAATATTTTTTCATTCATTGCCAATCCTTTAGATGGATGCCAATTTTGTAACTATTCTTGGTTAGTTGGTAGTGGATGCAATTTTGATAATTACCTTTACAAAATGTAATTTTTTGTGTATTGGTTTGATTGATTTATGAAGGGGATTTTGTTGGGCCTTGTTAATGGTATTAATCTCGTGTTAGGGTTTGTAGGGTCACAATCCTACTAGTTGTTTTTCCCATCTTTTTTTTTTTTTTTCTCCTTAGATTGCCAATTGGGAATTCTTGATTCACTTCATCTACCCATCTGTCTATGCTTGAAAATGCTCCTTCCTTCCATCCTTGATAGCACTCCATCCCCAACTTTTATGTTCATAGTTGTGCTCCCCATGCTACTCCTCATACCGCTCCTTGCGTGCCATCCTTATAATTTTAAATATATTATAAATGTACAAGAAACTTAATATATTCTTCTTTAAAAATTTAAATAGTAGAAATTATTTTTGTACTTTAAAAAAAAATTGTTTGAAGTCAAAATTTCAAACAAAATGTTTTATTTTAATATAATATTTTAAAATCATAATTATTACTTATAAAATATTTATTAAATTACTATTATTATGAAATAGTTATCAAATATTAAGATGACTCTTAAAATAATATTTGTAGTGAAAAATATTATAATATAGCAATTAATATTAAATAAAATGTTATAAATGATTCAGTAATATAGCTGAGAAATTAGATAGATTCTTTCTATTTGGTAGTCTGGCAAATCTCCCTCACACTATGGAAGTTGAAATTATGCCATCATCTGGATTAGACCATTACTCGGTTCAATTAAGGATTCTGGAGGATAAAGGACCCAAAAATTTCTTGTTCAAGTTTGAACATATGTGGTTGAAAGATGCGAACATATTAAATTCAATCGAACAATGGTGGAAGGAACCACAGATATCAAGATACAACTTATACAAGGTAGCCAACAAACTGAAAATCATTAAACAAAAGCTTCAAAGATGGAACTCAGAACACTTTGGTAACATTTTTGAATCCAAAACAAAACTTGAAGAGGAATTAGCTAAAGTCAATTCAATAGTAATTAAAAAAGGAATGGATGAAACACTATTTAAGAGAAAATGAGTTGCTAAAGGAATATGAGGACATCTTAGCTAAGGAGAAAATATTTTGGTGTCATAAATCTAGAGAGACATGGCTAGAGGCATGAGGCAAGAACACTATGTTCTTCCATAGTAGTGAAAAATAGAGAAGAGCAGTCAACAAAATCACTAGAATCAATAATGGAATTGAGACCTTTACAAAGGATGCTAAACAGATTGTTGCTAAGGCTGTAAGTTACTTTGATTTTTTTAAAAATAAAATAGAAGGATATAACCTTAGAGGACAAGATAGTATAATTAAGAATATTCAAAAAGTGATTACGAAGGATCAAAACAAAGGGTTGATGAAAAAATTCACGAAGGAGGAAATAGAGGTGACCTTGATGCAAATGAATTTGAATAAGTCATAAGGAATGGATGGATTCCCTACTAGTTTCTTTCAGAAATGATGGCAATTCATTGGGGATAAGGTAACTGAAGCCTTAGAAGGGGTGAGAAATTTAGGAAGTATGCTCAAGGAGATTAATAATACCTTCCTAGCTTTAATCCCTAAAAAAGACAAGGCAGATATCTTTAATGACTTTAGACTAATAGCATTCTGTAATACTATTTACAAGATTCTCACCAAGACTTTGGAAAATAGACTCCAAAAACTTCTTCCTGACTTGATTAGTGAGGAACAAACTAGTTTTGTTCCTAGAAGATCTATATATGATGGGGTTATTATAGTCCAAGAGGCTTTCCATTCTATACAAAAGAATGGAGATCCAAGTATGCTCATCAAACTAGATATCAAAAAATCTTACGATAAGGTGGATTGGTACTTTCTATGTAAATGCATGGAGGCTTTTGGCTTTGCCAAATCCTTGGCCAATTTGATATATGAATGTATCTCATCCCCCAATATTTCAGTTTTAGTGAATGGATCCCTAGAAGGATTTTTCAACATCTCTAGAGGCTTGAGACAAGGGGACCCAATTTCCCCCTTTTTATTTAAATTATTTTGGCAGAATCCTTGGGAAAATCTATTACTAGAACTAGAGAATAAAATAAAATAAAAGGTATTAGAATCACTAGTGAACTAGATCCCACCACTCATCAATAATTTGTGGATGATACTATACTATATGGGCAAGGAAAGAAGTAAGAAGCTAAAGCTTATAAATATATTTTGGACTCCTACTCATACGCCTCAGGGTAGGAAATAAGTTCAGAAAAATCAAAAGTCTTCTTCTTCAACATCAATGCCTGTATGGAAAAAGAGATATGAAAAATACTGAATTTTAAGAAGGGGGTACTTCCATGCAAATACCTAGGGATACCTATGGACAAAGGTAGTAGAACCTCAAATTTATGGGATCCAATGGTAGAAATAATTAAAAAAAGAATTGATTCTTGAAAAGGAAAGTGGTTTTATTCTACTGGGAGAGCAACTATGGTCAAATCAGTACTATCCTCTATGCCAATATACCAATTATCATGCATCAACCCATCAGTGACCAAGAGGGTGGAACTAATCAAGCATGTAAGAATGTTCTTCTGAAAAGGCTCTAAGGAGAAGAAGAAAATATCATTGATAGCTTGTGATAAAGTATGTAGACCCAAGGAGGAAGGAAGGGTAGGCATAAAAATAGTAACGAATAGAGTAAAGCCTTGGGAGCCAAACTATTATGGAGGAGGTTTAGAAACCCACATCTTAAATGGGTCAAGATTCTCACTCATAAATACCTCAATAATTATGAGCCAAAGAGTATTTTTAGAGATAAATCCCCTCCTAGAGGATCACATATTGGGAACTTCATGTTAGAATGCAAAAACACTATTATGGATAAATTAAAAAGGAATCTGGGTAGGGGAGAAAAGACATTATTCTACTCAGATTCCTATGGAGGCTACAAAGCATTAGATAAATTGTCCAAATTTGAAGAATCTAGGACCCTTTTAGAGTTGAGGTGGGGGATATTTGTGAAAGATTGTATTGAAGGGATAAAAGGAAATATTTATAAAGGATGGAAATAGAAAACTATGGATGATTTGGATATCCCAATCCAAGAGAAAGAAGAGCTTGACAAGATCCTCAGTGGCAGAAGCATATCTTTTCACTTAGGGGAAGATAACTTAGTATGGGATGGTTCAAGGATAGGGGAATATAATACAAAGGATGGCTATAATTACCTTGTTAGTAAACACCTTAGGCCTAAGATGAAGATTCTCCTAAAATTATATTGGTACAAATACTACCTACCTTTAAGGCTGGCGCCTTTTCATGGATGGCTCTACAAAAAAAGATTTTAACAATAGATAGGTTTAAACATATGGGTTAGGAGGTTCCAAACAAGTGGTCTCTTTGTGAAGAAGAAGAAGAAAACATCGATCATTTATTACTCAATTATGAGTTATCTATTCAATGTTGGAGTTGGTTAAGTAATAAACTTGGATGGAGTTCTGCCTTTCCTGGGATTCTTTTAGGCATGTTCGAGGCATGACCTATCATAAAGAAATAATGCTTGTAAGGGGGATTATGGAGGGTCACTCCCTTTATTTTAATATGGGAACTTTGGAAAGAATGAAATAGACCACTTATTTAAGGAAAATAAAATGGATTGGAAACAAATTAAAAAAAGGACAGAAGAGGCCATCATTGAAACCTTAAATAGAAGAGTTATGAATCAATAGAAAAATGAGGTTGAGATGACCTATTGGGATGAAAAGATGAGAGGTAGATGGATTGGGCTTCAGATTCCCCCATATGTGGGCTTGGGTGCTAAGGAAAATAAGCATAAAAGAGTCGAGTGTGTTTGGAAACCTCCACAAAGAGGTTGGTTTAAACTCAACTTTGATGGAGCCTCTAGAGGTAATCTAGGAAAAGTAGGAATAGGATGTTGTATACATAATGCTAATGGGACAGAAGTGGCTAGAATTGCTCAACCATTTGGAATAGAAACAAACAATACATGGAAGAACTGGTAGCCCTTGTGGAGGGACTCTTGATTTTCTGAAACATGAAGATTGAGAAGCTAGCTATAGAAGGGGATTCAACTATCATAATAAATTCCCTTAGAAAGGGATATATGCATAATTGGAGACTAAATGATATTCTATCTAAAGATCTTCATTTTATACAATCCTTTAGAAAGATAACCATTAATCACATTTATAGAGAGGGTAATTCCCGAGTAGATGATTTGACCAACAAAGGGGTAGATGAGCTTATTATTGGATATAAAATTACTAGTAGACTCGGGGTAATAGGATCATTTCAAGAAATTTTAGCTAAGGAATCCTAGAAAAGACCCTGTCCCTCATTAGCAAGTGGCCAAAGCCTATGATTTAGATTCAGAGAGTTACTTCTTATAAAGGACCACACAAAAATGTATAAGCATATACAGATCATATACTATAAGTGCACTGACTTTAATAATTACAATATTAATAGTATATATATTAGATTTTAAATTGATTATGGGTGTGAAGCTAATTGTTAATGATGGAAAAGCAAATGATATTGATCTTAACAAGAAGCCATAGCAATAAAATCTGGCGTCATATCATTTCATTATTATGCAATCTTTCGAGTATAATTGTCACTTGATTTCCACATGGAATTTAATTAAAAGTATGATGTCTCGCTTAAGGTGAAAATGTCTTTTCATCACTCTTAATTTGAAACTCCAAATTTTTTTGGGGGTTTTATGAATCTAAGATCTTGATATTACTCCACTTCATTTCATCATTAATTAGCAATGTTAGATCATTATGATCTTTCTTAGCTTCTTTGGGAAGAATACTCTTGGGTCTATTTATATCTACCTTAAGCCATTCATTCATCATGTTAGCTAAAATATAGTGTGATTCCATCTTCATTTGCTCTTCCTATAAACTCTAGCAGCTACCAGAGATGGATACTCTGATAAAGCTATCTGGAAAGAAATAAAAAACAACAATCACTAACATAGTTATAGTGGATCACATGGAAGGTATTTTAAAATTTCCTCATGAACTTGTCATTGGTGCTATTTTGAAAATATTTGGTGAAGAATACATTCTCATGTGGACAGAACTATGGTCGACTCTGACATCTCTTCTATGTTTGTAACATTAGCCATGTTCTTTGAAAAGGACAGGGAAGTAGTTAAATGAATCACTAGTACATTTGAGACCTTTTTTCGACGGTAGGTCATTTGAATTGAGATGGTTTACCATCAATATAACGACACCACCCGACGTCGCAATTTGGCAGTTGATAAAATTGACAGTTTCAATTGGTGTCATAATTACGATGATAATGGATGTTGCAAGAAGGGGGTGCCAACAAGGCGAACCTGACATTAGACCTATTTGTGGCTGTCCCAATTACAATGCCTATCTGTCGCAAAAAATAAAAATGACAGTGACCCGTCAGAACCTTCCAACGGGTTGCCATTGTTTGTAATTTGTTTGCTGATGGATATGTTGGTAGTGCGACATATATCTATCAGAAGTGTACGACGAAGATACTTCATTTTTAGTTTTTAACGACACCGATGTTGTACATGCGACAGAGACTCGTTGGAATTTTACAATAGCTATCCATCATTTATAGTTTTTTACCGACAGTGATGTTGTACATGCGACTACTGAATGTCGGATTAGACCATACATTAATATACTTACTATTTTGAATTTGAGCTCGGGCATCATGCCATGTTATTGCTATCATTGCATACTTGTTGTTGTTGTGCACCATATATTATTTTATACACTATTTATTTCATTGAGACTGTGAGCTATTATAGTTGATTGTATTCTTTTGGAGTCTGATCGATTGTAATTGTTTCTTTTTTCTTTGAATCATTGTTTACAATTACTTTTGATGCAATATTTGTGTGAAGAACAACAACAAAATGGTGAACGAGTGTATTTGACAAATATAAACATGACACATTTTGTTGGGCTGATTGGGTTGGCTTGGTACCATTAACAAGGCCTGGCCAGATATTAAACAGTGAGCTCATGAACAATGCCAGTATTAAACAATCAGCTCATGAACAATGTATGATGCCCTAGCTTGCAGCCCGCGAGCCATCAAGACATTTCCTCATGAAATGATCATAAACGGAGAGTACCACATAGTGAATATCAACAACAAAACAAATAAAGAGAGATCAAACACTTCACACAATGCCTTGAAGGTAATAGAAATGATGCCCTAGCTCTCAAAGCTCGCAGGTTATCAAGCATTCCAAATGAAAAGATGTAAACAATGCCAATATTAAACAGTGAGCTCATGGACAATGTATGATGCCCTAGCTTGTAGCCCGTGAGCCATCAAGACATTTTCTCATGAAATGATCATAAACGGGGAGTACCGCCACATAGTGAATATCAACAACAAAACAAATAAAGAGAGATCAAACACTTCACACAATGCCTTGAAGGTAATAGCAATGATTCCCTAGCTCTCAAACTTCGCGGGTCATCAAGCACTCCAAATGAAAAGATGTAAACAATGCTAGTATTCAATAGTGAGCTCATAAACAATGTATGATGCCCTAGCTTGCAGCTCGTGAGCCATCAAGACATTTCTTGGTGAAAGGATCATAAACGAGCAGTACCACATAGTGAATATCAATAGCAAAGCAAATAAAAAGAGATCAAACACTTCACACAATACCTTGAAGGTAATAGCAACGATGCCCTAGCTCTCAAACCTCGCGGGTCATCAAGCATTCCAAATGAAAAGATTTAAACAATCCCAGTATTCAATAGTGAGCTCATAAACAATATATGATGCCCTAGCTTGCAACCCGTGAGCCATCAAGACATTTCCTCATGAAATGATCATAAACAGGGAGTACCACATAGTGAATATCAATAGCAAAACAAATTAAAAGAGATCAAACACTTCAGACAATGCCTTGAAGGTAATAGCAATGACGCCCTACCTCTCAAAGCTCGCGGGTCATCGAGCATTCCAAATGCTAAGATGTAAACAATGCCACTATTAACATTCATATTGTGCCATTAAATCAACAAATGCCATCAAAATGAAATTGAGTTAATGAGAAGACAAAGCTCGAATACCTACCTCAAGTGCCAGTGCCCTCTTCCCACATGGTGTCCACCTCTTTGCGCACGCCAAAATTGAATTCCCTCTTCGCGCCACACAAAAGTGCAGTGCCAACTTCATGACAACTTTTCGAATTAACAAAAGTTACAAATGACACTTTCTTTTTCAAAATTACAAAATTACAAAAATTTCATTGGCTCAAAGCACATAGAAATTCAAAACAGTAGGATATCTTAATCTTTATGAGCTCAAATTCAAAACAGTAAGTGTATTATTTTCTTACTGATGTCCCTATTTGATCTAATAGCATCAATATAACAAATAGAGCACCGACCAATCAAATAAGGACATGAGGTGCTCAAATAGTGAGCTCATAAAACAATATATTTAGTCTTAATAAAATCTTATAAAACAACATATATTGTGTGAAGTGTTTGATCTCTTTTTATTTGTTTTGTTGTTGATATTCACTATGTGGTACTCCCCGCTTATGATCATTTCATGAGGAAATGTCTTGATGGCTGCAAGCTAGGGCATCATGCATTATTTATGAGCTCACTGTTTGAGCACCAACCAATCAAATAGGGACATGAGGTGCTCAAACAATGAGCTCATATTTACAATATATTTAGTCTTAATAAAATCTTATAAAACAACATATATTGTGTGAAGTTTTTGATATCTCTTTATTTGTTTTGTTGCTGATATTCAGTATGTTGTACACCCCGTTTATGATCATTTCATGAGGAAATGTCTTGATGGCTGCAAGCTAGGGCATCATGCATTATTTATGAGCTCACTGTTTGAGCACCAACCAATCAAATAGGGACACGAGGTGCTCAAATAGTGAGCTCATAAACAATATATTTAGTGTTAATAAAATCTTATAAAACAACATATATTGTGTGAAGTGTTTGATCTCTCTTTATTTGTTTTGTTGTTGATATTCACTGTGGTACTCCCTGTTTATGATCATTTCGTGAGGAAATGTCTTGATGGCTTGCGGGCTGCAAGCTAGTGCATCATGCATTATTTATGAGCTCACTGTTTGAGCACCGAACAATCAAATAGGGACATGAGGTGCTCAAACAATGAGCTCATAAACAATATATTTAGTCTTAATAAAATCTTATAAAACAACATATATTGTGTGAAGTGTTTGATCTCTCTTTATTTGTTTTGTTGTTGATATTCACTATGCGGTACTCCCCGTTTATGATCATTTCATGAGGAAATGTCTTGATGGCTTGCGAGCTGCAAGCTAGGGCATCATGCATTATTTATGAGCTCACTGTTTGAGCACCAACCAACCAAATAGGGACATGAGGTGCTCAAATAGTGAGCTCATAAACAATATATTTATTCTTAATAAAATCTTATAAAACAACATATATTGTGTAAAGTGTTTGATCTCTCTTTATTTGTTTTGTTGTTGATATTCACTATGTGGTACTCCCCGTTTATGATCATTTCATGAGGAAATGTCTTGATGGCTTGCGGTCTGCAAGCTAGGGCATCATGCATTATTTATGAGCTCGCGGTTTGAGCACCGACCAATCAAATAGGGACATGAGGTGCTTAAATAGTGAGCTCATAAACAATATATTTAGTCTTAATAAAATCTTATAAAACAACATATATTGTGTGAAGTGTTTGATCTCTCTTTATTTTTGTTGTTGTTGATATTCACTATGTGGTACTCCCCGTTTATGATCATTTCATGAGGAAATGTCTTGATGGCTTGCGGGCTGCAAGGTAGGGCATCATGCATTATTTATGAACTCAGTGTTTGAGCACCGACCAATCAAATAGGGACATGAGGTCCTCAAACAACGAGCTCATAAACAATATATTTAGTCTTAATAAAATCTTATAAAACAACATATACTGTGTGAAGTGTTTTTCTTTATTTGTTTTGTTGTTGATATTCACTATGTGGTACTCCCTGTTTATGATCATTTCATGAGGAAATGTCTTGATGGCTTGCGGGCTGCAAGCTAGGGCATCATGCATTATTTATGAGCTCATTGTTTGAGCACCGACCAATCAAATAGGGACATGAGGTGCTCAAACGGTGAGCTCATAAACAATATATTTAGTCTTAATAAAATCTTATAAAATAACATATACTGTGTGAAGTGTTTGATCTCTCTTTATTTGTTTTGTTGTTGATATTCACTATGTGGTACTCCTCGTTTATGATCATTTCATGAGGAAATGTCTTGATTGCTTGCGGGCTGCAAGGTAGGGCATCATGCATTATTTATGAGCTCACTGTTTGTGCACCGGCCAATCAAATATGGACATGAGGTGCTCAAACAGTGAGCTCATAAACAATATATTTAGTCTTAATAAAATATTATAAAACAACATATATTGTGTGAAATGTTTGATCTCTCTTTATTTATTTTGTTGTTGATATTCACTATGTGGTACTCCCTGTTTATGATCATTTCATGAGGAAATGTCTTGATGGCTTGCGGGCTGCAAGATAGGGCATCATGCATTATTTATGAGCTCACTATTTGAGCACTGACCAATCAAATAGGGATATGAGGTGCTCAAACAGTGTGCTCATAAACAATGCATGATGCCCTAGTTGTAGGTAGTTATCTCTTCTATAATGTTGGAGGAGTGAAAGGCAATGATCAATGAGGTTGTTGCTATTAGATCATACATTAATACACTTACTGTTTTGAATTTGAGCTCGGGCATCATGCAATGTTATTGCTATCATTGCATGCTTGCTGCTATTGTGTACCATATATTGTTTTATACACATAGAACAATAGGTTTGGGGACTTAGACTTATGTTCAATCCTTAGTAATGGTTTGGGGAATTAATAACTAGATGAGTGACTACAGTACCCTAGTTTGCATTATTAGATGATCTTTTTAAATTTGTGTTCATTTCATGCAAAGATACATGTAAAGGAAAAGAAATTTTTGCATCTAAATATTACATGTATATATATATGAAAAATAACTTGTATATACTATACAAGGAAAATAATTTTCAGAAGAAAATGCAAGAGTACAAGCATACATAAGAGGATGAACATAAATAATAAGAGTGCCAGACATTGCCTAAAGTGATAAATTTTTGACCCGGGTATGAATTTAGTGTGCCCCTATGTGATCTAGAACCTGCAAAGAAAAGAGAGATGGGGGTTAGATAAAAAACATCTAAGCAATGAATGACATCCTATTATTGATCATCATCTACAATTATGTATGTGCATAGTCAAACCATAAACTTTTGAAAGAAAAACCAAGCTCACAGTCTCAATGAAATAAACAGTGCATAAAACAATATATGGTGCACAATAGCAGCAAGAATGCAATGACAACAATCCCTATTTTATTACTGATCTCCCTATTTACATCTTTTCATCAAATGACCCAAAAACATCAAGAATGGTCCTATATGGTCGCTAATAGCCAAATTTTAGAAGAATATAAATGAATGCAAACATACATAAGTGGATGAACATAAATAATGAAGGTCCTATATGGACAATTCTAATGCTTTTCCATCACAACAATTGAGCATTCATCATTTGTTATATGAGCAGGTGAAAAACATGCAGACATCCAAACATGTGTACTGTGAGCTTTCTTGCAACAAATGAACTTGTGATGATTTTCACAATAGTACACGTGTTGAAGGAAAACTCATAGTACTTCTTAGGAAAATATGAATGTTCATCACCTGTGCATATCAGAGTTGACCAAAGAAGGTATATGCACAACAAAACAAATAAAGAGAGATCAAACACTTCACACAATGCCTTGAAGGTAATAGAAACGATCAAACACTTCAAAATAAGGACATAAGTAATAAAATAGGGACATCAAATAGGGATATCAATAATAAAATAATACACTTACTGTTTTGAATTTGAGCTCATAAAGATTAAGATATCCCTATTTTATTACTAATGTCCCTACTTACATCTTTTCATCAAATGACCCAAAAATATCAAGAATGGTTCTATATGGTCACTAATAGCCAAATTTCAGAAGAATATGAATGAATGCAAACATACATAAGTGGATGAGCATAAATAATGAAGGTACTAGACATTGCCTAAAGTAATGAAGTGTTGACCCGGGGTTCAATCTAGTACATGCTCTTGTATGATCCAAAACTTGCAAGGAAGGAAAAGATGGGGTTAGATCCAAAGGATCTAAGCAATGCCTAGCACCCTATTACTGATCCTCATCTACAATTATGCATGTGCATAGTCAAGCCATACACAGACTCAACAACATGGTAGCATTGATCCAATAACATAAAATACATTACAAATGCCAAGCTCACGGTCTTAGTGAAATAAACAGTGTATAAAACAATAGATGGTGCACAACACCAACAAGCATGCAATGACAGAAATAACATTGCATGATGCTCGAGCTCAAATTCAAAATAGTAAGTGTATTAATGTATGTTTGCATGATACCAGATATTAAACAATGAGCTCATGAACAATGTCAGTATTAAATAGTGAGCTCATGAACAATGTATGATGCCCTAGCTTGCAGCCCACAAGCCATCAAGACATTTCCTCATGAAATGATCATAAACGGGGAGTACCACATAGTGAATATCAACAACAAAACAAATAAAGAGAGATCAAACACTTCACACAATGCCTTGAAGGTAATAGAAACGATGCCCTAGCTCTCAGAGCTCGTAGGTCATCAAGCATTCCAAATGAAAAGATGTAAACAATGCCAGTATTAAACAGTGAGCTCATGAACAATGTATGATGCCCTAGCTTGCAGCCCGCAATCTATCAAGACATTTCCTCGTGAAATGATCATAAACGGGGAGTACCACATAGTGAATATCAACAACAAAACAAATAAAGAGAGATCAAACACTTCACACAATGCCTTGAAGGTAATAGAAATGATGCCCTAGCTCTCAAAGCTCGCGGGTCATCAAGCATTCCAAATGAAAAGATGTAAAGAATGTCAATATTAAACAATGAGTTCATAAACAATGTATGATGCCCTAGCTTGTAGCCCGCGAGCCACCAAGACATTTCCTCATGAAATGATCATAAACAGGGAGTACCGCATAGTGAATATCAACAACAAAATAAATAAAGAGAGATCAAACACTTCAGACAATGCCTTGAAGGTAATAGCAATGATGCCCTAGCTCTCAAAGCTCACGAGTCATCGAGCATTCCAAATGCTAAGATGTAAACAATGCCACTATTAACATTCATATTGTGCCATTAAATCAACAAATGTCATGAAAATGAAATTGAGTTAATGAGAAGACAAAGCTCGAATACCTACCTCAAGTGCTAGTGCCTTCTTCCCACATAGTGTCGGCCTCTTCGTAAATGCCAAACTCAAATTCCCTCTTCGCACCACGCAAAAGTGCAGTGCCATGTTTGCGGCAGCTGTTCGAATTCACAAAAATTACAAATGAAACTTTCTTTTTCTTTTTTATTGTTTATAACCAAATGGGTGTCACAATTACGATGACATCATCGCTATTATGACACCGTTGGAGGCACTTGCAAAAAAAAACACAAAATGTAGTGGCGTCGCAAATTGGCATCGAAATTTGACCCCAAATGTTGTAGTGAATTATGCAAGACTCTATTTATCAATGACATTCTAGTTAATTTAAATAAAGTTCTAATGAATATCGATGAGGATTTGATGATACCAAAACCAATGCACTATGATCTAGGCATAATGAGCCAATGCCGAGATACCCCATCTTGTGGATTGAAGATTGGGATGGATTTGAGATTAGGGTACCAGAAATATTCTGTAACTTGAATTTCCTTATCTGGAAAAATCACATTAAAAGGCCTATTAACTACTTTTGGTTTGTTGAATATCTCTCTAAGAAAGGAATAGGGGGATATGAGGAGGCTTTAGACATTGCACACACATCTTTCCTTAATGAGGATGAAGACATAAGAAAGACTGTGGAAGGATCCAACAAGGGTGTAAAGCAAGGATGAAAGAAGACAATGTTAGCTGTGAACAATGAGGGTCCTAGTAAGGTTCTTGATGACAAAAAAGGAAAGGGTATCAAACTAGGTTAGAACTAATACATAGGACTAGGGAGGGGGATGGAACCTTATGGTTTTATTAAAATATACACTAGTACTTAAGCTTATTTCATTTTGGATAACGAAATCTGGAACATGTTGGCTATTTTGGTTTTAAGCTCGTAAATTATGATGATTGTTTAAATATCAAAGCTCTTCTCTACCAACAAACACAAACTTATTAATATAGTTATAATAGATTATGATGCTTATAATCGGTCTTTGTTTCTCTCTCTAGAAAATAAGGATTAATTTGTTATTCATAAGTAGGATTGGAGGCTTACAGGATCAGAGCATATGCAATCTTTGTGTAGCATAATGTAATATTGTGTTAATTTATCTATCTTTTGGAGTAATCTATGTATCACTTTTATATTTGGATTTGAAAGCCGTTGAGAGAATTTTGATCTCCTTCATAAATTTCTTTTGACCTGGGGTATGTATGTGCAAAGTCTCTCTATATCTGGCCTATATGGATTCTTGGTTCTTATATATATATAGTTTTATATGTTTATCTTCTCATATACACACACTCGCATATTCATATGTGTGTGTCTATATATATATATATATATATATATATATATATATTTCTATTTCCATTCTTATTAATTCATATTTAGACATTTTAATATACACTCTTATATATAGATACATGTATACATACATACATATATACATGTATATATACATATATATACATGTGTGTATATATATATATACATATATACATGTATATACATATATATATATACATATATACATGTATATCCATGCTTGTCTCCTTTCATTCTAAGCTTTTGTTCTATTCCGAGCATTGACTCTCTTGGGTGGTCCTTCTAGTATAAAGCTTTAGCCTTGTCTTTAATCACATGGAATATTTACTTTCAATTTTAAATAGGCCGCTAGTACTTAATGGAACCTCCTTGTGTGTGTGAAAATTGTACCTATTTAGAAGACACAACACATCCTGTCATTATTGATTAATGACCAGACAATATGCAAGAAAAAAATACATCATTAACCAGAAGATTTACTACCTTCTAGTAGATGTGAGTATGGTATTCTCAGAATTTGACCGAGATCAATGACAATGCAATGCCTAAACGAAGGATTTAAATGCAAAATCTATGAGATGGATGCAAGATTTAGTCTATGTTTTTGGATTTTCTATGCAAATAAAAATGTAAGCTAAAATGAAATTGATCTAAAAATTTAAAATCAATGAATTGAAAACTAGCTATGAATGCCAAAACATGAAAACAAGATTAGCAATGATTCTCCAAAGTTGCACAATCTCAAGAATTCAACAATATAGCGCATCTATTCTCCAAATTGCACGTGGTTTCTGAATATTGATTGTGAAGGACTAAGGCCTGTTTATATAGAAATCCAAGGTTTGAGAACTCATGGAAAGCTCAAAAATCACTCCTTGATCAACTCGAATTGATTGGTGAGTTATCAAGAAATTAGAAATAGTTATCTAGTAAAATCATGCAAATCATCTTTTTAACTCATAATTGGAAGTTGAGATCTCTCCAATCTGCTTTTCAACTCATAATCACATGTTTCAAGTTTAGAAAGTTAACAAATAGAATTTAATAGTTGATTTTGAGTTTAACTGCTTTTCTGATTTTTGCATAGATAATTATTGATTTATTTAATTTCCATGTGTTTTATTCTCAACTTAACTGAGTTAATTTTAAAAATAACTGATTTATGGGTTAATCAATCATTTAATCAAACTTTATCCAAAACTATATTATTAAATTTGACAATTTGATTTTAATCAAATAAATAAATATTCAATTGATTATTTTTAGAAATTGTGATTTATTGTCAAATAAACAATATTAACTAAGAATAGTTTTAATTAAATATAATTAAATATAATTAAAATAATTAAGTGGTTGAATAAAGTTTAATTAATTAAATATTTAACATATTCAATTAATTGACTTTGGATAAATAAAATACTATCATTTATTGCCAAATAATATTTAATTAGAAATAATTAGGATAAATTAGGAATATTTAGGAATATTCCTCAATGCAGAATTAGAATAGGATCGATTAGGGTTTCGATGATTCGATGTGCAGATGTGCCTTAGGTTAGGACTTTAGGGTCGATTTCGATCGATTTGTTGATGTAGGAGGTCAATGGTACTGAAGCCCATTTTTGGGGTGTTACATTTTGCCCCTCTTTGAATTACTGGGCGAAGCGCAATGGTTCAAAGATAAATATGTTTGGATGAGATCCAGACTCAGTTATGTGATGGAGAAAGTGATCCTGAAAGATTAACCAATTCCGAGATAGAAATCAATTGAAAGATTTGAAGATGTTGATTCAAGTCCCGATTGACCAAAGAATCGAGATGATGTTAACGGTAACAACAATGAACTTGTGATTATGAAGAAGTGATAAAACACCTGATTCTAGACCTTTGATTACAAGGAATTGAATATCCTGATTCCATACCTGATTGTCCAAAGGAATTGAAAGGATCCCAAATCTGAACCCTTCAGTTACGAAGAATCAAGGAAATAACACATCTGAACTGATGGTTACGAAGAGTTGAAGTAATTTACAAGATTAGGAGAACACCAGAGTGATATGGATTTCGATGAATCTGATATGCCCCAAGCGACGAGGACTTTTTATGAGTCGACAATTAGATGTGGTTGTTGTCTTGATTGTTGAAGAAATTTGAAAAAGAATAGATTTAATAATGGTTAATTGTATAAAATATCATGCCCCCTTCAGGATTAAAATCAAAATCTGATGAGAAAGCCAGCATGAAATGATTAGAAATAACATAATTGATTGTAGAAGTGGTTTTACACGTCTGGGGACACGTTTTGCATCGTTTAGAGGTTGTATTGACCAAGTTTGACTAGGTTTGACCATAAGTTGACCATGGTTGATCAAGTTGAAATTCAAAAATTTTGATGTTTGATAATCAGATAAGTTGAATGCTAGATTTTTGTGATGTCATGAAGGTCGATTATGCAAGCAGTCGGTTGTCCTGGGTCCAAAATTTTAAATCATGTTTTTTTGACAAACTAAACGATCTCATATTTCAATTTTGATCCCAAAAATGTTGGATGAGTAATGGAAGTGTATGGCTTAATTTATGTTTTATGGATGAAAATGTATGTATGCAATGATTATACGAGATGAGTATCAAATGTAAATGATTTTATATGTAAATGCAACGATACACATGATGTTTTTGCAGGTACATGAAGAGTTCAAGTGCTTAGTCGTTGTCAAAAAGGATGTTTAACCCAGAACGACGACTGCTTGCTGATTAGTTGGAGAGACCTTCACGTGATGCTCAATCCTTGTGATGTGTTTTAGTGCAATTTTGAGAATATCGAATGCCATGCTGAATTTGAATCATGAAAGAGATGCAACTAGACTAAATGCAAATGAAAATGAAATGCAAACCTAGGACTTAGTCACTGATCATTTGTCGGTCTTTATCGTCACTGAATATTTTAGGTAACACCGGATAGTTGATACAATGTCCACTAGTTAGACAACCATGAACATATGAATATTGATTTTTAGTCAGAAATGTCAAATTAGATATAAGCACCAAGGCACATGAGCCAAGATAACCTGATTATCATGTCTATTTTGATTTATCAATTTGTATAAGCATAAGAGCATAAACACTGTGATGACTTGAATACGCCTTGCATAAAAACACACCAAGTAGTTGGGAGATCATCCTTGTTCCAATGTGAATTACCCGTAGTGACCCTTTATCATTCACGTCCTTGGGTAAGATCACATTTCACAATAGGAATGAGAAATAACTCAAAAAGACAAAGTTATACCTAACTTCCCTAAAGTATCCGGGTATCAAAGGTCGAGGTACACGTGGCCATCCAATTGTGATGGAGGCACTTATAGTGGACACCAATTCAATCTAGAGTTTCTAGAGTGATTAGATTTTCAGTTACAAATAGAAAACAAATAAAAGATTATGCCCCCAGTCATTGCTCTCTAAATCTTGTAAAAGGACATCTTCGATGAGCTCTAATAGACATAATATGCAAAAATCTCATGTGAATCAGTGAGCATACAAAAAGATATGAATATTTCAAGATTGAGTTGTTTAGTGTTGCAGTTTTCTTGTGTTGGTGGTAATTGCAAAAATCCTTTTCTGGAAGGGAGATAGATAGACAAACTCAGATAAAGCTTGAAACGATACTGACTAGATATGCCTCGTCTGAGATATTGAGGACCGTAGGATATGACACTGATTGCCCCCAAGTTTGGAAATGTTGATAGGATGTAGACACTTGTTTGGTGTACAGACTGACTTTATTGAATTGTAGGATATATACAAACTAAAGTAGCACATAAAGCTTGGAAAATACCAAGATTGTTTTGATAGATGGAGTGTTTTGTACAAGTGGCACCCGTTTGCCGAGTTTTCACCATCTTGGCGGAGATTCTATTTTTGCTACCAAGGTGTCTGTTTACCAGGTTTTCACCGAGACACTTTTTCTTCTTTTTTTGTATTTTTTATCTTTTCAATTTTTGTTATAGTATTTTTCCATTTTTTTATTTTTTTTGTTGAATCACCAAGGCACTTATTGCTAGGTTTTCACTAGGATGATCATTTTTTCAGGACTTTTTCTAATTTTTATACCTTTTTCAGGACATTTTCGACATACTGAATGTCTTAGGTGTAGAATTTCTCCAGATGAAGAACATTGATTAGTTCTCAGAGCTGTTCTCCTTTAGTCATTGAGAGTTGATAGGCTCTAGAGCGAAAAGAAGTAGTGATAACAAAGGGACCCAACTAGTTGGGTTCAAACTTCCCCTTGCATTTTCGATGGGATTGATTTTTAGTGTTCTCTCTCAAGACTAGATCACCAACCTTAAATTCTCTATGTCTGACCTTCCTTTTGTAGCCTCTAGACATTCGTTTCTGGTATAATCTGAGATGATCATACACTACTTGTTTGTGCTCATCTAGTAGTTCAAGTTCTTGTAACCTAGACTCTCTGTAATCATCATCGGTTACTAGACCATGCATTATGATTCTGAATAATGAGATTTCAACCTCTATCGGAAGTACCACTTCAGACCCATATACTAAAGTGAAGGGAGTAGCCCCAATAGGCATTCTGATACTTGTTCTGTAAGCCCAAAGAGCTAGATTTATCATTAGATGCCAATCTCGTCATATTTTGTTGACCGTGCGATGTAAGATTTTTAGTAAGTTATTATTGGACGCTTCAACTTGTCCATTCCCTTGTGGGTAGTAAACATATGACTAATGTTGAGTTATCTTGACTTTGGAACATAACGAGTCTAGATCCTTGTTCTTGAATTGGCCTCCATTGTCAGTGATGATGGAGTGTGGGATACCATACCGACAAACTATGTAGTTCATAATGAACATTGAGATCTGTTTGCCGGTTGCTTGCATCAATGAAACTGCTTCAAACCATTTTGTGAAATAATCATTGCCATTATAATATGGGTATGACCATTTGATGAATGTGGATATATGGATCCTATGAGATCAAACGCCCATTGTTGAAAAGGCCATTTTTTTGTAAAGGGAATCAAATCTCTTCCTGGCACGTGAATCAAGTTACCATGGACCTGGCATTTCTGACAATTCTTAGCATATTTCATGACCTCTTTCTCCATATTTGGCCAATAGTACCCCGCTCTAATGATTTTTTCAGCTAATGTTAGACCATTGGAATGTGATCCACAAATGCCTTCATGGACTTCCTCTAATGCGCATTGTGACTCTTCACGTTCTAAACATCTAAGAAGTGTACCATCCAGACTTCGTTTGTATAGACTATTACCAATGATGACATACTGTGATGCGTTTTAGATAAGGTAACATTTTTTATGGAGGTTAAAGGTATCGGGAATGATTTGGTCTCGAAGGTAGGAGTATATGTTTTGCAACGAGAGGAATCATGACCAAAAATGGTACAAATCATGCGGGTTTCTGGGTAGTCATAGGCAGGGAATGAATGCTTCCACCAAGAACTCGTAGTGTAGCTCATGTTCGGGCTGCTATAGAAGAGATGATAGCATTGCCATGGCATCAGCTACCTTGTTCTCCATTCTAGGTATCAGTTCAAATGTTACATAAATGAAATACTTCTTATGATCATCTATCATGCGGTTGTATGGAAAAGATCTTTTCATCTTTTTTTTGATACACATCGTTGACTTGATGAATGACCAATTGCGAGTCTCCATGAATGTGTAGTTCCATTACCCTCCATTCAATTGCTATTTTCATTTCGTTTAACAAAGCTTCATATTCAACTATGTTGTTGGTGCAAGGGAACTTGATTCTGAATGCTTTTGGAATGGAGTAACTCTGAGGTGTGATGAACAATATACCATCTCTGGATCCATTTTGTGTATAAGATCCGTCAAAGGATATGTGCCATGTTCTGGAAGATAGGTGAATAATAGAGGATTTCAGAAATTCCATTTGCATTGGTCGATATCAAACATTGGAGCTTCAACTAATTTATCTATGATGACTTGTCCTTTGATGGATTTTCATTCAATATAATCAATGTCAAATTAGCTCAGTAGCATCACCCATTTTGCTAATCTACCTATGAGAGAAGCTTTGCTTAACAAATATTTCAATGGATCAATATTTGCTACTAGTTGTGTGGTATGAGCTAACATGTAGTGTCTCAGTTTCTACGATGCAAAGATCATGGCTAGACATGCCTTCTCTATCATAGAATAGTTCTTTTCATAAGCCACCAATGTTTTGCTGATATAGTAGATAGCTCTTTCCCATTTATTATCATCATGTTGCACCAATAATGCCCCCAGTGATGTATCTATTGCGGAGACTTACAATATTAACGATTTTCCCTGAATAGAAGGCACGGGAATTGGTGGATTTGCCAAGTATTGTTTGATATGATTAAATTTATTTTCACATTCTTCACTCCAGTTGTAAGTCACACCTTTATGCAATGTTTTAGTGAAAGGTTGTGATATGTCAACTAACTGAGAGATGAAGCATCTGATAGATTGTATCCTCCCTTACAGAGTGACTTATGTTCTTAGGAGGTTGCATCTCCATGATTGCTTTGAATTTTGATGGATCTACCGCAATACCTTTCTTTGAAACAATGTATCCTAGAAGCTTTCCTGAAGGGACACCAAAGGCACATTTCTTAGGATTTAGTCAGAGACTAAATTTTTCCATTCTATCTAGTATTGTACCCAAGTCAGCTAAATGTTCAGATCATTTCATTGACTTAGCTAAGGTGTCACCAACATAGTCCTCCATATTATTATGCATCATATCATGAAAGATAGACGTCATGGCTATTTGATATGTGGCACCAACGTGCTTAAGACCAAATGGAATTACGTTCCAGCAGAAAGTACCCCATGCACAGGTGAAAGTTGTTTTCTCTTGATCTTCTGGAGCTATCTTGATTTGATTGTATCTAGAGAAACCGCCCATTAAAGAGTAAATTTTAAATCCCACAGTCATATCCACTATCATATCGATGTTTGGTAGTGGAAAATCATCCTTAGGACTTGCTTTGTTTACATTTCTAAAATCTATGCATACTCTGATAGATTTATCTAGTTTTGATACTGGAACTATGTTTGAGATCCATTTTGCATAATCTATAACTCGGATAAATCCGGCTTTAAGCAATTTCTCTAGCTCAGCTTTGACAAGGAGTGCATCATGAGGATGCATCTTTCGCAACTTTTGATTGATAGGTTTAACTCCTGGAGAAATAGAGAGATGATGCATGATGAGATTAGGATCCAATCCTAGCATATCTTAATATTTCCATGCAAAGTTGATCTTTTTCTCTGTTTAAAACTTGGTAAATGCCTATTTTTCTTCTTTTGACAGAGATTGTGCTACATGAATTAATTGAGGTTCCTCTACTGTACCCAGATTGATAGGATGAGTTGGTTCTATCAAAACTGGTGATCTGTCCTATACGTGACTCAAAAGGACATCAAATATCTCATACTTAGGCACCTTAGTGAGGTTTTCACCTTCGGATACGTCTTTTTTTTTTATTATTTTTGGTTTCGAATCTGTCACATAGTGGTTTTCACCCTCATAACTCTTTTTCTTTTTTCTTTGATTCTTTTAATTGAGATATTTGATATCCTATTCCATCATGCTTACACTAGGTTCACTTATGGAAGTCTTCATGGGTTCTATCGCGTTTAGGTAGCATGCGAGAGTGTAGTCAGTTCAAAAAGTATGGATGTCTTGGCTTGGATTAGTGGATGTTTGGTCAATGAGTTCGGGATGTTGAATAGTAAGTGTAGGAAAGGATTGGATGATAGTGCTCACACATATAGTGTTGTCATCATTGGTTCTGATTTGACTCTCGAATTCAAAGATGATATTACTACTCAAAATGTTCAGTTCGTTAGGCGTCTCAACGTCATCATTGGATCCTGTGTTAGTAATAAGTGAATCAGATTCACGAGGTTCATCATTTAGTTCTAGACTCACGTTGGATGTAGGTGCGTATTGGTGAATAACATCTATATATTTTTCTATTATAAGCTCATCATCTTTTGGAACAATTCCCCATTCAAAGTCACTAGATTCCTCATCAGGATCTCTAGGAAAGTCAAGAACATGTGTAAAATCAAGATGAATCCCCCAAGTAGGATTACCTTAAGAGTCTGAACGGAATTCATATTCATGAGAATGTGTCTCAGAATCACTAGAGAGTCCCAAATGTTCACCTATTATGAGGGATGTCTCTTCTTCTATTAGATCATTTTGTTCTTTTGGAGTAGTAAGTTCTTGTGTGTCTACCACATTGATTCTCTCTTTAGGTGTCTAATCATATTTGAGAAGGTCTAATATATTCTTGGGGACACGTTCATAAGGAAAAACATTTGTCATGTCTGAATCATTAGTGTCTGAGTGTTGTGTTTCTTCCTTTTGCTGAGTATTTGTTCTTGGTTCTATCTGTTCTATGACATGTGTAGAGTTTCCACTGAGATCGAAAGGTTTCTTCTGATAACCTATGCATGTTGTATCCTTATTTGTTTTTCCACAATGTTCGATGGGTTTGATGATACCTTTGCCTCGTGTTCCTAGATATCCTTTTCCAATATATCTCATCTTGGAGATTAGTTTGTGACTTGGCCCATAGGATTTTGAAGGAACGTTGATTGATTTAGAGTGACATGTTTGAACTATTTGTGATTGAGATTCATCTTTGTATAACCAAGAAAGCACAACTTATTCATCATTAGATTCCTGTTTGGATACTTTTTCCATGATGAAACTCTCGTTAAAGATAACCTGGGGTTCTTTAGTTGTAGGTTTCACTTTCTTTGAATGTTGTCCATAAGACTTAGGCAAAAGCGGGATAGATGTGAGAGATAGGACTGGTTCCATAGTGTATTCCCCCATGCCTATATCTTTGATCTTGATTTCTTTTACTATGTCTTCCATTTTAGATGTAGATGCTATGTCAACTTGTTTGGTAGAAGACTCTATGTTGTGTGGGACAAGTTTGTCTACACTTTCCTTCAAAGCATTGCAAGATGCTGACATGTCTGCAGGTATAGTGACCTCTACTCCATCATAGGAAAATTTGACACATTGGTGGTACATTGATGGAATAGCTTGCATCTCGTGAATCTAGCACCTTCCTAAAAGGATGTTATAGGCTAGTGGGAGGTCCAACACTTGACAAGTGATATCTCTGATGACGGGTCCTGTTCTGATAGGTAGCATAATGACTCCTTTTGATGATCTTTCTTGTTCATTGTATTCCTTGATGGTTATTTTCTTTTTAGGATCAATAACATCTTCTAACATTCCCAATTGTGTAACTAGTTTATAAGAACAAATGTTTAGACTAGATCCCCCACCTATCAAAACACGCTTGATGTGACGGTTCTCAATTAGGACTTCAATATGCAAGGGCTGGTTATGTAGATGAATCAGTGAGTTGTCATCTTCCTCTGCAAAGGAAATATATTGAGGGGAAGTCAGATGACCCACCATGGTTTAAAATCGATCAAGATCAAGATTTTCTGGAACATTGGAATTGAGCAGAGCTTTGTCTAGGACAACTCAATGAGCAGGAGAGATTCAATGCAACTCAAATATAGATATCTTTGCATTCGCATGTTGAAGTTTCCGAATGATGTTGTATGATGTCATTTTGGACTCTTTCGAATTGGCAAATTTAGGTGCAGTCCTTTGTTTAGATGCAGATGCAAGATTGAAAGGTACCTTTGGGGCATTTGATGAACCTGAGTTTGGTCCTGGAAGAGTTACTTGAGCTTGAGATCGAGTGACTGCATTAGCTGATCTGTTATCTCTGTCCTTTTTGACAATAGTGATGACATTGTAGTGTTGAGATGTGCATGGTTCTACCATGTTGATGACATCATTTTTGTTGGAGTAAGTGTAATTGACCTTAGCACCCATGTTTGGTTTAGAAGATGAATTTCCTTGGGTGTGTTTCGGAAAAGGTTCTGTGAATGTTGTATGATCGTTATTGGACTTATGGTTGTCAATCACAATTTCTCTAGTGTCAATTTTGTCTTGAATAAGATATTTCAAACACATGCAATTGTTGGTTTTATGACCCTTGTTTCGATGGAAGTCACAGAAATTAGTCTCTTTCCACCATCTAGGTTTGACTTCGGGGTCATATGGTTTGATCTCAGGTAATGTGATGATGTTATTTTCCAATAAGGTTCTCATGGAAGATTCCAAGGCCTCACCCAAAGGAGTGAACTCGCATTTTAGTTTTTTAACCCATGGCTTGTACTCATTCGACTTTTTAGAAAGCTCAGTTGATTGCTTTTCTGAGGCTTTTATAGCTTGAGTACGAATAGTGAGGTTAAATGCTGGTACTTTGGGTGGAGCACTGATGTGATCAACAACACCATCCGTGAAAACATTCTTATTCTTGTTCTAGAATTTGACTTTGTCTTTGTCTTTGTTGTTTGAACTAGACTCTGAATCATACTTGTTCTCTTTATGAAGTGAGATATCCCCTTTGCGAACAAGTACATCCTCTATTTTCATGGCACAATCCACCATTTTGTCAAATGAGGTATGATTTTGCATTTGAAGATGATAGTTCATCTCTAGAATTAGATTGTTGATGAAGATCTCTAGTTTCTCTTTATTCAGGATCTGTTGGGGATATAGCGAGAACTTCTTCCTCCATCATTTGAGGAAAGTCAAGAATGATTCTCCTATTTTTTGTTTTAAATTATAGATGTCAATCATGGTGACAGGATATTGGATGTTGTAGGAGTATTATTGATAGAACAATTTGATTAACTCCTCAAAAGTTTTGATGGTTGGAGGTATTTTAGAGAACCAGTTGATGGCCACTCCTCCCAAAGATCATGGGAAGAGACGCATTAAGAATGTTGGTTCATGCATGAACTCCATGGATAGAGTGCAAAACTCTTTGACATGATCTTGAGGATCTGAATTTCCATCCTATTTGTCATATTTAGGTAGTTCCACCCCTTTCGAGAATGGTGCCATATACAAGCTCCGATCAAATGGAAATGGACACAAGGCATCCATAGAGAATTCTTTGGGTTCTTTCTCTTTTTCCAGCTTGTTAAGTTTGACTTGCATAGCATGAATTTCTTTCATCATAGCTGTGATAGGGGTCTCTTCTTGTCGTGTGACGATACTGTTGACATTGAATTTGTGAGGAAGTTTGGCTCCTTGTCATGCCATTTCAAGGAAGTATGTCTCTTTGTCTTCTCATAAGAAGTGTTTCATCATTTTCTTAAAGAGATCATCATCTCGGTATTGTGCAATTTCAGAAGGGGTGGGTTCTTGATTCCCTTATTCCTTAGAGTTGTGACCTTGTGAGCCATGGAGAGCTGCTCTTTGAGACATGACAACATGTTGATTGAGAACTTAAGTTAATTTAGGAGGGGTTGTGTGACCTCCTTTTAAATGCAAATTGCTTTGTTTGTCTTCTTTGTAAAGATTTGGATCGTATGGTTGATGAAAAGACTGAACTATGAGAGAAGATGAAGGTGATGTCTTTGGATCTTCTCTTGGTTTTCTATGTGAAGAGGCTCTAGTTTCTACCATTAACCTTAGGTGAATCTTTAGAGAAAGATAAGACAACTGATAGATAATCTGATTTAGGAAATATCGAGTGATGCAACCTTGTCAAGATAGGATTGGATGGTTGATGAAAGGATTGATTGGATGTAAATGAAGGATATTGTGCCCAAGATGTATGGGTAGATGCCCACAAGATGGTGGACACGAATTCACAACACTTAGCCATTCTGAGATGGTGAAATGAGGTTGTTTTGACAAGGTTTTTGACACAGGACAAAACATGATTCAGACTAATCAATCAGATGACAAATTGATCTAAATAGATCACTTTAGGAAAAGTAAAATGTATTCACTGTTTGTCTACTTTGTACCTGACATAGTGGGTTTTCTGACATAATTTGACCAGGGTTGACTGTTGACTGGTTTTTTTGACAAAATTTGGACTTTCTAACAATTTGTGCAAAATCTCGTATGACAGTATGCAAGCTCGTACGAAACTTGAAAGGGTCTAGCACGACAATCCAGAGGCTCGTATGACAGTTGATACCAAGAATAACTTTTTCTTTTAGATAAATGGCAATTCTCGTATGACAGTGGATAAGTTCTCGTATGACACTTGGAGGAACAAATAAATTTTCGTATGACAACTGAAGTGTCTGGACAATAGTTTACTCTAGAAAAGGATTTTTGCATCAATTTTTCAGGGTTTTTGGTATTTTCAGTCTGAGTTGGTTTTCCAAATTTTTTGTCCAATTTTTCAGATCTATGTTTGGGATTGTCTAAGGGTGTTTAACATAGAAATAGGCTCACAATCACAATAAAAACTTGGGAACTAACTCAATGATTCAAACACACCTAGCCTAACCTAACTAGGAGAAGATATGTATTACTTTCTCATTGACTTAAGAACACACTCAGAGACTCCTCAGAATATGGTGGTCCAACAACACGCAATGGATGTTGAAGCCCATATTAGTCAAGTTCAAGCATCATGGAGGGCTCGATATGATGAGTGTCTTGGGGTGATTACTATTCACCTTGCACAAGCACTGCGAATGCTGCAGAGGTATATCGGTAACAAACTAGCTTAGGCTATTAATCAAGGCATCTGTTCACAACTGTCTCCTATAGTCCTGCAATTAGGATTGAGGCTGTTAACCCTAGGAGTACTCTGATCTGTGTAGTCTTGCAAGCAAGATTTAATTGGCTCCGCTCTACACAAAATCAAAGCATGTTCATGGAATAAATCCAATGAACAATTGAAGCTATATCTTCCAAGGCTTTAACCTCAAGGAAGTGTCAAATTTTATAGTGAGGTGGAAGAGTTGGCTTAAGACTTGTCCCCACTCGGGTCATTCCTGGGAGCTTTTTACCTTGCTGACAAGCCCTCTAAAGGATTAAAGAAAATGTGAGTTTGGGGACCACAGGATCTGGGTTTTTGATTATCTGAAAGAGAAGAGCATAATCTCCTAACCTTGTCCTTTTCCCTATCCAAGACACACCAAGAAGAATTAATCTAGAGACAGTATGCAAACTGGCACTAGGGAAGATACCTTCTGGGTTTTGATTCTCCTAAGAAGGAAAAGAGCAGAATCCCCTCAATATATGCCTCAATGGCAATATACGCACAAAACTAATTAACTAGGTGCCTATGAAAACAAAGATATTTAAGAAAACAAAATATTTGCTCGATGAAGATTCGACAACTTGCAAAACCAAATGTCAGAAATTTTTGTTGATTTAGCGTCTTTGGCAAGCAATTTCTGTAAGGGTTTCATGCAAACAAGGGCTTAGAAGACAAGATTAGAAGAGGGGCCAAAAGAATATATTTTAATGCTCTGGTCTTCATCTCTCATCCTGCAAAAGTGTTAGGCTGTCTCAAATGATCACATACCAAAAAACAACAAGTGTTAGGGTAAGCTGTCAATCAAATCTCGAATCCAAAAATCTCAAAAACTGATCAGAAATTCCATATGACAATTGAAATACTGGCATGAAAAGTCATACAACAATATACCTCAACCCATACAACACTTCAGAAACGATACGACAATGGGTACTTGCAGATATGAAACTTCAAGTCTGATACGACAAAGTATATGAACCGGTACGACAATTCAGGAATGTCATCTGTCGTACGACAAACAGAGACTTCTGATACGAAACTCTGCAATTGTCGTATGAGGTTGGACGAAAACATTTCAAAACTCGAATCCTAAATAAAAATTTTCAGAAAATGGACGAAAAGAAAAATGGAAATCCGATGTCGAGCCCCACGGTGGGCGCCAAAAATGTGTGTGTGAAAATTGTACTTGTTCAGAAGACAACACATCAGGAAGACATTATTGATTAATGACCAGAAAATATGCAGTAAAGAAATACATTATTAACCAGATAATTTATTGCCTTGTAGTAGACGTGAGTATGGTATTCTTAGAATTTGACTGAGATTAGTGACAATGCAATGCCTAAATGAAGGATTTAAATGCAAAAGCTATGAAATGGATGCAATATTTAGTCTATGTTTTTGGATTTTCTATGCAAATAACAATGTAAGCTAAAATGAAATTGATCTAAAAACTTGAAATCAATGAATTGAAAACTAGTTATGAATGCAAAAAGAAGAAAACAAGATTAGCAATGATTCTCCAAAGTTGCACAATCTCAAGAATTTGACAGTATAACACTGCTATTCTCCAAATTGCATGTGGTTTCTGGATATCGATTGTGAAGGACCGAGGCCTATTTATATAGAAATCCAGGGTTTGAGAACTCATGGAAAGCCCAAAAATCACTCCTTGATCAACTTGAATTGATTGGTTTGTTATCAAGAAATTAGAAATAGTTATCTAGTAAAATCATGCAAATCATCTTTTTAACTCATAATTAGAAGTTGAGATCTCTCCGATTTGCTTTTCAACTCACAATCACATTTTGAGTTTAGAAAGTTAACAAATTGAATTTAATAGTTGTTTTTGAGTTTAACTACTTTTCTGATTTTTGCATAGATAATTATTGATTTATTTAATCTCCATGTGTTTTATTCTCAACTTAACTGATTTAATTTTAAAAATAATTGATTTATGGGTTAATAAATCATTTAATCAAACTTTATCCAAAATTATATCATTAAATTTGATAATTTGATTTTAATCAGTTAAATAAATATTGAATCGATTATTTTTAGAAATTATGATTTATTGTCAAATAAAAAATATTAATTAAGAATAATTTTAATTAAATCTAATTAAGTGGCTGAATAATGTTTAATTAATTAAATATTTAACATATTCAATTAATTGACTTTGGATAAATAAAATAATATCATTTATCGCCAAATAATATTTAATTAGAAATAATTAGGATAAATTAGGAATATTCCCCGATGCAGAATTAGAATAGTGTCTATTAGGGTTTTGATGACTCGATGTGCATATGTGCCTTAGGTTAGTACTTTAGGGTCGATTTTGATTGATTTGTTGATGTAGGAGGTCAATGGTACTGAAGCCCATTTTTGGGGTATTATACTTCTTATTTATGATTTGAATCCTCTTCTACACAATGGATACTAAACTTGATTGGTCTTTTATATTGAATGCCCTGTCCTTGGAAATATGTTCAGTGTGTATACTATGCATAATGTTTTTTGGTGACTTTCTAGTAGGGAATGATTATATTTACATAAGATTTATGTTTGATCCTCAGCTAGGCTATAAGACTAGGATGGTAGCATGACATGTTAGGTTATCAATTCCATGGGCTTTGGTGTTTCTGATAGCTTATGTTGATGACATTCAAAAGGTTAAGAGCATGTAGAGCACAATGATAATCTACTTATGGGAAGCTACACTTGTTTGCATATAACAATTGTTCATTAGGATTCAAACTGTTACAAGATAGGGTTGTTGTTGCACCAAAAGTATGACCTATTAATGTCCGATACAACCACTAGACTTATAGAAGACACAAGAGGCAGTTAAACCATGTCACAAATCTCGAGAAAAGTGCTGACCATTTTTCCAACAATCTCCCCCTCAGCGTTACCCAAGGGGATTCGAACCTCTGACTAAGCTCTAATACCACTTGTTACAAGAAATGGTTGTTGTTGCACCGAAAGATTGATAATGCCCGATACAACCACTAGACTTATAGAAGACACATGAGGTGTTTAAACTATGTCACGCATCCCGAGGGGAGCGTTGACCATTTTTCCAACACAAACATTCTAGTTTTTTAATACTTATGGCTAAAATTTGTACTTATTTATGTGCTAAATGAGTTGCAAGGTTTCTATCTCTTCTCAGCAGATAGAGAATGTTTGAAATGAGCTTTAATATATACATTCTTTACATAAAAAAGAAAGACTAACCAATGAACGAGTCTATAGTTATAATGGATTGCTTTATGATTTGGTTGGTTATCTTTATCTTCTTAACTTCTGTGATCTTCCTTATTTCATGAGCAAGGAATATGAAACATCTATAATGGAATCTAAGAAAGATGACATCTATGTTCTAGTAATACAATAGATATGTAGATCAAGGGTTGACAACTATGAAAGTAGTTTTGGTTTATAATTCGGGTTGCTTAAATATATGTTGAGATAACATGGATAAGGAGGAGAAAGGGGCCATGACTTTTTATTTTCAGGAACAAAAGAAAGGAAAGAGGAAACTTGCTAAAGCCATTACTGGAAATGGAAGGCAGTTCAGTTGGTCCCTTTAGGGTATGAAGGATCCTGGGAATAACAATAACTTATTTGCAATGTAACCTTACTTCTAGATTGTGGAGCATATATTATAGATAGTTTATTGTAACAAAAAGTCATATAAGACACACCAACTTGCATAAGTGTAAATTTCCTAAATTTGTACTTGGGAACATGTTTCCCTAAATCTGCACTTGTATTGAAACTTTGACAATCAGGAGGAGTATGTAATGAGAAAATAAAACAAAAACTTGAATGAAATATGTAAAGTGAGAGAATCTCACTAGACCACAGGTGAAGCTGTTGTAGTTTAAGAACATTACATTTGATCCGATCTTAAATAAGATCTGGGCTAGACTAGAGGTTTTCTTTCCTCCCTTCTTTCCTACTAGTGCCCACACTGAATGGAGGTGTAACATTTTGATTATATTAATAAATTTTTAAGGCTTTGGCCTTTTATTGATAAAAAAAAAAATCAAACAAAACATTTTATTTAAGTATAACATTTTAAAATCATATTTATTACTTATAAAATATTTATTAAATTTCTATTATTATAAAATAATTATCAAATAATAAGATAATTTTTAAAATATTATTTGTTGTGAAAAATATTATAATCTTTAATAATATCATATGAAAGAATCATATGATTATTAAGTAACAATGTTTAGGTACACGAATTCCATATTAATTGTATTTCTAAGACATTAAAATTTGTCATATTGCTATGTAGTTTTTAAGTCAAACTCATTGACCCATGTTTGACGAGTAGTGGTTCACAAGAACCCATCTAAGAGATAAGAATGAATGGAACACTTAGCACTCATTGCATCTAAGTGACACTCAAGAGGTCACCCATCCCACTAAGGTCAAGTGTGTTTAAGAATGGAGTTTCCTCCAAGGTTAAACCCATTTTGCTTGCAACCCCATTAAAATTTTATAAATTATATATTTGTAAAAAAAATATCAATAAAAAATTATAAATTATAAATTGTGAAATTTTAGATATTTCAAATAGACCATCAATTATTTAAATTGATATATTTTTTTAAATTGTTAAAATGAAATGATTATAAATGTTTTTTTCTTAGAATATAATCAGATTTACAACTCTTAAATAATTGATTACAAGATATTGGACAAAAGTTGATTAGAAAGTTTCTCCTTCTTGATTATAGATAACAAAATAAAATTCTATTAAAAAATATTTTTTCTAAAAAAAGATCTTTAATCTATTTACATATTAGACAAATATATGTATACTAAAAGTATCCCTCATTTACAAATTAAAAAATCCTTTCTTTAAAATCACCTTAAAATATTTGATGGAATCAATTTTAATATTAATATAGAAACTCTACAACATAACAAACAAATCTAACAAACATATACTAATAAAATAAATCATATACATTTAAAAGAATCTTCATTTTTTTTTAATGAATAGTATTTTTTTTATTAAAGTTTAATATAAAGTACATGTTCACAAAGGCTTAACAAAACATAGCAAAAATATAAAATATAACAAGAATATTACCTATCATATTTATCTGAATAAATTTCTCTTATTTAAATTTATAGATAAAGACTTATCTCTCCCTCTCGTCAATCCAGCAAATTATTGATGAGCTAAGTCGGTACGTCTCCACATTAAACTTATAATTATTAATTTGTTCAATTCTTCTGAAATGTTCCATTCTAGATATATTAAAACAAAACATACAAAACAAATCCATGAATAAAGATGATATTTAGTCCATTTATTTTTATTAGAGATCATCAGAAACATAAAAATGGAGTTGACTCAGGTCAATATAAAATTCTAAATTTTTAATTTAAAATGAATCTGATCAATTTTTTTATTAAAATAAACCTAAATGTGAGACGAACTTATTGAAACGTTCTCATAGAACGTACAACAATAGACAAAATTAATTTTATATTTTGTTTTATTAACGTTCAACAACGGACAAAATTAATTTTATATATTGTTTTTTTAATTAATATCTTTTAAAAAATTAAAAAACAAGCCCTTTGAGGTGGTTGAATACTTTGTATAACATTCTGGACGAGACAAGAATGGGTAAGACATCTAAAATATTATGTCTATTTAATAATAAAAACAAGGTTGTAAAATAAAAAGACAAATTGGAAACCACAAATAGAGACATGAGTTTTAACGTGGTTCACCAATTTGGCTACGTCCACCCGAAAGCAGAGCAAATGTTTTATTCAGTCATTACAGCTTACATGTAAAGGGCTTTGCCCTCATATTTATACAACAGTCTTCCACAGAAGACGAAGAGATACAGATGGGAAGAAGAAATGAACAGTCAGGGAATATGAACCGAACAGTCGGACTTCACACCCAACAATCTCCCACTTGAAGTTTGACTGATGTCGCAACTTCACATCTGAACAATCTCCCACTGAAACTCTGCTTTCCTTTACCAATACCATGGTAATCCATTGCCAACAGACAATCTTCATAGCTGAAATAGCAACCATAGCTAGTTGCTAATCACATCCAACTAACCATTCAACATCAGTAGATTTATAACTAGCATATCCAGCCCATACAACTCACCATGTAGAAAATAATTACATCTTCCAACAAAACACATCAAAAAATCATTGATGTGCAAAAACCTAGAAGATCATTATAGACCAATCCAAATTGTATGAGCAATGTCAACCAAAAGTTGACTCAATCTACCAATCAGCACATAGAAGGTGTGGCAATAACTTGAGATGATCTGCAAACTGCAACCAAACTGTTGCAAAACCTCACATGACATCTTCCAAGTCCTCATAAAAAAGACCACATATTGTAGTTAAAAAACAATGAAGTACAACTACAATAGATGACCTCAAAAACTCTTGGAAGGGACACCCATGCAAACCATAACTCATCCTTCTACCAACACCACCAAGTGCTCAGCTGTGCCAAGTATGATCTCCTTTACCTCCCCATATAAGAGCATTTACAACACCCAACCACCATGGATGAAAGCTCTTGTAAACAAGAAGATCAAACTCAAAAACATTCCAAAACAAGGAACAATCTCAACCATCTCCTAAACCCAAAAGCATAAGGAGATAAATTTTCCAAGTAGACCAAGAGTAGGGAGTGAGAATGATCCTCCAGGATACTCGAAGTCACAATGACTCTTCTCCAAGAACAATCTCCTCTAGGTCCATAATGAACTCGTGTCCATCCATAGGTGTAGGCTCCTCGGTCTTCATGCTGAAACCTCCAAAGAGAAGCTGCCTCAACAAATGTTCTCTAAATCCAAGAGAACTCTAGCCTCACCCAAGCCTCTTAGTTTTCAAGAGCACCTCCATGGTCAATCCGCCAAAGTACTCGATACCAAGAGCACTAACAAGATCAATTGTCAAAACTCCCATATCCCGGGAACACAACCTGACAACTTGATCTCCACAAATCAAAAAACTCATGCTCCAAAGAGCAAAACCTGAAGCTGCAAACACTGTATAACCTATAGAATTAGAGCCAAAACTAGCATCTGCACACCTTTGCCCCTTTTCGTCCACACGTGAGGTAGAGGGATACACTCCTATCCAGCAACTCCCCATGTGCATGGACATTACAAATCATGCACATTACAAATCATCACTAAAGACTGTTGCCCTTTGCTATCCCCTCTGTCTATAACGGAACTCAGGCAGACCCATTTTTCGTCTCAGCTGGCATCGACATGAAGTGAAATACTTATAAACAATACCCAGTTGTTTTTTTCCCCCACACAAAAGAAGAAACTGTTCACCTAGCCCAGAAGAATTTCAGCTCCATCTCTTCCCCAATAACCCTGTGATAACCGTACCTCACAGGAATGACATAAAGCTTGACCAAAATCATGGCCCCTGTTATAGAGGTAGAAAATTCTTTGCTGCACATGACACCCAATTATTTTTCTATTACATTAGTGCGCAATGACTCTGAGTGTCTAATTATACCATCAGCATTGATCATGATTAAATCTACTCCAATGTCCAAGCAACTCTCTGCCTTCCTTCTCTATCTCAGCTTTAGCAGCCTGCCTGCCCTTGCCAATTGCTGCCCCAAAGTATCAATAAGCTACTCCTGATGGCTCGATCATATATAGTTGAGGATCATCTCTATCATAACCTCCAAGGATAACTCTAGATCCAAAAGGCCTTAACCACCAATAAAGTGTACACAAATGTACATAGCTAACAACTCGTTCACAGAGTTCCTTCACAGGGATTGGCTCGCCATACATACTTTCATAGCTAGTTGCCTCCGACTTTGCACGAGCCACAATTTGGCCACCATCTGCTACGAACCCAGCAACAGCCATGCCAGCATGACAATGGACGGCATGAATTCTTCGGTTAGATCCTTCTAAAAGCATCTTAGAAGCAATGAGCTTCTCTACCCCCAAAACAATTCCATCCTTGCACTTTATGCCAATCATAGTTCCGCTATTATCAACAGCCTTTGTGGCATATTCAATTTGAAAGACTCGCCCGTCACTGACAAATCATACCTAGTTTCGATGCTACCTCTTAATTTCTCCTAGAACAATTTATTTTCTTCTAGATTTTCCAATGTGGGGTCTGCCTTTTTGCCTCAGCAAATCTGGTGAGCCTTTGTTGACATCTTTAAAAAAATGCCGTATCAGCAGGCTTTGAATCCGAGGCCACATCCTTAGTATCTATTCCACCATGGTAGAAAAAAACTAAAATAAAATAACATAAAAATAGAATAAAGCCAATTGCATTAAGAAATCCAGCTATTTCTTCGGTCTCTTCGAACAATAGAGCACTCCAGGGATCTTCACTGGCTAATTCATGACAGACGCCACAAAACCTCAGCGCAAAAACTCTAGATTTTGACAAAATCCTTTCGTTTGTTTAGAACTCAATTATGGCCTATTGAGCTCTTTGTTTATCTTGGCCTTCTTGTATTGCTTGAAGGCATCGTACCAGGTGAAAGCGATGATGTGCACAAGCTCCTCCTCGGTGCTGATAGAGATGCGAGACTTCATTATACAAAGGGCCCTGTAATAGCTCTGTGACAAATCCTGCCGCACCTCCAGCGTGTCCAACGCCTTTTCATCTCCCCTGCATCCTGTTACACTCCTCTGCTCTCCTCGATCTTTTCTGGGCTCTGATACCAATTGTAAAATAAAAAGACAAATTGGAAACCACAAATAGAGACACAAGTTTTAACGTGGTTCACCAATTGGGCTACGTCCACCAGAAAGTAGAGCAAATGTTTTATTCAATCATTACAGCTTACATGTAAAGGGCTTTGCCCTCATATTTATACAACAGTCTTCCACAGAAGACGAAGAGATACAGATGGGAAGAAGAAATGAACAGTCAGGGAATATGAACCAAATAGTCGGACTTCACACCCAACAAAGGTTGCATAGCAACAAAGTTCTGCCAAAATTTTGGTACAATTGTTCAAAATTTAGAAAAAAATTTGGAAGTTATATTGGCAAAGAATTGAAAAAAGTATATGTAATGTCTATTTATACTAAATATATAGAAAAATGTTGAAATAGGTAATGCTAAAAGAAAATCTAAAAATTGAAGTTTAAATAACACATTTCCATTTAGAAAAAATGTAGGGTATGTAAGAGTGATGATATTAATAATTAATAATTTTATTTTATTAAAAAAAATTGAAAATTCAAAACAATATTATTTTATTATTTTATATCATTTTATTTTATTTTTTTAATATTATATTAATCTTTTATATCATAAAATATGTATATTTTATAAAAAATATAATATAAATATATCTAACGTAATAATGATAATTACTTTAATACAATATAAAAATAATAGTTTAAGTAAAAAAAAGTATGTAATGTAATATATAGTATTGTAATATATATTATAAATCTTTTAACATAAATATTGTAAATTACATAAAATAAAAAATATAGCTTAAATATGTTTAATTTAGTATATATAACAATGACATCTTAAATAATTTTCCTTAGGTTGGGGCATGAAAGCAAGCATTTTGATGAGAAGTGATATAATATAATATTGACCAAATTAAACCTTCAACATAGATAAATATAATTTCAAGTACTTGATAGAATAAATTTATTAGGTTTTATTTATTTATTTATTTCTATAGCAGGCTTCATATCGTAGGTGGTATTATTAGGATAAGAAATGGCATTGACCTTACAATTTAAAGTTTCAATCAATTATATAAAAACTATTCACATGTACTTTAGCATATTTAGTGAAAGTAAAGTGGTTTTTCTGTTTATCAAATGAGTTTATATTGTATCTCTTCTTCTAATATAGTGGTTGAGTTGTTATACTTGGTAGTTTGAATTTCTTTTCAATTGATTTCAGCTGTAGTTTTGATTTCATATTTTATATAGTTAAATCAGTTTTTTTAAAGTTTCTAATATGTAAAAATTATTGTTTTGGCAATTTGATTGGCCAAACCAATTAATTGTAATTAATTTGAATATTTATTTTAATTAGATTAGGGTTATGTTCATGTAATTTAATACTATTTTCTTATAAGTGGGATAGAATTAGGTGTTATTATAATATATCTTATTACTTTAATACAATTTCATTTTTAAAAATTAAAATTAACAAATGCCACGTAGTGGCTAGTACTTGCCGTTAATAGTATAATAAAATAATTAATATAGAACAATATTTTAATTCTAGTGTTAACAATAGAACAATAATTATAGTGTTAACAATAGAACAATAGTTGGATAAATTAATTGTTAGCCTATTAGTATGGAAGTATAATAATATAATTATAAGTTTGAAATTATATAATTTATTTAGAAATATAAGTAGACAGTGTAATATGAATTATATATAGTACATTATAATTTATTTTAAACATGTATATTGAATGAATATTAATATTTATTTTAAATAAAAATATCATCAATTTGATTTATTACAAACTTAATTACTAATAAAAAATATATCAAATAATACTTTCAAAAAATATTCATAAAAATTAGAAATGGAAGTAGACAATGTAAGATGAATTATATATAGTACAATTAATTTATTTTAATTTTGGAAAAAACATATGACATTAGAAATAAACTAAAATCAACAACAAATTTTAACACATATACATTAACTAAGATTAATATTTGTTTTAAATAAAAATATCATCACATTTATTAAAAACTTAATTACTAATAAAAAATATATCAAAAATATTTTTAAAAATACTTATAGAAATAAAATATAATAAATAAAAAATAAAATAAATAATTATCGTATAAAATAAATTAAAAACCTTAAAATAAAAAGGCGACATTAAAATTGTTGAGGTTTTATATCTAAGAATTACTGCATAAGACTCAAATTATTTTAACCAATCATATCATCAATAAATAATTTTAACAATTTATAAAGTTAAAAAATGTACATCTCAACTATAGAAAATATTAAAAATTTACACAATAAGAAAAATACTTCGTGGAGATTGGTGAAAAAAAATTCATTTAATCACTAGTTAAGATACACAACTCAAAAACTGATACACTAGTACTTAGCCTACCGACAAGTACTAATTATAATACATATAAATTTAAATAATATGTACTAATTATAGTACATATTATTGTTACATAAATGACACACTTCTTATGATCATCTATCATGCGCTTGTATGGAACGAGCTTTTCATATTTTGTTTCATACACATCGTTGACTTGATGAATGACCAATTGTGAGTCTCCATGAATGTGTAGTTCCATTACCCTCCATTCAATTGCTATTTTCATTTCATTTAACAAAGCTTCATATTCAACTATGTTGTTGGTGCAAGGGAACTTGATTCTGAATGCTTTTTGAATGGAGTAACCCTGAGGTGTGATGAACAATATACAATCTCCAGATCCATTTTGTGCAGAAGATCCGTCAAAGGATAAGCGCCATGTTCTGGAAGATAGGTGCATAATAGAGGAATCAGGAAATTCCATTTGCATTGGTCGATTATCAAACGTTGGAGCTTCAACTAATTTATCTGTGATGACTTGTCCTTTGATGTATTTTCATTCAACATACTCAACGTCAAATTCGCTCAGTAGCATCACCCATTTTGCTAATCTACCTATGAGAGTAGCTTTGCTTAACAAATATTTCAATGGATCAATCTTTGCTACTAGTTGTGTGGTATGAGCTAACATGTAGTGTCTCAGTTTCTATGATGCAAAGATCATGGCTAGACATGCCTTCTCTATCATAGAATAGTTCTTTTCATAAGCCACCAATGTTCTGCCGATATAGTAGATAGCTCTTTCCTATTTATTATCATCATGTTGCACCAATAATGCCCCTAGTGATGTATCTATTGCAAAGACATATAATATTAATGGTTTTCCCTGAATAGGAGGCATGGGAATTGGTGGATTTGCCAAGTATTGTTTGATATGATTGAATTTATTTTCACATTCTTCACTCCAGTTGTAAGTCACACCTTTATGCAATGTTTTAGTGAAAGGTTGTGATATGTCAGCTAACTGAGAGATGAAGCATCTGATAGATTGTATCCTCCCTTGCAGAGTGACTTATGTTCTTAGGAGGTTGCATCTCCATGATTGCTTTGAATTTTGATGGATCTACCTCAATACCTTTCTTTGAAACAATGTACCCTAGAAGCTTTCCTGAAGTGATACAAAAGGCACATTTCTTAGGATTTAGTCAGAGACTAAATTTTTCCATTCTATCTAGTATTATACCCAAATCAACTAAATGTTCAGATTGTTTCATTGACTTAGCTAAGGTGTCATCAACATAGTCCTCCATATTATTATGCATCATATCATGAAAGATAGACGTCATGGATATTTGATATGTGGCACCAGCATTCTTAACACCAAATGGAATTACGTTCCAGCAGAAAGAACCCCATGCACAGGTGAAAGCTGTTTTCTCTTGATCTTCTGGAGCTATCTAGATTTGATTGTATCCAGAGAAACCATCCATTAAAGAGTACATTTCAAATCCTGCAGTCAGATCCACTATCATATCAATGTTTGGTAGTGGAAAATCATCCTTAGGACATGTTTTGTTTACATCTCTAAAATTTGTGCATACTCTGATAGATTTATCTGGTTTTGATACTGGAACTATGTTTGAGATCCATTTTGCATAATCTATAACTCGGATAAATTCAGTTTTAAGCAATTTCTCTAGCTCAGCTTTGACAAGGAGTGCATCACAAGGATGCATCTTTTGCAACTTTTGATTGATAGGTTTAACTCCTGGAGAAATAGAGAGATGATGCATGATGAGATTAGGATCCAATCCTAGCATATCTGAATATTTCCATGCAAAGTTGATCTTTTTCTCTGTTAAAAACTTGGTAAATGCCTATTTTTCCTCTTTTGACAAAGATTGTGCTACATGAATTAACTGAGGTTCCTTTGTTGTACCCAGATTGATAGGCTGAGTTGGTTCTATCAAAACTAGTGATATGTCCTGTAAGCGACTCGAAAGGACATCAAATATCTCATACTTAGGCACCTTAGAGAGGTTTTCACCTTCGAATACATCTTTTGTTTTTATTATTTTTGGTTTCAAGACTGCCACATAGTGGTTTTCACCCTTGGAACTCTTTTTATTTTTTATTTTATTCTTTTAACTGATATATTTGATATCTGATTCCATCATACTTACACTAGGTTGACTGATGGAAGTTGTCATGGGTTCTATCGTGTTTAGCTAGCATGCGAGAGCATAGTCAGTTTGAAAAGTATGGATGTCTTGGCTTGGATCAGTGGATGTTTGGTCAATAAGTTCGGGATGTTAGATAGTAAGCCTAGGAAAGGATTGGATGATAGTGTTCACACATACAGTGTTGTCATCATTAGTTCTAATCCGAATCTTGAATTCAAAGATGATATTACTACTCAAAATGTTCAGTTTATTAAGTGTCTCAACGTCATCGTTGGATCTTGTGTTAGTAATAAGTGAATCAGATTCACGAGGTTCATCATTTAGTTCTAGACTCACCTTGGATGTAGGTGCGTATTGGTGAATAACATCTATATCTTTTTCTGTTATAAGCTCATCATCTTCTGGGAAAATTCCCCATTCACAGTCATTAGATTCCTCATCAGGATCTTTGGGAAAGTCAAGAACATGTGTAAAATTAGGGTGAATCCCCCAAGCAGGGTTACCTTCAGAGTCTGAATGAAATTCATATTCATGAGAATCTGTCTCAGAATCACTAGAGAGTCCCAAATGTTCAACTATTATGAGGGTTGTCTCTTCTTTTGTTAGATCATTTTGTTCTTTTGGAGTAGTAAGTTCTTGTGTGTCTACCAGATTTATTCTCTCTTTAGGTGTCTGATAATCTTTGAGAAGGTCTAATATGTGCTTGGCGACACGTTCATAAGGAAAAACATCTGTCGTGTCTGAATCATCACTGTTTGAGTGTTGCATTTCTTCCTTTTGCTGAGTATATGTTCTTGGTTCTATCTGTTCTATGACGTGTAGATTTTCCATTGAGATGGAAAGGTTTCTTTTGATAACCTATGCATGTTGTATCCTTATTTGTTTTCCCACAATGTTTGATGGGTTTGATGATACCTTTGCCTCATGTTCCTATATGTCCTTTTCCAGTATATCCCATCTTGGAGATCAGTTTGTGTCCTGGCCCATCAGATTTTGAAGGAACCGTGATTGATTTAGAGTGACATGTTTGAACTGTTTGTGATTTTGATTCATCTTTTTATAACCAGGAAAACACAACTTCTTCCTCATTAGATTCTTGTTTGGATACTCTTTCCGTGATGAAACTCTCGTTAAAGATAACCTGGGGTTCTTTAGTTGTAGGTTTCACTTTCTCTGAATGTTGTCCATAAGACATAGGTGAAAGTGGGAGAGATGTGAGAGATAGGACCGGTTCCATAGTGTATTCCCCCATTCCTGTATCTTTGATCTTGATTTCTTTTACTATGTCTTCCATTTTAGATGTAGATGCTATGTCAACTTGTTTGGTAGAAGACTCTATGTTGTGTGGGACAAGTTTGTCTGCACTTTCCTTCAAAGCATTGCAAGATGCTGACATGTCTATAGGTATAGTGACCTCTACTCCATCATAGGGAAATTTGACAAGTTGGTGGTACGTTGATGGAATATCTTGCATCTTGTGAATCCAGGGCCTTCCTAAAAGGATGTTATAGGCTAGTGGGAGGTCCAACACTTGACAAGTGATATCTCTAATGATAGGTCCCGTTTTGATAGGTAGAACAATGAATCCTTTTGATGATCTTTCTTGTTCATTGTATTCCTTGATGGTTATTTTCTTTTTAGTATCAATAGCATCTTTTGACATTCCCAATTGTGTAACCAGTTTATAAGAACAAATATTTAGACCAGATCCCCCATCTATTAAAACACGCTTGACGTGACGGTTTTCAATTAGGACTTCAATATGCAAGGGCTGGTTATGCAGATGAATAAGTGAGTTTTCATCTTCCTTTGAAAAGGAAATATATTGAGGGGAAGTCAGATGACCCACCATGGTTTAAAATTGATCAAGATCAAGATTTTCTGGAACATTGAAATTGAGTAGAGCTTTGTCTAGGACAACTTGATGAGCAGGAGAGATTCGAAGCAACTCAAATATAGATATCTTTTCATTCGAGTGTTGAAGTTGTTGAATGATGTTGTATGATGTCATTTTGGACTCTTTAGAATTGGCAGATTTAGGTGCAGTCCTTTGTTTAGATGCAGATGCAAGATTGAAATGTACCTTTGGGGCGTTTGATGAACCCGAGTTTGGTCCTGGAAGAGTTACTTGAGCTTGAGATCGAGTGATTGCATTAGCTGATCTATTATCTCTATCCTTTTTGACAATAGTGATGACATTGCAGTATTGAGATGCGCATGGTTCTACCATGTTGATGACATCATTGTTGTCAGAGTAAGTGTAATTGACCTTAGCACCCATGTTTGGTTTAGAAGATGAATCTCCTTGGGTGTATTTTGGAAAAGGTTCCGTGAGTGCTGTATGATCGTTATTGGACTTATGGTTGTCAATCACAATTTCTCCAGCGTCCATTTTATCTTGAATAAGATATTTCAGACACATGCAATTGTTGGTTTTATGACCCTTGTTTCGATGGAAGTCACAGAAATCAGTCTCTTTCCACCATCTATGTTTGACTTCGGGGTCATATGGTTTGATCTCAAGTAATGTGATGATGTTATTTTCCAATAAGGTTATCATGGAAGATTCCAAGGCCTCACCCAAAGGAATGAACTCACATTTTGGTTTTTTAACCCATGGCTTGTACTCATTCGACTTCTTAGAAAGCTTAGTTGATTGCTTTTTTGAGGCTTTTATAGCTTGAGTACCAATAGCGAGGTTAAATGCTGGTGCTTTGGGTGGAGCACTAATGTGATAAAAAATACCGTCTGTGAAAATATTCTTATTCTTGTTCCAGAACTTGACTTTGTCTTTATTGTTGGAACTAGAATCTGAATCATACTTGTTCTCTTTATGAAGCGAGATATCCCCTTTGCGAACAAGTACATCCTCTATTTTCATGGCACTATCCACCATTTTGTCGAATGAGGTATGATTTTTCATTTGAAGATGATAGTTAATCTCCGGAATCAGATTGTTGATGAAGATCTCTAGTTTCTCTTTTTCCAGGATCTATCGAGGATATAGAGAGAACTTCTTCTACCATCGTTTGAGGAAAGTCAGGAATGATTCTCCTATTTTCTGTTTTAGATTACAGATGTCAATCATGGTTATATGATGTTGGATTTTGTAGGAGTATTGTTTATAGATCAATTTAATTAACTCCTCAAAAGTTTTGATGGTTGTAGGTATGTTAGAGAACTAGTTGATGGCCACTCCTCCCAAAGATCGTGGGAAGAGACACATTAAGAATGTTGGTTCATGCATGAACTCCATGGATAGAGTGCAAAACTCTTTGACATGATCTTGAGGATCTAAATTTCCATTGTATTTGTCATATTGAGGTAGTTCCACCCCTTTCGGGAATGTTGGCATATACAAGCTCCGATCAAATGGAAATGGACACAAGGCATCCATAGAAAATTCTTTGGGTTCTTTCTCTTTTTCCAGCTTGTTAAGTTTGACTTGCATAGCATGCATTTCTTTCATCATAGCTGTGATAGGGGTCTCTTCTTGTGGTGTGGCGATACCATTGACATTGAATTTTTGAGGAATTTTGGCTCCTTGTCGTGCCATTTCAAGGAAGTATGTCTCTTTGTCTTCTCGTAAGAAGTGTTTCATCATTTTCTTAAAGAGATCATCATCTCGGTATTGTGAAATTTTAGAAGGGGTGGGTTCTTGATTCCCTTATTCCTCAGAGTTGTGACCTTGTGAGCCATGGATAGCTGCTCTTTGAGACATGGCAACGTGTTGATTGAGAACTTAAGTTAATTCAGGAGGGGTTGTGTGACCTCCTTTTAAACGCAAATTGCCTAGTTTGTCTTCTTCGTAAAGATCTGGATTGTATGGTTGATGAAAATACTGAACTATGAGAGAAGATGAAGGTGATATCTTTGGATCTTCTCTTGTTTTTTTGTGTGAAGAGGCTCTAATTTCTACCATTAACCTTAGGCGAATCTTTAGACAAAGATAAGACAGCTGGCAGATAATCTGATTTAGGAAATATCGAGTGATGCAACCTTGTAAAGTTAGTATTGGATGGTTGATGAAAGGATTGATTGGACCTGAATGAAGGATACTATGTCTGAGATGTATGGGTAGATGCCGAAAAGATGGTGGACACGAATTCACAACACTTAGCCATTCTGAGATGGTTAATTGAGGTTGTTTTGACAAAGTTTTTGACACTGGACAAAACATGATTCAGACTAATCAATTAGATGACAAATTGATCTAAATAGATCACTTTGGGAAAAGTAAGATGGATTCACTGTTTCTCTGCTCTGTACCTGACACTATGGGTTTTTTGACAGAATTTGACCAGGGCTAACTATTGACTGGTTTTCTGACAAAATTTGGATTTTCTAACAATTTGTGCAAAATATCGTAAGACATTATGCAAGCTCGTACGACACTTGAAAGGGTCTGGCACAACAATCCAAAGGCTTGTACGATAATTGATACCAAGAATAACTTTTTCTTTCAAATGGATGGCAATTCTTGTATGATAGTGTATAGGTTCTCATACAATACTTAGTGGAACAAAGCAATTTTCGTATGACAATTGAAGGGTTTGGACGACAGTTTACACCAGAAAAGGATTTTTGCATCAATTTTTCAAGGTTTTTGGTATTTTCAATCTCAGTTGGTTTTCCAAATTTTCTGTCCAATTTTTTAGATCTGTGTTTGGGATTGTCTGAGGGTGTTTAACATAGAAATAGGCTCACAATCATAGCAAAAACTTGGGAACTGACTCAATAATTCAAACACACCTAGCCTAATGTAACTAGGAGAAGAGATGTATTACTTGCTCATTGACTTAGGAACACACTCAAAGACTCCTCAGAATATGGTAGTCCAACAACATGCAATGTATTTTGAAGCCCATATTAGTCAAGTTCAAGTGTTAAGGAGGGCTTGATATGATGAGTGTCTTGGGGTGATTACTATTCACCTTGCACAAGCACTGCAAATCCTTCGGAGGTATATCGGTAATAAAATAGCTTAGGCTGTTAATCAAGGCATCTGTTCACAACTATCTCCCATAGTCCCGCAAGTAGGATTGAGGCTGTTAACCCTATGAATACTCTGATCCGTGTAGTCTTGCAAGAAAGATTTAAGTGGCTCCACTCTACAAAAAATCAAAGCATGTTCATGGAATAAATCCAAGGAACAAGAACCTCAAGGAAGCGTCAAATTTTATATTGGGGTGGAAGAGTCAGCTTAAGACTTGTCCCCACTCGGGTCGTTCCCAGGAGCTTTTTACCTTGCCAACAGGCCCTCTAAAGGGTTAAAGAAAATGTGAGGTTGGGGACCATAGGATTTGGGTTTTTGATTCTTTGAAAGAGAAGAGCATAATCCCCTAACCTTGTCCTTTTCCCTATCTAAGACACACCAAGCAGAATTAATCCAGAGACAGTACGCAAACTAGCATTGGGGAAGATACCTTCTAGGTTTTTGATTCTCCTAAGAAGGAAACGAGCATAATCCCCTCAATATATGCCTCAATGGAAATAGATGCACGTACCTAATTAACTAGGTGCCTATGAAAAAAAGATATTTAAGAAGACAAAATATTTGCTTGATGAAGATTCGACAACCTACAAAACCACATGTTAGAAATTTTTGTTGATTGAATTCTTTGGCAAGCGATTTCTGTAAGGGTTTCCTGCAAACAAGGGCTTAGAAGACAAGACAAGAAGAGGGGCCAAAAGAATATGTTTTAATGCTCTGGTCTTCATCTCTCATCTTGCAAAAGTGTTAGGCTATCTCAAATGATCACATACCAAAAAATAACAAGTGTTAGGGTCAGCTATCAATCAAATTTTGAATCCAAAAATCTCAAAAACTGATTAGAAATCCCATACGACAATTGAAATACTGGCATGAAAAGTCATACGACAATATACCTCAACCCATACGACACTTCAGATATGATATGACAATGGGTACCTGCAGATATGACACTTCAAGTTTGATACGATAAAGTATATGAACTGGTATGACAATTTAGGAATGTCATCTGTCGTACGATAGACAGAGACTTCTGATACACCACTCTACAATTGTCATACGAGATTGTACAAAAAATTTCAAAACTTGAATCCTAAATAAAATTGCCAGAAAATGGATCAAATGAAAAATGGAAACCCGATGTCGGGCCCACGGTGGGCGCCAAAAATGTGTGTGAAAATTGTACTTGTTCATAAGACACAACACATCAGTAAAACATTATTGATTAATGAGCGGAAAATATGTAGTAAAGAAATACATCATTAACCAGATGGTTTATTTCCTTCTAGTAGACGTGAGTATGGTATTGTCACAATTTGACTGAGATCAGTGACAATGCAATGCCTAAACGAAGGATTTAAATGCAAAAGATATGAAATGGATGCACGATTTAGTCTATGTTTTTGGATTTTCTATGCAAATAACAATGTAAGCTAAAATGAAATTGATATAAAAACTTGAAATCAATGAATTGAAAACTAGTTATGAATGCAAAAAGAAGTAAACAAGATTAGCAATGATTCTCCAAAGTTGCACAATCTCAAGAATTCAATAGTATAACACTGCTATTCTCCAAATTGCACGTGGTTTACGGATATCGATTGTGAAGGACTAAGGCATGTTTATATAGAAATCTAGGGTTTGAGAATGCATGGAAAGCCCAAAAATCACTCCTTGATCAACTCGAATTGATTGGTGAGTTATCAAGAGATTAGAAATAGTTATCTAGTAAAATCATGCAAATCATCTTTTTAACTCATAATTAGAAGTTGAGATCTCTCCAATCTTCTTTTCAACTCACAATCACATGTTGATTTTAGAAAGTTAACAAATTGAATTTAATAGTTGATTTTGAGTTTAACTATTTTTCTTATTTTTGCATAGATAATTATTGATTTATTTAATCTCCATGTGTTTTATCCTCAACTTAACTGATTTAATGTTAAAAATAATTTATTTATGGGTTAATCAATCATTTAATCAAACTTTATCTAAAATTATATTATTAAATTTGACAATCTGATTTTAATCAATTAAATAAATATTCAATCGATTATTTTTGGGAATTATGATTTATTGTCAAATAAAAAATATTAATTAAGAATAATTTTATTTAAATCTAATTAAAATAATTAAGTGGCTGAATAAAGTTTAATTAATTAAATATTTAACATACTCAATTAATTGACTTTGGATAAATAAAATAATATCATTTATCGCCAAATAATATTTTATTAGAAATAATTAGTATAAATTAGGAATATTCCTCGATGCATAATTAGAATAGGATCGATTAGGGTTTCGATGATTCGATGTGCAGATGTGCCTTAGGTTAGGACTTTAGGGTCGATTTCGATTGATTTGTTGATGTAGGAGGTCAATTGTACTAAAGCCCATTTTTGGGGTATTATACTTCTTATTTATGATTTGAATCCCCTTCTGCACAATGGATACTAAACTTGATTGGTGTTTTATATTGAATGCTGTATCCTTGGAAATATGTTTAGTGCGTATACTATGCAGAATGTTTTTTGGTGACTTTCTAGTAGGGAATGATTATATTTACATAAGATTTATGTTTGATCCTCAGCTGCCCAGTTATAAGACTAGGATGGTAGCATGACATGTTAGGTTATCAATTCCATGGGCTTTGGTGTTTCTGATAGCTTATGTTGATGACATTCAAAAGGTTAAGAGCATGTAGAGCACAATGATAATCTACTTATGGGCAGGTACACTTGTTTGCATATAACAATTGTTCATTAGGATTCAAACTATTACAAGATAGGGTTGTCGTTGCACCAAAAGTATGACCTGATAATGCCCGATACAACAACTAGACTTATAGAAGACACAAGAGGCAATTAAACCATGTCATGAATCCTGAGGGGAGCGCTGACCAGTTTTCCAACAATCTCCCCCTCAATGTTACCCGAGGGGATTCGAACCTCTGACCAAGCTCTGATACCACTTGTTACAAGATATGGTTGCCATTGCACCAAAAGATCGACTTGTTAATGCCCGATACAACCACTAGACTTATAGAAGACACATGAGGCATTTAAACCATGTCACTCATCCTGAGGGGAGCGCTGACCATTTTTCCAACACAATCATTTTGGTTTTTTGATACTTATGGCTAAAATTTATACTTATTTATGTGCTAAATGAGTTGCAAGGTTTCTATCTCTTCTTAGCAGATAGAGAATGTTTGAAATGAGCTTTAATATATACATTCTTTACATAAAAAAGAAAGACTAACCAATGAACAAGTGTATAGTTATAATGGATTGCTTTATGATTTGGTTGGTTATCTTTATCTTCTTGACTTCTGCGATCTTCCTTATTTCATGAGGAATGAATATGAAACATCTATAATAGAATATTCTCTGCTCTGTGGAAGGCTTGGAAAGACATGAAGCCATTTCTATGTTCCAGAAGTGCTGTAGGGAGAAGCCCATATTTTTCTGTCATTGACTAATCCATTTGGTGGGAGATTTATTTAAATGATAAACCTCTTGCTCTCACTCAATGTTGTTCAGTAAGAAGCTGGAATGATAAAGGAATCTCTGTCATAAGGGACATTGTGGTTGACAACAGGCTCTCCTCCTGGACAAAACTGAGCAGCAAATTTGACCTTCCTTCTTCTCAAAAGAAAACATACACCCTCATAGTTAAAGCTATGGGGAATTGGTTCCTTGGCAAATGCATTTCTTCGAGATATAACCCGGATTACATTAAGTGGAAGGATGGCAATAATTTGAATAATTTTTCTTGCAAGCAAATTTATAATATGATGATTGACAGTAATAAAATCTTTAACGAAATTAACCAAGTCTGGGGTCTGAATTGGTCTAGTAATAAGTGGCATTTAATTTTTGAACTGTTGTGGCATTCTCATGTGGAGCCCAAAAAGGTTTGTTTTAAATGGATTTTTCTATTGAAAAAACATGCTATTGGTTACTATGTATCCCAAGGGTGTAATAACACCATTTTATGTTCTGTTTGTGGGTGTACTGAGTCTTATGAACATTTATTTTTTAAATGCCCGTGGGCTATTAAAGTTTGGTCCTCTCTTTTTGGTTTTAATGTCTTGAGTTATTTTGAGTCTAACCTATCCTGGCATGAAATCTTGGCGGGATACGTGGACAATTTTGATTGCAAATTGAATGATTTTTGGATTTCTCTTACTACTGAAGTGCTTTGGTTTATCTGGAGACAGAGAAATGAAGATATTTTCCAGGAAAGAGAAGGGATCTTACTGAGTTTAATTATAAACTCACACAGTTTACTATCATGTCTCAGGTTTTTGTCACTATCCAGATTTCGAGGGAGAGATTCCAAAGCTTGATGAAATATGGAGCTACTATTCTATTTGCCAAAGACATCCAAAATGTCAATGATCCTGAGATTCCATAAGGGGAAGACATAAGGCCTAATGATCAGCTTGGTAGCAATACAAACATTCTCAATGAGCATAATACTATGTTAACACAAAACATCATGGAAAGAGATACAGGAAGAAACACAGTTAATGACTACATTGAAGGTGAAGTTGATACTGAAAATGATGAGCGTTGGAGAGCCAATGAACACAGCCATAGAGATGAACAGGAACAGGAAGATGGATGGGATTAATAAGCCCTGATGTGGTCTTATGGCCTCAAATTTTTTATCTTAGTATATTTTGACTTCAATGTAAATATTGCATCCGGAGTAGTATTTCTGCTATACTGCTTATAATGGTGTAATTTTTTTGATCATATACTGTCCATACTGTAACCAGTTGATTCTATATTATCAATAGAAAAAAAACATCTATAATGGAATCTAAGAAAGATGAAATCTATGTTCTAGTAATACAATAGATTAATAGATCAAGGGCTGACAACTATGAAAGTAGTTTTGGTTTATAATTCTGGTTGTTTAAATATATCTTGAGATAACATGGATAAGGAGGAGAAAGGGGCCATGACTTTTTATTTTCAAGAACAAAAGATAGGAAAGAGGGAACCTGCTAAAGCCATTACTGGAAACAGAAGGCAGTTCAGTTGGTCCCTTTAGGGTATGAAGGATCCTGGGAATAACAATAACTTATTTGCAATGTAACCTTACTTCTAGATTATGGAGCATATATTATAGACAATTTATTGTAATAAAAAGTCATATAAGACACACCAACTTGCATAAGTGTAAATTTCCTAAATTTGTACTTGGGAACATGTTTCCCTAAATCTACACTTGTATTGAAACTTTGACAATCGTGAGGAGTATGTAATGAGAAAATACAACAAAAACTCAAATGCAATATGTAAAGTGAGAGAATCTCACTAGACCACGGGTGAAGCTGTTGTAGTTTAAGAACACTACATTTTATTCGATCTTAAATAAGATCTGGGCTAGACTGGAGGTTTTCTTTCCTCCCTTCTTTCCTACTAGTGCCCACACTGAATGGAGGTGTAACATTTTGATTATATTAATAAATTTTTAAGGCTTTGGCCTTTTACTGATAAAAAAATAAAATCAAACAAAACATTTTATTTTAGCATAATATTTTAAAATCATAATTATTACTTGTAAAATATTTATTAAATTTCTATTATTATAAAATAATTATCAAATAATAAGATAATTTTTAAAATATTATTTGTTGTGAAAAATATTATAATCTTTAATAATATCATATGAAAGAATCATATGATTTTTAAGTAACAATATTTAGGTACACCAATTCCATATTAATTGTATTTCTAAGACATTAAAATTTGTCATATTGCTATGTAGTTTTTGAGTCAAACTCATTGACCCATGTTTGACGAGTAGTGGTTCACAAGAACCCATCTAAGAGATAAGAATGAATGGAACACTTAGCACTCATTACATCTAAGTGACAGTCAAGAGGTCACCCATCCGAGTAAGGTCAAGTGTGTTTAAGAATGGAGTTTCCTCCAAGGTTAAACCCATTTTGCTTGCAACCCCATTAAAATTTTATAAAATATATATTTGTAAAAAAAATATCAATAAAAAATTATAAATTATAAATTGTGAAATTTTAGATATTTCAAATAGACCATCACTTATTTAAATTGATATGTTTTTTTAAATTGTTAAAATGAAATGATTATAAATGTTTTTTTCTAAGAATATAATCAGATTTACAACTCTTAAATAATTGATTACAAGATATTGGACAAAAGTTGATTAGAAAGTTTCTCCTTCTTGATTATAGATAACAAAATAAAATTCTATTAAAAAATATTTTTTCTAAAAAAAGATCTTTAATCTATTTACATATTAGACAAATATATGTCTACTAAAAGTATCCCTCATTTACAAATTAAAAAAATCATTTCTTCAAAATCATCTTAAAATATTTGGTAGAATCAATTTTAATATTAATTTAGAAACTTTGCAACACAACAAACAAATCTAACAAACATATACTGATAAAATAAATCACATACATTTAAAAGAATCTTCATCTTTTTTTAAATGAATAGCATTTTTTTTATTAAAGTTTAATATAGAATACATATTCACAAAGCATTAACAAAACATAACAAAAATATAAAATATAATAACAAGAATATTACCTATCATATTTATATGAATAAATTTCTCTTATTTAAATTTATAGATAAAGACTTATCTCTCCCTCTCGTCAATCCAGCAAATTATTGATGAGCTAAGTCGGTACGTCTCCACATTAAACTTATAATTATTAATTTATTCAATTCTTCTAAAATGTTCCATTCTAAAGATATTATAATAAAACATACAAATCAAATCCATGAATAAAGATATTATAAATGTGAGACGAACTTATCGAAACGTTCTCATACAACGTACAACAACAGACAAAATTAATTTTATATTTTGTTTTATTAACGTACACCAACGGACAAAATTAATTTTATATATTGTTTTTTTTATTAATATCTTTTAAAAAATTAAAAAACAAGCCCTTTGAGGTGGTTGAATACTTTGTATAACATTTCTGGATGAGACAAGAACGGGTAGACATCAAAAATATTATGCCTATTTAATAATAAAAACAAGGTTGTATAGCAACAAAGTTCTGTCAAAATTTTGGTAAAATTATTTAAAATTTAAATTTTTTTTCACAAAAAATTGAAAAAAGTTTATTAATGCTAAATATATAGAAAAATGTTAACTTAGGTAATGGTAAAAGAAAATCTAAAAATTGAAATTTAGATAACACATTTCTATTTAGAAAAAATGTGGGGTATGTGAAGGTGATGATATTAATAATTAATAATTTTATTTTATTAAAAAAATTGAATTCCAAACAATCTTATTTTATTATTTTATATCATATTATTTTATTTTTTAAATATTATATTAATCTTTTATATCATAAAATATGTATATTTTATAAAAAAATATAATATAAATATATGTAATGTAATAATGATAATTACTTTAATACAATATAAAAATAATAGTTGAAGTAAAAAAAAAAATGTAATGTAATATATATTATAAATCTTTTAACATAAATATTGTAAATTACATAAAATAAAAAATATAGCTTAAATATGTTTAATTTAGTATATATAACAATGACATCTTAAATAATTTTCCTTAGGTTGGGGCATGAAAGCAAGCATTTTGATGAGAAGTGATAAAATATAATATTGGCCAAATTAAACTTTCAACATAGATAAATGTAATTTCAAGTACTTGATAGAATAAATTTATTAAGTTTTATTTATTTATTTATTTCTATAGGAGGCCTCATATCATAGGTGGTATTATTAGTACTTGCCACTATTGCATCCATTTTTTAGTTTTTAGTGTTAACTAGTGATTAAATAAAACTATTTAGACCAATTAGAATTTTTTAGATTTTGTATTTTGTAATAAATTTTATATTTTGTAAAGTTAGATGCAATATTTTTTACTTTATAATTTATAAAAATTATTTTTCTATCATTTGATTGGCTAAATCATTTGAAGTCTTATTACAGGAGTGAACAATTAAAATTTACCACGTTTGTTATTTATTGAATACTTTATATTTAATATAATGAAAATGCATTGCCCCTTTGGAAACAATTTTGGTTTCTATCTTTAATTAGGATTTTCATTAATCTTTTTCTTTTTTATGTTAATTGTATATTAAATTTTTTAAATTTTAAATTATATTACATGAGTTTGTTTTAGTATATAACTCACTTTTTGTAATGTAAATAAAAATATTGTAAATATATGATATAATATAATATATATTTATTCTTATTTATATATTTTTTAAAAATATTTTAAAATTTATTATATGTAAATTATGTATTAATAAATATTTAGGTAAACAAATGTATGATATATTTTCATTACAAAATATTATAATTTAAATTAAACATAGTAAATAAATATTTTATTTTATAATTAATTGGAAATATTAAATAAAAATAATATATATTTCTATTATATAATCTTCTAAGATAAATTATTATATATTATTATTATAATATAGATTATAATATAAATTAAAATAATAATATTATATTTATAATTATTATACATTCTAAATATATTATAGTATAATAATAATTTATGTATATATATATATATATATATATATATATATATATAATAAAAAATATATATCAATAAAATAAAATTAGCACTATTGTTATATTTACAAATAAAATTAAAATTAAGGTTTAAATTAATTATAATTTGCAATCAATAATTGTTTATATAATTTTAATTTTAAAAATGATTTATTACTACAATTATCATTTTATAAAAAATTATAATTATATAATTATATAATTAATTAAAGTATCTTATATATTATAATAAATTTATTAAAATTAAGATTAAATTTATATTAAAAATTAATATTAATATTAAAATTAATTACTAAAGGCAAGTACTTGGCCAGTATGTAGCACTTGTTAGGATAAGAAATGGCATTGACCTTACAATTTAAAGTTTCAATCAATTATATAAAAACTATTCACATGTACTTTAGCATATTTAGTGAAAGTAAAGTGGTTTTTCTGTTTATGAAATGAGTTTATATTGTATCTCTTCTTCTAATAGAGTGGTTGAGTTGTTATATTTTGTAGTTTGAGTTTCTTTTCACTTTTATATAGTTAAACTAGTTTTTTTTAAGTTTCTAATATGTAAAAATTATTTTTTTGGCAATTTGATTGGCCAAACTGATTAATGTCTTATAAACAATTTTTTTTAGAAGTATTGAATATATTTAAACTAATTTCTAATTTTGTAATTATATTTTTTGTAAACTATACAATTATTATAGTTTATTTTTATATTATATTTGTAGTAATAAGTATATATTAATTGTAATTAATATGAATATTTATTTTAATTAGATTAGGGTTATGTTCATGTAATTTAATACTCTATTCTTATAAGTGGGATAGATTTAGGTGTTATTACAATATATCTTATTATTTTAATACAACTTCATTTTTAAAAACTAAAATTAATTATAATGTATATATACATGGATTGTGGAAATCTAATAGATTTGATTAATTATAATACATATAAATTTAATGTACCATATAATTCAAATTCAAGTTGCAATAGTAATTAAATTAAGTTGACTATTTCTATTTCTAAATTCTAACCTATAATTTCACTTTCATATAGTTTTATTAATAGATTAACAATCAACTAATTCAAACAATTTTATTACTTCTATTTCAATATTAAGACAAGTAGTAGCCACTACATGACACTTGTTATATATATAAAAGTACATTTAATGATAAGCCGATATATTTTTTTAATTAATTAAATTATAATTTTGATTTTATAATTTTTTAGTTACTTTTAAGTAAGAATGACTCATTTAATATACATTATATTCAATTTATGTTTTTAAAGATAAAACACCTTTTTAAATTCAATTATCTTAGTACTATTTAAACTTAAGTACCCTTAATCATGGAGTTTCTCTTAAGACTAAATTCACTTGATTTTCTCTTCTTTACAAACCTTTTAACAAGTGATATAACTTTGTCAAACTTTCATTATAGAATTCCTTCAATTCAGATATTGATAAGTAGAAGGTGATTTTTTACAATATATTCAATTATACTGTTTATCAAAAATATAAAATTTACTCACTATTCCAACTTAAATATACAACTATATAGTCTTCCTAAAAATCAAATCCACTAACATAAAATAAACCTTACCTGTTATCCATTCCAAATTTTATCCGGTCCATAATAGTTTTGGTTTTAAGCTGTTTTATTCTTATTCCAATGAATAAAAAATTGGTTAAAAAATTGGTTGGTTGGTGAGTCATACACCATCTGGTTGTTGGGCAATAATATTGAGACTCAATCGGGTGGCGGCTCACAATTAAACCGAGATATGAAATCTCGAAGCATTTAGGTTGTTTATTACACTTAAACTAAAAGAATATTCTTATGAAATTAGTTTAAAATTCTTTTATTCTTATGGAATTAGTTTAAAATAAATTATTACATTTTTTTTTTCTTTATTTTAAGGAATGTAGTTGAAGGATAACATAAGTCAATATGTAACGCATATTAGTACGTAGATCAAGAGCACGTATATGCCACAGTTATTTGTAGTAAAGCAAAAAAATAATTTGAGAAATAATTTTGGCATTGATTTGTGAAAAAATAAATTTTAAGGGATTTATGAAATGAAAGTTGATTAAAGAAAATATAATCATCACTAAAAGTATTGTCTTTTTTTAAAAGTTGTTGATGCTGTTGATATGTCTTTTTGTAATTGATGTTGATGTTGAATTTTGGAAAATATTGTCTTCGTGAATTAAAATCATTTATGTCAAAAAAGAAAATTCAAAAAATTGAGAGAGGTAAAGAGAGATAAAAATAAAAAGAGATAAGAATATAAATTAGATTATAACTTTTTTTTTTTATTGTATCTTTCAATAGTATTTTTTTGCTATCAAATTTTGAAGGTTATATATTATAAAAAATAATTTTTAAAAATCTCTTCCTCTTTGAAAAATTCTAACTCAAAGGTTCAATAATCATTACAAATTATTACAACTAGATAAAGAAAATGATTAATATTAAATGAATTAGTAAGTCCTACAAAAATTAGATAAGAATGGAAATTAAAATGGTCGCTAAAATATATTTAAGTGTTCTACATTCACATTTTTTAAAATTATATTATTGAAATTAAGAATCATACAATAATAAATTATGATTACATGATTAATATATTAATTGAAATAAAATTTAAAATAATGATCAACATGTGATTATTTAATGTAATTTAAATTATTTTCTAGCTTTTTCATAAATGATTTTTTTTACTTTCAAAATATATCTTGATCTCCCTCTCTTCCAAACCATAGTCTTAAATTTAATTTTTATAAATTGAATTTAATAATATTATATTAAAATAAAAACATTATAAATCTAGATGGTTTTTTGGCTTATTTTTCCAAAATATTGGAACTTTATGGGAGATGAGATAGTAGAAGCACTATAAAGTGCAAGGAAGTCAATGAGATTCTTGAGAGAAATGAATAATACATTCATTATGTAACGCCCTACCAGGGAACTCAGGAGAAATTAACCTAAAACATACATTACTAAGCTCACTGAATAATTTTGTTCTTAAGAGTTTACAATTAAAATAATGAATAATAATTCGGAAGCAATATAACAAAAGAAAATACATACTCATAAATGTAACTCATTTACATATTACAAGTCTCAAGGGATCCATGACGTAGAATTACGTATAAGTTAACTAATCTACTAAGTACAATCCATAACATAATCACATGATCTATATTAGGTTCATTTAAAAACCCAAATTGAAGTATTCATAATCTTTTCTTAATCATAATGAAAAGAACATGAATCATAAAGTACACTAACATATTCATTACAATTGAATAATAAGATACATTCATTACATCAATGTAATCAAAGATACAATCTATAGAGTACAACTGATATATCATGACATACATAATAATACAACTTCCACTACACATGTCATAGGATAAGAATAATACAATACAAATACATTTACATCTTCTGAATCAATGTCACTAACTAATAAATAAAATAGAATATAATATATACATCACATGATGATAATAAGAAAGTCTCCAAGAAATGAACAAGAACATAGAAGCATCATCAAGGATCATCCAAGAACAAAGTCACAATTGTCAGATCTCAATGGTAATAGAATCACTACCACCCGATCACATGGAACCTAAAGGTCCACTCCCATCGTGTTGAGGAGATAACAACAGACCCCACTCAGATATCAAACACCAAAACAAGAAAAACTAATGCCAAGGTACATTGAGTAAAAATGTAGTAAATGGTTATAAGGTCATCAAATATAAATGATCAAGACACAAATCATGTGTACCAAATGCAATTTAGGAACCTAGGGCACATATAGGGAAGTGTCATCACATATGTCTAACCCTTGGACTTCGTCCTCACAGCCTCTTTGGACCCCGACACCCAGTGGCCATATGTGGTATCTGTAATCCTCTCAAACAGACAAGGAAGACTAACTATGCAAGACCTCAATCAAGCATCTTTTGCCACTCCCATCCTAGCCTATACTAGCACTCAAGGCATGGATGAGGCACAATTATCTTATTAATATTTTCTGTCAATAAAAGTAATAAGTTATCACTTATTAAGTCAACTTACAAAGGATACCTAGGTATCCACTTTAGGGCTTCGATGCCTCCAAAATAAGCCACTTCCCCTCTATGTTCCTAGATAACCTACCCTAATGCTCCCAACAAAAGATCTAAAGAGAAGGCAAAACCAAAACCATAAAAGACTTCTCATAAATTAATAAACCATGAATGTCATAAAAGACAAGTGTTGGAGCATAACAAATAATATCTCATCCTATACAAGGATCCAAACTATCCATCCCATACTAGACATCTCAATAGACCAATTACCAAATCCACATAGTGCATCATATCACAAATTGAATTATCACAAAAACATCATTAAAATCTCTCTCCAAATAGGGAGTAAAAAATAAATCACAATACCATCTTTTAGATAATAGAAGAACTACCATAGAAGAATCAAGGTGATCAAGTTAACAAATCAAAAATCAACACAACAATGGTTTGTCACGTCTTGTGGTTAAATAAAATATTGATCTCAATGGTAATAAGGGGTAATAGAATCACTACCACCCGACCACATGGAACCTAAAGGTCCACTCCCACCATGCAAAGGAGATAAAAATAGACCCCACCTTGATATCAAACACCAAAACAAGTAAAACTAATGCCAAGGTACACCAGGTAAAAATGTAGTAAATGGTTATAAGGTCATCAAGTATAAATGATCAAGACATGAATTAGGTGTACAAATGCAATGTAGGAACTTAGGACACATATACAGAAGTGTCATCACATACATCTACACTTGAACTTCATCCTCACAGCCTCTCTGGACCCTGGCACCTAAGTGACCATATGCGGGATCAGTAATCCTCTCAAATAGACAAGGAAGACTAACTATGCAAGACCTCAATCAAGCATCTTCTCCACTCCCATCGTAGCCTATACTGGCACTCAAGGCATGGGCGAGGCACAATTATATTATTAATGTTTTCTCTCAATAAATTTATTAAGTTATCACTTATTAAGTCAACTTAAAAAGGATACCCATGCAGCCAGTTTAGGGCTTCGATGCCTCCAAAGTAAGAGAATTCCCCTCTGTGTTCTTAGATAACTTACCCTAATGCTCCTAGCAAAAGAACCAAAGAGAAGGAAAAACCAAAACAATAAAAGACTTCTAATAAACTAGTAAACCATGAATGTCATCAAAGACAGGTGCTAGAGCATAACAAATAATATCTCATCCTATATAATGATCCAAATTGTCCATCCCATACTGGATATCTCAATAAACAATTATCAAATATCCACATAGTGCATCATATCAAAAAATGAATAATCACTAAAACATCATTAACATCTCTCTCCAAACATAGAGTAAAACATAAATCACAATACCATCTTTCAAATCATAGAAAAACTACCATAGAATAATCAAGGTGGCCAAGTTAACAAATCAAAACTCAACAATGGTTTGTCACCTCTTGTAGTTAATAAAATAATTAGATCAAGGTTTGAAAGAACACGTGACATCACATCACAGATGTGCACAAAATAACACATGAACCAATTGTGATATAAAGAGGGTTATGAACTTTCCACAACTTAAACCCCAAAGCATAAAAAGTAAAATCCATAAAGTACTACAAATCACAAGAGACAAAACCATCCAGGGCATCATTCTACCCCAATTGACCTTTTCAACAAGGCCAAATAAAACAAAACCCCGATCAAAAAATACTATTTCACATCAAAACTCCATTAAAAGTAAAGCAAATATTTTCTAAATCAATCTTTATAATTAATTTATAAAAATCCTTATATAAATTAATTTATTAAATATAATTACCAAAAAATCAATATAATTAAATAGTTTTAAAACATTAATAAATCTATTTTAATTAATTAACAATTAGTAATGTATAAAAAAATGTAAATTATAATTATTATTAACTTAAAAAATATAAAGAAAATTTATATTAATAAAATTTAATATAAATTAAAATTTAATACAAAATAAAATTTAATAAAATAATTTTAAAATAATGTTATAGGGGGGAGGCGGGTAGGGTGAGGGGTTTCGACCCCACACCCCCTGTCCCTTTTAAGGGTCTACCAACGGTTCCTTGTTAGTCATGACAGATATACTATCGACGATAGGACTCTATCATGCGGTAGGATTGTCGTGTTGGCAGGCTACCGTGCCAGCTGTGGGGAGTGGGGGTGGTGTCTCACTCCCATATAAGATTATATTTTTATCTTTACTTATTTTTCCTCTATCATAAATAAATAAAATTATTTATTTCTTTTTAAAAAAAAATATACTATCGCATTCTAGCGACTCCCCCCTTTTTTTAAACAAATATATATATGGAAGGCATTTATTTTCTCTTTTCCAATCCAATCTTTTCTTCAGAAGATAAAATCAAATACAAATTTGCCCAATCCATTTTCTGATTTCAATTTTGATATAATCATAAGGATTTTTATCCAGAATTTAAATCAAACCCTAGTTGATTGAATTCTAAAGTTTTCTCAATTATTTAGCTATACAATTCTATTTCAAAGAGAACCTAGGGTTTCAACCATTTTTCAACACAGTCATAAAATCTCTTACACACAAAACAACCATAATAGTTTTATTCAATTTCCATAAACAAGGAAAGACATGCATTCTAATCAATCCAAACACAATATCTATCTAGAAGAAACGAAGAAAATAATATTTTCAAAGAGAAAGATTTGCAAAGGTTTTCAACCCTACCTTAATTCCATAAGCTGAATCTGAAACACACACAAAGGCCAAAACGTAAACCAAAATATTTCAAGCTTTAAAATAATTCTTTCACTTAACAACATCAGATTTCCACAATCCATTGGTAATTGCAAAGTAAATTTCTGGATTCAATTGTGTATGTGTTTTTAGCATCTAAAAACACATACACAATCGAATCCATAAATTTACCTTGCAATTCTTTCACTTCAAAATTCTAGACCAATCTTCAAAACTTGATAGACCTCAAAACCCGTGTCTCGAATAATGACCAAAATAATTCTAATATAGAAAATCTACATAGCTAGGGTTTCTAAAACATGCAAAAAAACCTAAAAGAATAACTCAACTTAAAAATTGAATAAAAAGAGTTATTTTAATTAATAACTCCCACTTCATGCAATTCACTTCAATAAAAGAATTATTTAATTTAATCCTTCAGTTAAGTCTCTTAACTCAACCTTTTAATTTAGAACTGATAAATCAATTCATTTTAAATGATGTGCATATAATCGCATTCAATTATATTTTAATTATTATTAATATCTTTAGCACAACTTAATATGCAACTTTCATTGTTAATATCAATCTATATTATTTATGCATTTAATTGGATTTTGATTTTAATATTTAATTAAATCTCCAATTTTTATAATTTAGACTTTTTAATCAAGTCTTTTTAAATAATCAATGGTATTTAACTAATTTTCATTAATTGATGCAAACTAAAGTACAAGTGGTCCTCCATCTGCATTTAATTCTCCCTACTTCCTCGCTCGAAGCCCTTTATGGGCTTTTCAACCCCTGGTAATGACATTAGTTCATCTGGGATTTCAAAATTGATTGAGGAAGGTGCGAGGACTAGGACATTTCATTAATCCTTGGAGGAAAAATTTGTGGTGCCCAATGGAGCGCATTTCTTCCAACAACCAACTAGAGAATCCAACCAAGGCATAGAGAAAGATGAGGGAGGTAAGGTTTCTCAGACCAGTGCATTTGTTATCAAACCAAAAAAAAGAAGACTTGGGAATACTATTGTTTTCTTAGCCGCCTAGGATCTTTCATATCTTCCATCTCATAATTTTTTGAATGAATGGATGCATAGTGTCTGTGGCAAAAAGTTTGGACATCACTTTTCATATTTCATGATGTGTGAAAAAAGGTTTATTTCATGTTTTTTTAGTTAACCCTAATCATCAAAAGGAAATTGTTTATAACCAATTTTTGAAGGTCGACTCTTGCATCTTTTGAGCCATGCCTTGGTCACCTGATGTTGCCCATGATGAATTTTTGGCTCTGTCAAGCCCTAGATAGTTATCTCTTGGCAATGTTCCCCCGTTTCTCTGGAATTTTATTCCTCGGGCCTTGGCACCCATTGGTAATGTGATTAGGGTTGATCGCACTGACAACCTTCTTCCCCACACAGATGCAAGAATTCTTTTTTCAATCAATCAAGACCTCGACATCCCTAAGGAAATCTATTTTGATATTAATGACCATCTTTTCTCTTGCCGAGTTACATGTCTTAGAGGTATTAATGCCTATTATTTGTGCAAAAAAGAGGGTAACTTGAGAAGTTCATTCCCTTTAATCAAGTCTAAAAAAAAATCTAACCCTAAGCCTATTGAGAAGGCTATTGGTCATAAATTTCCCACCCTTAGGTCAAATGACCGCAATTCCCACCATTGTGCCAGATTCTTCCCACATTGCTAACTTTGACATTAGGGCTAATCTTGAATCCTTGCAAGCCAAATTCTTAGGCAATGCCCCTTGCCATGATGGTGGAGACTCCTTTAGGCCACCTATCATTTGTGACCTCCTTGATGTTGATTCCATCACATTTGGACTAGAACCTTCCTAGCCTAAGCCCAAACACAGAACCATGATTGCTAAATAACTAGCTATTCATAAGATCATAAGGAGTTCAATTCCCAAAAGTAGGACTAAATCCTTGACTAGAAACAAGAATTCTTTGCAATAGGGGTTTCCACCTCCTCTCCCTTGGAAAATGTTGTATGCAAAGGAGGTGAGGCCCCAGAGTTCCAGGATGAGAATCCTGTGGTGAATGTGACTAAGAATGATACTGATGTCAGAGCCCCTATTGTTGGGTTTTTTGCTAATTGTCTGGATGTTCTACAAGAAACATATGGTGGTTTTAACAGACTAACCGGTTTTGAAGTTTTGGTTATTCCTACTTTACCTTCCCCAGCACCTTCTATTGATTCCCACCCACCCTTGGAACAAAAAGTTGATTCCCCCCCCCCTTGTCTCCAACCAACCCTAGGAAGAGGAGGAATTTAACCCCTTTTCATATCATGAGGTTGTTGATGGTCAGGAAAATAATATGATAATTGAGGAGGATGCATCCCCAAAGGACCCTCAAAAGGAAGTTGACAATTTTTTTTAAGGCACATAAAAGAAGGAGAAGGGTAAGAACCTCTAAGGTTATGGAGTCTAATGATGAACCTAACTCCACCAAGGGAGAAGTTGAATGCAATAATAATAAGAAGATAGGTAGGCTTATGGGTTCTACTAATGACAATAAAGAGTCCAAGAACCCAATTCAAGGCATCTCCCTAATTGCTTCAAGAGCTTCAAGACCCCAACTAACAAAGAAGAATTATTGATCACATGGAGATGAACTTTGCATCCTGGAATGTCAGGGGTCTAGAGTCACTTGATTGTAAATATGTCATTACAAGGTTTCTTCTAATGAATAAGGGGGTTGATATCTTAATGCTTCAAGAAGTGAAGGCCATTGGATTTGGATTAGACATTTGTCCCAAATGCATTTGGAGGGATGTAAAACATTTCTATACTTCTCACCAAAAAGGTAAAGGATGAGCTGCAATAATGGTTGGCCCTAATTGGGTGAAGATGATTAACAATTGGGGTACCTCCCCTTGTAACAGGGTTGTTTGGATTTGTAAGATGAAAAATATGGATGGGGTCCTAGAACAATGGTTTGCACATAAAAGAGACCCCAAAACCAATATTTTACACATACATATAAATTCTAAGGGGATGGAATGTAAATCTGGAAATGCTAATGTTGAAATGAAGAAATAAAGGTACTTACCTCTGAAAAAGAATTGGCTGAAAACCCTATCAAACAGTCTCAGAAATTGTTGATTACCACGCTCTAACTCGAAACTACGAGATCTACAAAACCTAGAAATATTTTTCTTTTTTGAGAAAGGTTGACCTTGACCTTAGGATTGGGGTACAATCTTACCCCCCAATGAAGGTCAACCTTGACCTGAAACAACTCTGATAGAATTCTATTCGCTAGGATCCTGAAAGTTCGGCAAAAAAGGTATCCAAATTTGCACTGATATTCTCCATCTCGCACCTATACTTGCAAGAAAATTGTTTGTTTGTTGGGGGGAGGGGTTTTCCTTAGTTAAACCCCAATTTAGGAATTAACCTTAAAATTTAATTGAAATTGTTGTAGTAAACAAAGTAAATGGAACAATTCACCTTGCTTATGTTGAAACCCTTGTGGAGGATTCAAATACTTGAATCCACAAGTATGGATACTCCAAATGAATGTGGAATTGAATGTAGGATGTCTCAAATTAATTGTCTTTAGATCTTCAACACCAATCTTGAATGGATCTTGGAATAGGAAGATGCTTGAATGGAAATGGATGGAGAAATCTTCAACAAGAGGGCTCCATAGAGATTGAATCCTTCAATGGCTAACAATGGATCTCCTTGATGAATTGGATCTTGAATGTTTGAATGCTTGATCTTCTTGCTTGAGAGCTTGAGAGGTTGTGAGATGAGATGATGAGATGGATAAAATGAGAGAGGAAGGCTCCCTTTTATAGTGATCTAGGGCACAAACTTCTAGAGAGGCCACATAAAAAACAATAATTAAGGGCCCATGGCACAAATCTCTAGAGAGGTGCACATGGAGAGAAAATTAAATTAAAGTCTTGACACAAAACTCTAGAAGGGGACCACCCTTAATATAGAAATAAAAATAATTATTTAAGAGCCTTATCACAAAGTTCGAGGTAAGGCCAACCCCAAAGTTAATTTAAGCATTAGGCACAAAAATTGAGAAAAGATAATCTCCAATAATAAATTAGGAATCTTATACAAAACTTGAGAAAGGTCCACCTGAAATATTAATTTGAGAATTCGACACTTAACCCGAGAAATAGTGGCCCCGAAGAGGGAAAAGACAAGATTTTGATGAAACCTCGAAACCAAAACGTAACCCCAAGGATCCTGGACCCTAGGGTCAAGGTCGAGGTTGAATTTGACCTAGGTCAAGGTTGAGGTTGACTTTGACCTAGGTCACAGTCGAGGTCGACCTTGACCCTGAGGTCAAGAATCTCAGGTTTGCAATTCAGGATGCCAGAATTATGTTAGGAAGGAGTGGAAAATGGGTGGAACAGGGGAAAAAGCTAGATCCAAGTCAAATACCCATTCAAGGCATTCAACATGACCCCAAACCACTTACTCAGAGGGCTAAACGTTCTTAACATGGAAGTGCTTCCATTTTAAGACGATACATTAAGCCCCCACTTTAGTAAGAGTATGGACTTGATGCAAACTCTTGGTAAAGGAGATCACAAAGAAAAAGAAAATCTTATTGAAATCAAAGGGACAAAGGAATCCTCTAGCCCCTAGGGAATCAAGTCTTCATCAACTCCAAGATTACAATAAGAGAGACATCTCTAGAAGAGAGAGAGAGAGAGAGAGAGAGAGAGAGAGAGAGAGAGAGAGAGTGGCTAGCTCACCTAGTAAGATGCGTGTATCTCAGTGTGAACCACAAAAAGGATAGGATGGCCCACCAAGAAAACACTTGATAGTCACCCCACAAAGTTGTGCGCCTTCTAGTGGCTTTGTGCATGTATGTAGTGCGCATTTTGACTACTTTTATGAAGTACCCATGGATCCATATCCTCATATCACAATAGAATACCTTTGTAAAATGCATATCTCTTCAAGATTTAGCAACTTATGTGCGTTACCTTTGGAGGATTTAGCATATTTGAAATTGGAAATACGTGTCTCTTCAGAATTTAGCAACTTATGTGCGTTACCCTCCAAGGATTTAGCATAATTGAAATTAAAAATGCGCGTCTCTTCAGGATTTAGAACTTATGTGCATTACCTTTTGAGGATTTAACATGTTGCAAAATAAATGGTTAGAACAAAAATACATAATATAGAATGAGGGAAGCCATATATATGCCCCCCTCTTTAAGATGGCAAAAAACATACTATTTTGACATGTTAAGGAAAGAAAATAACAAGGATTAAAACCTTCTTCACATCAAGACAATATCCAAAGACAACACCCAGTCCAAGCCAAGAAGGTCATAGCTCCTATGAGGCCATGGAAAGGATGAATGCAAAGAGATATCATGCAAGAAGAGAAAAAGTAACCCTTGTGAGGGATAGCACACTATTCAGCTTCCAAGGTGAGAGATATATCAACCATGGAAACCCAATGTAAAAAAATGAAAGAGGTTGTGATCAAGGACAATGATCCTTAATGCAAACCAAATTATTCATGTATGATTGAATATCACATAATAGATAGATACTGCTTAACCAAGGAAAGAGGTGAATCTCGAAAAAATAGAAAAGAAGGAGATGACATCCTTGCCCCCCAAGCATAGGAACAAGGGTGGAAGGGGACCTATTATATCGCTCACACCACTATACAAGACAACGAGCCCCCAAGGATTAGGCTAACATTGTTTACATAATGTGGAGTTTCATAATAGGAACATAAATGTTATTTTGAGAAAGCAGGATTGAAATACAACTCATTGTCACATGATATATAAATAACCTTACTATCAATGAGCTACCTAATCTTAAAATGTAAAGCTTGACATTCATTAGTAGAGTGATCATGAAATCTATGATATAAAAAAAAAGGAAGAGTCTTCAAGTGTGGATTACGTTTCTTTTTGCGTTTAGGTCTAGTAATCATCTTAGCATGAGGGTGAACCCACAATAGTGGGTTACACTTTTTGGGAGGAACAAATTCAGCCCGAAAAGTGAATTTGGCAAAAAATTCGTTAATAACTTTCGATATAAACTATAATGTACTTTCGATCGTAAGTACTAAACTTACGATCGAAAGTCCTTAGACATAGGATTTTCGATCGTAAGTTACTTTCGATCGAAAGTCTTAAGTAACTTTCGATCGAAAGTTACTTAAGAACTTTCGATCGAAAGTTTCTAGAAACTGACTTTTGATCGAAAGTTTCTAGCAACTGACTTTTGATTGAAGTCTTTAATTAGGGTTTAAATTTGGCAAAATATAATCACCGAAAGTGACTTTCATTGTCACTTTTGGCGATAGTGAAACTCGTGGATAGCTTCCGTGGACGACTTTCGAATTTGCAAACGCCGTTTTGAGGTATTTTCATATTTCATTTTTATTATTTCAATTTTTGATAGATGCATAAATAGTATATATGCATATATACATGTGTATATATGCATATATACACATGTATATATGCGATATACACATGTATACATATATATATACATACATATATATATGTATGTATATATATACATGTGTATATGCACACATGTATATATATATACATATACATAACATATATATATATATATATGTATACATGTGTATATGCATATATACATGTGTATATATACATATATACACATGTATACATGTGTGTATATATGCATATACACACATGTATATGCATGTATATATGCACATGTATATGTGTATATATATGCATATGTGTATATATTATATATAGATTTTTCTTTATTTAAAGTTTGTGATATACATGTGTATTGATTAAATATATAGATTTTTCATGATTATATATATGCATACAATATATATATATACATATATATATACATGTACATGTATATATACATGTACATGTATATATACATGTACATGTATATATACATGTATATATAGATATATACATGTATATATATATATACATGTATATATATATACATGTATATATATATATATACATGTATATATACATATATATACATGTATATATACATGTACATGTATATATACATGTACATGTATATATACATGTACATGTATATATACATGTACATGTATATATATATATATATATATTGTATGCATATATATAATCATGAAAAATCTATATATTTAATCAATACACATGTATATCACAAACTTTAAATAAAGAAAAATCTATATATAATATATACACATATGCATATATATACACATATACATGTGCATATATACATGCATATACATGTGTATATATGCATATATACACACATGTATACATGTGTATATATATATATGCATATATATATGTATACATGTGTATATATGTATATATACACATGTATATATGCATATACACATGTATACATATATATATATATATGTATATGTATATATATATACATGTGCGCATATACACATGTATATATACATATATATACATGTATATATATATACACATGTATATATACATGTGTATATATATATACATATATATATATATACACACACATGTATATATACATGTATATATATATATACACACATGTATATATACATGTGTATATATATATATACATGTATATACATGTATATATATATATATACATGTATATACATGTATATATATATATACATGTATATACATGTATATATACATGTATATACATGTATATATATATATATATATACATGTATATACATGTATATATATATATACATGTATATACATGTATATATATGTATATATACATGTATATATACATGTATATATACATATATATACATGTATATACATGTATATATATATATACTATATATATGTATATATACATGTATATATACATGTATATATACATATATATACATGTATATACATGTATATATATATATACATGTATATATATATATATATACATGTATATATACATGTGTATATATACATATATATATATACATGTATGTATATGTATATATATATGTATATATATATATATATGTATATATATCTATATATACATATATATATACATGTATATATATATATATATATATAAATGTATGTATGTATGTATATGTATGTATATATATATGTATGTATGTATATATATATGTGTGTGTGTGTGTGTGTGTGTGTGTAGATACACACACACACACACACATATATATATATACATGTATATATATATATATATACATGTATATACATGTTAATATATACATGTATATACATGTATATATATACATGTATATACATATATACATGTATATATATATATACACACACATGTATATATATATATATACACACACACACATGTATATATACATGTGCATGTATGCATGTATGTGTGCATGTGTGCATGTGTGCATGTATATGTATGTATACATATGTACATGTGTATAGATAGATTTTTATGTATACATGTGTATGTACATAAGACCTAGATAAGAATAATTAGACCTAATACTTGACTCAGAAGACATAATTATATACCTAAAATTAGACCTAATGAGTAAATTGTGACCCATTAAGACCTAATTTTTAACCTATTACCTGACCTAATATGAGTAATAAGACCCAAATTAGGACCTAATATCATTAATAGGATGGGCCTTAAAGACGTAATTAGACCTAATAAGACCAATTAACACCTAATAAGACATGTGTAACTAGTCCCAAGTATACCTAATATGGGTAAGAGGACCCCTTAAGACCTAATTAGATATAATAGCTGACCTATTATAACCTAATTTGTTAAATTTAATAATAAGACATAAGAGTACCACTTAAGACCTAATTAGACCTTTAATTAAGACTAATTAACACCTAATATCATGAGTAATAGGACCTGCTAGTACATCTAATATGAGCAATAGGATCCGTTAGGTACAATTAGACTAATTAACCCATAACAAGACCTTTAAATTATACCTAATTTTATACTATTTAATTTACCTTTAAATACATGTGAGTAATACATACCTAATATAAGTAATAGGAACTAATATTGAATAGTAATAGTACCTAATTAGGGACATATTTATGAACTTAATAGGACCCCTTAGACCAACTTAGTCATAATAAGCCCTAATTATCTATGTAATATGAGTAATAGGACCCCTTCTAACCTTGTAATTAGATCGAATTTAAAGACTAATTAACACCTAATATACTCGTACTATGATCCTTTAAGACCTAATTAGACTCATTATGCTTAATATGAGCTCTTAAAACCAAAGTAGACCTGCTTAGATGCAATTAGACCTATTAGGACATCATAATTCCTAGTTATCCAGGTTTATTTTAAGAGGTCTATAATAGGTTATATGACCCCTTAAAACCTTTTAGGACCTAATTAGACCCAATTAGATGTATTACAACCTAATTAGACCTATAAGACCTATTACAACAGAATTAGACCCAATTAGACCTATTAGGACCTAATTTGACCAAATTAGACCTATTAGGACCTAATTATACCCAATTAAACCAATTATGTCCTAATTAAACCTATTAGTCCACCTATGACAGGTTATATGACCCCATAAGACCCCATTAGACCCACTATGAGTAACATGACCCCTTAAGACCTATTAAGGCACCTAATTAGACCTATTAGTACCTAATTAGACCCAATTAGTTGTTATGACCTAATTAGACCTATTAGGACCTATAATAGGCTATATGACCCCTTTAATACTAAATTAGACCCACTATGAGTAATATGACCCCTTAAGACTTATTAGCACCCAATTAGACCCAAGTAGATCAATTTTGTCATAATTAGACCCAATTAGACCAATTAGGACCTAATTACACCCAATTAGACCAATTAGGACCTAAATACACCCAATTAGACCTAATTATACCTAATTAAACCTATCATGACCTAATTGGACCTATTAGGACCTATGATAGGTTATATGACCCTTTAAGACCCCATTAGACCTATTAAAATGTAATTTACATTTAAATGTAATTTACATTTAAATGTAATTTATGTAATTGATTTTACTTTCAAATAATGTAGTGAAATGTGCATAGTATTTAATTTTATTTTTATTTAAATTAGGAAAACGTACATGTATATGTAGACTTTATTTGATAGTAAATAAAATCTTTCAGGTACATACATATTCTAGATCTATCAGACATATTATTGCACATCACACATGGTAGATGCACTGATTCCCCCTGCAGAACTATTTTCATGCACTAATAGAGAGATTGAACGGTTGCAAGAATCTATAAATAATCCTTCTAGCTCTACTGTCTATAAGAGCACATGTCAGTCCATCCTTAATAGCTTGATTAGCATTAGGGATGACATTCATGGTACCACTCCCTATGCCCTAGATATTATAGAGGACATACTTGAGAGGAAGAGACAAGAGGTTGGCTCTGGTCTTTCTCTTAAGGAGGTACAGGATTTAGTGCCTAAAGTGACCCTAAAAGGGGAAGTTTTCCCATCTTATGCAGATAAAAATTATGTGAAGGGGTATCAGATTACCAGGTGTCAGGATCCTGCTATATCAGCATTGATATACCCTAGATTTCTAGTTGCCCATGGTCGTTATCTGAATAACGACCAAATTCCACTGTACTTTGCACAACATATTTTTGTTGAGGTTTGTTTAGGTCATGTTGTTAATTACACTGATTTTCCAGCACATCTAGGACAAGGGCATGGTAGAACACTACTTTTGTGTGTACATTTTTGGACACAATATAGAAAATTGTTTTAGACTTAAGCATCTTTTCCAAGATCTTATTGAAAGTGGAAGATTACAAGTTGATGGATTGACCACAAACACTGACCACAAAGCTTTTAAAGAACCCTTGCCCAAATATGAAAAAGGAGAGAACTCTAAGAGTAAGAATGGCAAGGCCGCTATCAACTACACTTATGCAACCGCTGAAAATGTCATTAATATGCTCGAATTTGTGGACAATGATGTCAATGTGATCACTAGGAGAGATCCCTATGGTTATAAAGAAAACTCATCCCCCATTTTTGATGAAGGACCTATTGTGGTGCTTAGAGGCCCTCATTCTCAAGGATTGTCTCAACCTCTTAATGCTGTCACTAGGAGTCAGTCCCAAGGTCTTGTTGTCATTCGGGGTCCTAATTCTAGCAAGTCAAAACAACCAGTGTCAAAGAGTTTCCTCCTAAGTCTATTGTTGGTCTGGATGTAAGTTATAACCTCATCGATCAGTTATAGAGAATGCTAGCACAGATTTCTATTTTTGAGCTCCTCAATTTGTGTCCTAAACATAGGCGTGTTCTTGAGGATGCCTTGCGAGCAGTCAGTGTCCCTAATGACATAGATGTTGACCACTTCCAAAACATGGTCAGTCACCTTGCCAGCCCTCATTACCTTACATTTTTCAAAGAAGATGACAAAGCACTAAGTCACCTGCATAACTTGGCCCTCCATATTGAAGTCATGATCCATAAAACCCGTGTCAGGTGCGTGTTGATAGATGGGGGTGCTGGGCTTAATATTTTCTCTTTGAGTCTACTGAAAGCCTTGGGATATTCCGAACAAATTATTGACACTAGGAAGAAGATCACCATCAAGGCCTATGATGAAGCAAAGTGAAGTTCTAAAGGATTGGCCGTTCTTCCTGTCAGAATTGGTCCTATGGAAAAGGACATTTTATTTCAGATTGTTGATGACGGACCTTTGGCATACAATATTTTGTTAGGTAGACCATGGATTCATGACATGCAAGCGTAGTAGTCTACCTACCATCAATGTGTTAAATTACCTTACAATGGTGTTGAAGTTTGCATACCAGGGGATAGCACATTATCTGTCAATGCAGTTTCAGCTGGTTCACATGTTCCCTTAAATAGAGAAGCTGACAATTTTGATGCTGCTCTTGAGCAGTGTAAGAATAAATTTAAGTCCGTTGACCTTGGCATGGGGGATTACAAAATGGATTCCTTCATAAAAATGCCAATCTCGCCTAGGTATTATGGAAAACCTTCAATCGGGAGGAAACCTTCATCCTCCGCCATGACTTTGTTTGGGAAATTTGTAGAGTCCTCAGTGCCTATTCAGGAGGAGAAAGAGGAAATAGCCATAAGAGATTGGATTTACAGAGAAGAAAAATACCAACATAATGATAATTTTGCACCTTCTCCTAAGACCTATGGGAGAGGATATACTCTAGTTAAAAACATGGGCTACCCAAGTCATGGACCTCTCAGTCATAGGTTAGATGCTAAAGCGGAACCTCTTGATCATTCTCTCTTTGGCTAGAGAATTAAAACAATAGTGGGCCTAGGTTTTGAAAGCAAAATGAAAAATTTGCTCCTATCCTAGCTACGATGGATAGTGACGATGAGTCTAATTATGTGTCGAATTTGAGAACCAGTAAGATGAGTGTGAAGATTGGATCCCTTCCACTAATCTCCTTTGGGGAGACCTAGATGCTTCTGCAATTGATCCAACAAGTTTTGAACAAAAACAATCCTCTGTTACAAATCATGGTGAAGAATCTACTCAATCTCAAAATGATATCCAAGAAGGTTTCACCCTCGGTGACCTAGGTGCCTCTACCCCGAGGCCTAAAAAATATGGTTGGTGCAAACATCCCAGTAGGGATTCTGACACAGACTCGCATGAGTATGAATGGGAGACCCTCTCGGATTGTTCCACTATTGATCTGGACATTGCTGTTGTCCACACATTTGAGTCCCAACCCCAGGTAGCTAACGAGTCTAGTGTAGGGCTAGAGGATTGGATTCCTCGAATTGCCTTAGTGGATGATACTTCGTTTGGGGAGACAAACCCTAATTCAAGTACCTTAGAGGGAGACTTGATGAATCCTAACTATATGATCACCAGAGATAATACCTACCATATCAATAATATTGAACCAGTCATTGATCTCCCCCTTGTACACCGACATCTGATTGACTCGTCACAGCTTTATCAAGAGCCTCAGCTCCTTACTTTCCATAATGACTATGAGATAGCCTGATATTTAAACGCTCTTGAACCCGTAGTCTCTTCCACTAGCGAGCCTACAACAAGTATGACAAAGCCTGATATTAAGTACCTCAGTCATAAAATAAAAGAAAAGAAAAAGAAAAGAGATGGTTCTGATGGCGAAAACCACTTTGTGGCGGTGTCAGAACCCAAAATAGTAAAAACAAAAGACGTATCCGAAGGTGAAAACCTCTTTGGGGCACCTAAGGATGGGGGTACTTAATAACTTGCCGAGTTATTTTCAGGACAAATTTTTAGTTCTCATTGAGCCTACACAGCCAGTGAATCTGAATACGAAGGAGGCTCCACAAATGATTCATCTAGCTCAGTCTCTATCAGAACAAGAAAAAGAGGCATATACAAGATTCTTACAGAAAAAGAAAATCAATTTTTCTTGGACATATTCAGATATGCTAGGGCTTGACACTAATCTTATTATGCATAATCTATCTATAGCTCCAGGAATTAAACCAGTAAAACAAAAGTTGAGGAAAATGCATCCTCACATACCTCTCCTTGTTAAGGCTGAATTAGAAAAGCTCTTAGGATTAGGATTTATTAGAGCTATTGACTATGCCGAATGGACCTCCAATATTGTTCTAGTTTCAAAACATGATGGGTCCATTCGTGTATGCATAGACTTCAGAGACCTTAACAAAGCTTGCCCAAAGGATGACTTTCCACTCCCTAATATAGATATGATAGTGGATATGACTGCGGGCTATGAAATATACTCTTTAATGGATGGTTTCTCTGGATATAACCAAATAAAAATAGCTCCTGAAGATCAAGAAAAGATAGCCTTCACATGTGCATGGGGAACCTATTGTTGGAATGTCATGCCATTTGGATTGAAAAATGCAGGAGCTACATATCAAATAGCTATGACAACAATCTTTCATGACATGATGCACAAAAATATGGAAGATTATGTGGATGATACCTTGGCTAAATCTAAGAAACGGGATACACACCTCAAAGATTTGGAAGTAATTCTAGATCGAATGGAACAATTTCAATTAAGATTGAATCCAAAAAAGTGTGCATTTGGGGTTACCTCAGGTAAACTTCTAGGATTCACAATTTCAGCCAAAGGAATAAAGGTGGATCCTAAAAAGGTTCAAGCGATATTAGATATGCAGCCTCCTAAGAACATTAGTCAAATGAGAAGTCTCCAAGGATGACTCCAATCTATACAGAGGTTCATTTCACAGCTTGTAGATAGAGCACAACCATTCAATAAGACATTGCATAAAGGAGTCTCATGTACCTGGAATGAGGATTGCCAAGAGAGCCTAGACCAAATAAAATAGTACTTGGCTAATCCCCCAATTTTAATGCCTCCTATCCCAAGAAAACCATTGATTTTGTATATATCAGCGACATAATCTTTTCTGGGGGCACTGTTGGCTCAACTTGATGATACTGGGAAAGAAAGAGCCATTTACTACATTAGCCGTACACTTGTCTCCTATGAGGTCAATTATACTAGTATTGAAAAATCTTGCCTTGTTGTGGTGTTTGCTTCCCAAAAGTTGCATCACTACATGCTTGCACATACAATACACCTCACAGCTAAAATTGATCCTCTCAAATACTTGCTTGGTAAGGTGGCTCTCACGGGAAGACTTGCTAAATGGATGATGATTCTTTCAGAATTTGACATTGCGTATGTTGAGCGTAAAGCCATAAAAGGACAAGCTATTGTAGATCAACTAGCTGATTTTCCAATAAAAGACAAAACACCAATGCAAGTTGAATTCCCAGATGAGCACATCATGTACATGACTGCAAGAACTTGGAAGATGTTCTTTGATGGTTCAAATATGCAACATGGATCAGGAGCTGAATTGTTGTTTGTTTCCCCTCATGGGTATACTATTCCAAAATCCTATAAATTACTGTTCCCATGCACAAACAACATTGCTAAATATGAAGCCTTAACTAATGGATTGAAAATGGCCAGCGAATGGGGAATTACAGAGCTACATGTCTTTGGGGATTCACAACTGATTATCAACCAAGTAAATGAAGAATTCCAAACTAAGGATGACAAGCTGATCCCTTATAAGAAGATGGTTGATTCATTGCGACACTATTTCACATTTGTAACATTTCAACAGATCCCTAGAATAGAAAATAAGGCTGCAGATGCTATGGCTACATTGGCTTCACTCCTTCAGTTGGAACAACATGAGTCGAGATTTGAATTCTTGGTGGAAGAGCTACGCCATCCCATATTTGACTCCTCTGAAAGCCATGTCATCTATACCTTGGTCAGTCACGACTCTTCCCATTATGGTGCTATCTATTCATACCTTCATGATGGCACCATTCCAGAGACCTTTAACCACTTAGAAAGAAGAAACCTTGTCTGTAACACCTCTCACCATACCCTTATCTGTGGTGATTTATATAGGAGGGGTTTAGATGGGACACTTCTTAGGTGCTTGGAAAAGGATGAGTCCGACCAAGCGTTAGTTGACATCCACGAGGGCATTTGTGGAGGACATTCCAATGGTCTTGCCATGGCCTGAAGGTTGCTTAGGGCGGGGTACTATTGGCCCACAATGCAGATGGATACTATAGCTTTTTCCAAATCATGTGAAAAGTGTCAGAAACATGGAAACCTGATTCATGCTCTAGGTAGGGAGCTTATTCCTTCTATTTCTCATTGGCCATTTCAACGCTAGGCCTTTGACCTTGTTGGGCAGATTCATCCCAACTCATCAGGTGGACATAAATTCATTATCACAGCTACTGATTATTTCACAAAATGGGTAGAAGCTATCCCACTTTCTGTTGCCTCAGGTAAGACAGTTTCATTGTTCATCCTGAATCATATCATTTGTGGGTTTGGAGTACCCTCTAAAATCATCACTGACAATGGAGGTTAGTTTAAAAATAAGGACCTTAAACATCTCTGCAAAAAGTTCAAGATAAAACAACATGGGTCCTCCATTTACTTCCCGCAAGGAAATGAGCAAGCAGAGGCTTCAAATAAGACCATTCTAAAGATTCTTCATAGAACAGTTCATAAGAATGGTAGAGATTGGCATTTAGAGATAAATTTGGCTTTATGGGCCTATAGAATGAGTATTCGTACTCCAACAGGGGCTACTCCTTTTTCCCTTACTTATGGTGTTGAAGCAGTGTTACCTTTAGAGGTAGAGATCCCTTCTCTTAGAGTCTCTCTCAAAGGTCTAGTAATAGATGAAGATTACCGTGCCATGAGATTACAGGAATTAGAACTTCTAGATGAGAGGTGCAAAGCATCATTTGATCATATGAGGGTCTATCAAAAATGCATGTCCAAAGCATTCAACAAGAAGGTTCACCCTAGGGAATTTCAAGTGGGAGATCTTGTCTTAAGTGAGAATCCAAAGAATCAACAGAATCAAGAATAAAAGGGTAAATTTGAACCTAATTGGCTTGGTCCATATGTCATCACTGCTGCTTTTGGGACAGGTGCTTACTTGTTAACTAATGAAGAGGGAGAACAACTCCCTGATCCTATCAATGTTTTGCACCTCAAGAAGTTCTATCCTTGATGCCTATTTCTATCTGGGGGCATCCTTTGTACATATTTTATGATCCTAAAAAATACCAAAAAAAAATGATATATGATGCTAAAAAAAATCCTAAAAAGCATAAAAAGTCCTGAAAAAATATAAAAAAATAAAAAAAATGCAAAAATTCAAAAAAATAGAAAAAGTGCCTTGGTGAAAACCTGGAAACAGGCACCTTGGTAGAAAAAATACAAAAAATGAAAAAAAAAAAAGAGAGAAAAATTGCAATAAAAATCCAAGTGGTGAAAACTTGGAAATAGGTGCTACTTGAGGCCTTTGCACCCTTGTCTTTTAGCATGCATCCTCGACACTGAACCTTTCTCCATCATGTCTTGACCTTATTTGACCTGGTCAGGAATTGGTCCTTATTTTTGTCTAGGGGGCATAACTGTTAGCATAGGTCCTTTAGGTGCGTTTGTCTCTCGGGGCATTTCACAATAGGTGTTTCTCAACACCACCCCAAAATAGTGTTTTTCAACACTACCCTTGCGTCGAGTGTTTCTTAACACTTATCAGATGTCTTACCCTACAGTCTAGTATGATGTGATATTGCTCATTTGCAGATGCGATACTCAGAGTTTGACTCTATGACTAACACACATGCACTTAAACAATCAACTCGCTGAGATATGTTGGCTTTAGTTTTCTTTGTGTGCTATCTATGAGGATTTCTTTGATGAGTGTTTTCTCCCTGAGAAGTTTTCAATGATGCATAGCTAGAAGACTGAGGGAATGAGAACATGTTTTCTTTCTTTATTTGTTTGTGGGTATATCTTGTTAGTCCTTATTGTCATTAGCATTTATGCGTGATCTACTTGACATTGAGGACCTACTAGATATTATCCTTGACTGTTATGCGAGTGCATGCTTCTAGTTATCTTGACTTTCATGTGTCTTGATACAAGCATAATCTCATGATATCAAACTTAGGTAATCTCACTGCACTAGTCATCTTGACCTATATGTCTTTGATGCTTAGGTGGGATTTCCACATTTCTTTCTGATAAAGATCATATTCATATTCACATAGTTATGCTAGTGTGCATTGTATGATCTTACGACGCTACCAATAATGCTCGATGATGATAATTAGATGTCTATAAGCGTTGTGACCTTGCAAGTCAACCACTTTTCATAGTAGCTTGCATCTTAGGTTCATGTTAGTTTAGTTTTGCATCTTGCATATGGAGAGAGCTCTCCTTTTCATCTTTCGTAGACCTATTAGTCAAACTGCACTCATTTCCTTTCTTTCCTTTCTCGATCATGTCTTTCACTCCTTGTCTTTTTCATCACATCATGTTCCTGTCATCATAAGGGGTTAATTTAATCACATCATCATATCTCTCTCTTAAGAGATGTCATTTTCAGAAACATACGACTACATCATACACATGAGGATTACACATACATTTATGAGAGAGCATATACATGATCATTTAACGCATACATTTTTGAGAAAAATAACAAGACAATATATAAACTGATACATCCATCACAAGTGAGACTGATACACAAGATATATCAAAAATATAGTAATCTCATATATATATGAATGATATAGCACAATGTACAAAATGAGATCCCAAAGTTTGGATCAATGTCTCATGATATGAACAAAACATCTAAACCTAAACCTAGGACTCACTGCCACCATCCCTGGGACCTAGTGGTGGAGGAGGTGGTGCGGTGACATGTACTACATTTGATCTACCTACTACTGTTGAGTAGGAAGGCACTCTCTGATCTGCGAGGACTGCCTTTATATACAATCCATGGTAGTATGTTGCCCGCGCTGCCTCTCTTTGCCTCTCTGCTAAAGCAACCTCTAGCTGCCTCTCCCATCACTCGGTCTCAGCCTGCTAAGTTGTGAGCTACTGCTCTCTCATGACTATGGTGATCCTCAGCTACTGTATCTCTGTCTCAAGGGCTTGTATCCTAGCCCTGAGATCCTCTCCTCCTACAGGCTAATCCTATTGATCCCCTGCCTGTCGACGAGCTGGTCTCACCTCATCCTCTAGAGTAGCTGACCTCTATCTCTATGGCTGTTTTCGACCACCTGCTCCTGACCCCTCTCCCCTCTCTAGCACTCTCTCTCCTCCACCTCCTCCATCTCCACCATCCCCTCCATCTCCCCTTGTGTGGAAGCCTATACATCTGGTATAGTAAATCTCAAAAATGGGGCCCTCCGCCTCTTAGTACGGTATGTTGCATCTGTCCCTACATCTGCCATGTCTAGAAGGTACTCCCATGGCTCCCTCCTGATGGTAGCTGTATCCTGTACTACCTGCTAGTAGTCCAGCAACGGCAGCCATCCCTGTCCCTCCTCATCCCAAAATTTGGCATGTGTGGTGGTCTCCACAAATACCCTCTGCTGTCGACCAAATTGCCTCCACACTCGAGTAATGGAAAATCTCTCGATAATATCTGAATGTCGACCTACCAATGGTCGACTACAGAGCATGTAGTCTAGCTCTCTCCTATCAGACCATCCCTCGACTGTCCTGTAAGGCCTCCATGTGAAGGAGGTCAGCTCGTCCAATACCCTGCGGTAGTATGCAACATCTCCACTATGTGCCTAGGAAATGACACCACTATATCTATAAATGTAGGGATATCTACGCTCCCTAGGTTGCACTAGTGGGTGCACTATAGCTATGTTCTCCCATGCCCATATCTGTGCAAGTATAGCCCCACACGCCCAAGTCCTCCCATCCTTGTATACGATCTCATGTAGCTTGTAATACATGTCCGCTAAGATAGCAGGACCCCACACCATCCTACGTGGCTGTGCCACCAAGTCTGCCAATAGTCTCCCCCAGCCCAATGGGAAGCCCTTCTTACTCTTGTCCAGAATCAGAGCCTGTCTGATCAAAGATGCAACAATGCATGGTACGGGGTAGTCTCTACCATACTCATCCATTAGTTGATCCCAGCTGACGTGCTGATCTAGGATGGTAACATCCTGAAACATCCGCTGTATCACCTATCTACCCTTTGTGGGATCCTGATCATAGTAAACCTGTGCCAACAGACAAATCATGTCAGTTTCTATCATATGAAAAATTTACAACTATGACTATCTATAACCATGATTATACTTATAGGATCTCCATAGCACGGAACCCGTAGGATCCGGTAGACATCCTCCAAAGTGATGGATGCCTCTCTAGCAGGCAAATGGAAAGTGTTGTGCTCACTATGCCATCTCTCAGCCAGAGCAGTCAACAACCCATGATCGTCTCATATGTGGGGCATCCGTAATAGATATCAGAAGCCCATTGCCCTCAAGTCAGCCTCACCCAGATCATCTAGATCTTAGACGAATCTCAACCCAGTCACCTGCAGTGCTCTAATGCGCAGTGCTGGGAAGTGCTCTTGCAACCTATTTAAACCAAGCTAGATGTTAGAGCATATCATGAAGGATGTAAAATATTGGTACAAAGCATTTTAAAATCAAACATTGTTAGGACTCATGTTATTTTTTGCTCAAAAACTTAAACATGTAAAATTTTTCTATTGGGTGACACTATTTTTTTCGCTAAGTGTCGTGCGACACTTTGTGATATACCAATGTGACTATATTTTTCTGCGTGACACTTCGCATAGTGGCGTGCACCATTTCGTCCTATGTCATGTGACACTAGACTCAATGTATGTGTGACACTATTTTATCCCACGAAGTGTCGCACGACAATCCTTTTCAAAGGCCGCAACACTTCTAAAGTGTCGCGTGACTTTTCGCCCTAAGTAAAACTTGAAAATTTGAAAAAATATTTTAAAATGTGTTTAAATGCATTAAATCATCATAAATGACCCAACAAGTGAGTTTTCTCAAACACATACCGGGGCACCATAGTGTGGAGGCCGGTTATGCAACCAGGTACACTCGAATCAGTGTCTGTGGACGGGCACTGCTGCTGGCTGGGCCATTTTCTCTTTCTAAGCTTTCAAAATTCTCAAATCAATAAAAGTCAAATGATTTTGAAAATGACATTTTTACCCCTTTTATAGCATTTTGACTTTTTGACCTAATTTTTCAAAATACCTTGGAATTGCGCAAAAATTGCACCCCTACCTAATTTCGACATCCTGGGTCCATTTTTGGACTCAAAATTAAAATTTGAGTTAATCTTGATAGTCAAAATTGTATTTTAAATTTTCACCCTCTTCTGCGCAATTGGCTAAATCTTTTGCGGCCTGATCCTTCGATCTTTGTTGGGGCATCTTCATTTCTTCATTTCCATATCTTCCAAACTTCTAGTCTTTCATTCATCTTCATTCAATTCACTCCTTTCTCACATTTGACTGCATCTTTATCCTATATCTTTCTCAGTCAGACTGGGGCATATTTTCACTGCTCGATGGTTAACCTATCATCTTTTATCTTCGATCATGATTTCATTATGATTTGATCTAATCTTTATCGATTTGTTGTTCTCCTCTACCTGATTTTGATTTTGATTATGAGGGGGCAGCATCTATTGGATTTTATCCTTGATTCTCTTGATTCAGACATCTTTTCTGTGAGCTTTTGCTCAAATTTGAGATTCTTATCTCTTACTTTGAATGTGATCTTGAATCGACCTCATGTTCAAAGGCCTTTGTCTATGTTTGTCTGGATGTGATCCGGAATCGACCTCACATCTGAGTTGTTTATGATCCCAAATCGATCTCACATTGCAACTTCATTCTTTGACTGCATGTGTTCCCAGATCGATCACACATTAGTCAAAGAGGGGCAAATTTATGCACCCTAAAATGGTCACCTAGACTTTGGGTCCCATTTCTCAATTTATCAATCCCTGAATCAATATTTTCAAAAAATCAACATTTTATCAATTATATCAATTTTTTTGATGAAATCCTATTTTATCATTTTTGATTATTTTCCTTGGGCTAACCATTTTACCCTAAGTTTTTATTTATTTAAAAGGAATATTTCCTCCCCTTTTAATAAATAAAAAGCCCCCACTTTTCCTCTTATCTTAAGTTGCACAAATAAAGCATCATTCTTACTTTATAAAAAGAGAAAAAATACTTTTTGTCTCATATGGACACAAAAGTCAACTCTTATTTTCTTATTGGAGGATACTTGTGCACATGGATTGCTCTTCTTTGATGCTCCACCATTGATTAAGTCTTTTGCCTCTTAATCTCCATGGTCCATTCCTTTTTATTCCCTATAAAAGGAGAGATCTCTTCCTCATTTGGTATCCATCATCTTTATGCTATTGTTATGCTACAGGTTTTCTAGGTTATTTAGAGCTCTTTGAAGACATTCTTGCATTCAAGCTTTGAAGACATTGTTGTTGCATTTCATTTAGCTTGCTTTCTTGCTTTCATAGTTACATAATCATGGCATTCTTAGTGTAGATTTCCTTTTATGCAATAGATTAATCTCATCTAGCTTAATTAGGAGAGATTGTAACACTTGCAATTTCCTTTTCATAGTATAGTTTACATTTTCCTTTCATAGATTAGATTTGCTTTCAAGCATTGCATTGTTATCATTTAGCTTAGCTTGCATCTTCATTCTTAGTTTACTTACATTGCATTTTCATTTGAATTCATTAGAGATATTGGCACTCTTGCCCTTGTCTTCATTTGAATCTCTCATTGTGTGGTTGACTAGCAAGGTCATTAGCTTCATAGTTCTAGCTAAGAGCAATTTTACAATCTTGCAACTCCATACATAAAGAGCTATGGATCAATTTTTGAAACCTCATTTTTGAGTGTTCTTGATTGTAAGGATCCATAGAAGTGCACTACTTTTGTGTGTACAATAGACTTGCTGATAGAGATTCTTTTCATCGAGCTGATCGACAGAGACCAGTACACAGGGCCATTGTTGGTCAGAGGGTACCTACTATAGCTCCTTCATTAGGTCCTATTGTAGATGATGTTATTCGTAGCACCCAACTTTGAGTTGCAATTGATAGTGTGGGGGACATTGTAGAAGCTGCCACATCCATATCTAGTGATTAGGTTGTTCAGTACCTAATGTCTCAACGACACTCCAAATCATCAGGTGGAGCATTCGCTAGCAGGACCGTAGATGACATGTACACTGCAACAATCATCCCTTCACTTTCTAGCCTGGAGGGACTTATAGGAGAGATGACACATGTGACACTGACTGGTTTGGCTGAGGATCTATTGGATGCATATGAATTTATAGCAGTAGAGCATGATATCCCTATATCAGAGGTTAGATCTCATGTGGGTACTGTCAGATACGCTCAGCCACATCCTTCTCACCTAGACCATGGCTATAGTGGCAATGCTCGTAAGGATCCACCTACTGACCACTTTATTGCTGCACAAGGAGAGGCACAACATACAAACCCTTCAGTTAGTGTAGGGCATCAGTTCTCTGATGTTGGCCTTGACGATGTTGAGTTCAGCATGACCACTACAAGTTATCTAGATTTTTTGACACATGATGATACGACTTCCATGCCATCTAATCTGGTTAGTCAATTGCATTCATCATTAGAGAGGCGTGTGCAGTCTACTCATGTTGCAGATGCAGATTTGAGCTTGGACTAGACACAACAAAATTTTGATACCTTGGTTGATAGAATTGAGGCTAGGGAATCCGAGTACTATGAGTTTCCACCACCTACACAGGTATAAATCAGATTATATACATGTATTTAATGTTACAATTAAACTTAAATTTATTTTCAAAACTTCAATCAATTGATATATATATATATATATATATATGTACATGCACGTATATATATGATATATATTTTTTGTCTACCAGGATATGCCTCTTGTTACTCCTTTGGGTATTGATCGTCTATGTCATTGAGACTCACTCGATGATGACATCAGTAGTGGACATGTGAGTTTTTAATTTATTATCTGTGTGTACACACTTTATAACATGTTTTCTTGTACAATATTTTTAAAAAAACTTAAGAGATCTTTGTACAATGTTTATATATTTTAATTTATATATCTCTTTCTTTGTAGGGATTTGCACGTCCTTCACAGCATGATAGTCACTCTGGGTGTGACCGCTTAGTGAGGAGTCGACATGATGAGTCCTAGGCACTTTCATATTTGATCAGAGACATATTTCATATTATGTATATATATATTCACATGTGTTTAATGAACTATATTTCATTTCTAGACTCTACATGACCGATTGATGTGTAATGTTTGATGTTATATTTCATTTCTAGACGGGCTTTTGATAGAATGTTTGACACATGATTGATTCATATGTTTCATATTTACAGTACTTGATCTACACACATGATTGATGTTTCATGCATGTTATATATATACTTTCACTCTAGATACGTGTGCATGTGTCATGAACTTGTAAATTTTCAATACTTTCAATAGATTACATACACATAGACATGTTTAATTTAAATTTCATGAACTTGATTTCAATAGATTACATACATGAATGATGTTTGAATTCAATAGATTACATGTACATGAATGATGTTTGATTGTACACATGTTTATAATGAAAGTTATGAATGATGTAAATTTGACACATGTGAGCTATATAACTGAGGTCCCTAGATGTTTCATTGAATCTTACTTATATTTAAATGTACATTCGATAATAGTTGTGCATGTACTTTTAATTTAATGTTGTTGTACTTCAAGTAGATTTTATAAATTTAAAACATGCACGTCCTAATGTAACACATGCAAATTCAATACATACACACATTCATATTCCAAAGTTAGAGTACTTCATATTTAGGTAGATAATTAATATATCATATCCACTTGTAAGACATAAATTTGAGATCTATATATTCTTAATTTTTAATTTAATTCAAGCTCCATTCACTATGGGCACCGGTAGGAAAGAATGGACCTAAGAAAACCTCTGGTCTTGCCCGCAAAAAATTTAGTTCAAATCATATTTCATGCGTGATTTAGTCCACATCAAGTGGTTCATCTCTCTCTCAAATAACATTTAACATTCTCTCATGGTCGTCAGTATCAAGTCTCCACTTACGAATGCCACATCCCGTCATAGGAAGAAGAGATAGGACAGTGGCAATTACAAGATGACTATACTGATAAACCTTATTGTTAGGTTGATAATCAATAAAATGAATACCATGTTTAAGTATTTTGGTTTGCTTCAAATATGTGCCTTGCACGACAACTAAACCTGCACAATGTGTTCTTCAATGTTAAATATATATATCTAGATGTGATAAATACTAACCATATAAAAAAACTTAAATACAGTACTAGAACATGTGGGAAACATAATTCCATCACTTTTTTCATTCTGTGTTAGCTTCATCCTTTCCTTATAGCAACGTAATAAATAGTAACTAACACCTTCCACATTTCCAGGCTCTGCTACTACTGCAAAAATATGTCCTGCATTTAAAGTGAACTTTTAATTTTAGGAACTTGTAAATATAAATTAAACAAACTTTATTTAAATGAATTGAGTTGATGAATCCTTTTTAAACATGTACATAAACACACACGTACCAATTTTGATCAAACCTGAAATATGATCATAATCTGTAGAAATCAATGGAATGTCGTCAAAGCTTTCATCCTGAACATCATTTGTGTTTGTAACATCTAGTGGAACCAAATTCCATTCACTAACATATCCACATTTTTGGTTGATACATTCGTCATAGTTTTCAGAAATGCAGTCATAACAAAAGCATGAATAATGTCTAGTTTACAATGACCATGCATTACTATCCATACTCATAACTGAATGTAGGGATCTTGTTTTTTCTACTCTCTTGCATCCATGGATTGATCTTCTTTCAACACCTGAAAAATAGAGAGGTCACATGTAAAAATCAAAGAAATATATAAGTTAACTCAAACAATGATCAATAAATTTAAAATTAGTACCTGTTATCTCCCAGAATACTCGGAAGGGTATGACTCGATCTAATCATGATGATGTGTTATCATGATTTGGCACCATAAAATGCATCTTGCACCACTCAACTACATCATGAGCATTATTTATATGATATCCCTAATAGTCCAGTTGATACTTTCTTAAAGCACGTTTGATACAAGCTCCTGCACCATCATGCTCTCCCTTTCCATGTCCACTCTCAAAGAAACTCCAAATATGTGGTATCTTTTGGTATCGATGATATCTACATAGTGTGTAAAATGGCCTTACTGATTTAAATTATGCTACACATCCATCCGACCAAACAAAATGCTTTTCAATTTTGATGACTTTGTTTTCCAAATATCCAAAAAATGTCTTAAAGCAATGCTTGACAAAATGTATGTCATGCTCTTTATCATCACTAATGTAAAAGTGATATTCTTTGTTTATGACTTGTGCTTCATATGTAATTTCAACACCATCTGAATATAATTGTGCATGTCGATAAGACACATGTACCATGATAGTCACATGCTCTGTATAGTAGTATTCTGCTTGAAGTTGTTTTTGAGATACAAAGGAGTAGTTCTCTGAAAAATCAACAACTAATAAAATCGTTCCAACTAGAAAAGATTCTTTTTGTAGTTGGAATTGTTTTGCCTGCCATTTAGCAAAAAACACATGTCGTATGTATGGTTGAATCAATTTACAAAAATTCTCCATAAATTTTGCAACAGGTATCTCATCTTCTACATATTCCAACCTTGTTGTTTCTTTCCCGACTTTTGTTTCAGACTTTATGTACTTGTATCTCTTACATTTTATCATCCTCGTCATGTTAGTATCTTCAAGTCTCAAAGGAAATTTAGCCAAATCCCCGCATGTTTGACAAGTTCCTCTTATGCAATCTATATCAGGTATTTCATGATCAATTGATTTGTTACATAAGATTGATGTTATGAATTGACTTGGATGTTCAAGAAAATCATTTTGAGAACCACCACATTCTTCTATCATCTTTCTAAAACCCTTGGTAGTAGAGATCGAATTCAATGTGATATCGACAACAACAAGTTTCAAAAGATTTATTTATCTTTACAAAAAATGGCTTCAATATTTCAAACATTGTTTGTCCAATCTTAATGTCAGGATTTGAGTTACAAAATGAGAGATACAATTCATGTTGTGTGGTGTCCAACCAATGTTTTGTGTGCTGGAAATATTCCTTAGGCCTAGTCCTCTTCTTGATAACATCTCTTGTATATAGTGAAAGATGAGTATGATCAGTCCAAAATGATGTAACTAAGTTCCTAACTATTTCATTAATTCTATTAGACCGAGGAGCTCTACACATTAGTGCCCAATTACCTTCCAATGTAGTATCATCCAAATTGATTCTTCTTTTCAAATAGTGTGTCATTGTCTTCCTACTGTACCCGATCTGAGATGAAAGTGATGAAATTTGTCTTCTTTGGGACATGTTTTTATTTAAAATAGATGTCAATATCACTCTTCTTGAAATTGACCTATCTGTAGATCTCATTTTTTTTCCAATGGAATGCAAACCTTCCTTAACACTGTCAACAATATTTTTTTATACGTTACTTGATTTTAACTTTTTCAAACTTGCATCTACACCCAACAATTTTAATGGCTCTTTTAACTCATCTTTAAGAAGTGTAATTGATAATAGTTGAGTTTTTTCAAGTGTACCAAGATTCTCAAATTGTTTCATTATTTGCTTAGAATTTTTATTCAATGCCCTCTTCGTAATATTTATGGGTTGTTTAGCATAATCTCTCAATTTTTCCACATCCATTTCCATTAAATGATCTATGCTTTTACGATTAATTTTTCTCTTCAATTGTTGGAGTAGACTATCATTCACATATGTTTCTTGCACTTCCACCACAAATAAAATAAAATAAAAATATCTTAATATCTCAAGCTCTTGAACATGTCAAATAGGTATAATAATTTATACACTAATGAGAGAAACACATACTTGTTTGACCTTGGGTTGATTCAACTTGGGATGCCCCTTGTCCAACATTTTCATCATCAAAGGCTGCATGTACACAATAAAAACAATAAATTCTTAAGGGGAAAGACCCAAAATGTTTATTCACCAATAAGAGACTAAATCAAGATAGTGAGAGAGAGTCAGAGAGAGAGAGAGAGAGAGAGAGAGAGAGAGAGAGAGAGATGTGTACTTGTTTGATATTCTGAGAGTTGTGCTTGTTGAGCTTGCAATGACCCTTCTCCAACTTCTGAAGGTTGGGCTTGTTGAGCTTGTGATGACCCTTCTCCAACTTTTGAAGGTTGGGCTTGTTGAGCTTGTGATGACACTTCTCCAACTTTTGAAGGTTGGGCAACTTGTTGAGCTTGTGATTCTTGAGCATTTTCTACATGTATGAAGTATAATTTATTAAACAAAAACTTTTGAGTCTAATTGGTTTTAATTGGGTCTAACTAGGTTCTAATAGGTCATATTAGGTCCTAATTGGTCCTAATTGAGTCTAATTGATCATATTAGGTCCTAATTGGTCATATTAGGTCCTAATTGGTCCTAATTGAGTCTAGTAGGTCATATTAGGTCATAATTGGTCATATTAGGTCCTAATTGGTCTTAATTGAGTCTAATAGGTGATGAAGGGTGCTCCCCTTAATACCACAAACACATAACAGAAATAGAGAAACAACAACAATATGCAAGAACAGAAAATTGGCTTCTTATTATCTCCACAAATGTGGAATTACAAACTTTCAGAATTACAATATGCAAAGCCACATGGGCATTCCCTTACAATATTCTGTAGGACAAAGCCTCGAATCAATACCCAGATCTACTACCCAGAACTATTCTGAACTGCCTAAGACAATAATACAGCCTTCCTTATATAGGCAATTTTCCACCGCCTGGTTCACAATTTCAACTTCTCCTTCTTGATATTCTTCTTCGGCTTCATCCTCGCTTTCGTCTCTGACATTAAAATTCATTCCTCTATGAATCTCTTCTTGTAATGCTCGCACTTGTCTCTGCGGCTCTCTAACCTCAGGTGTTACAACACCAGCTCTTCCGCCACGTTCCCTTCGTGGAGGCATTTTCGTGATGCGCGCTGAAACCCTAGCCACAGTCCTGGTGCAAACTGCCTCACAGTCGGTGATCTATTTACACACTCAAGAACTCCTGCTTTGATACCACCTGATGAAGGGTGCTCCCCTTAATACCACAAACACATAACAGAAATAGAGAAACAACAACAATATGCAAGAACAGAAAATTGGCTTCTTATTATCTCCACAAATGTGGAATTACAAACTTTCAGAATTACAATATGCAAAGCCACATGGGCATTCCCTTACAATATTCTGTAGGACAAAGCCTCGAACTATTACCCATAACTATTCTGAACTGCCTAAGACAATAATACAGCCTTCCTTATATAGGCAATTTTCCACCGCCTGGGAAGGTTCCAGAATTTTAGCCAATAAGGCCGACCAAACTTAGAATTATTTTTATTTTACATTTCATTACATAATAGTCGGCTCAAAATAAATTTTGAAACCCGAACAAAAATTTTGAAGAAAAATCATTTTCCGCCATTTCAGGTGACCCAACTTCCGAAGACCATAAGTCATCACCAGTTGACCCGATTGACTATTGTAACCCCATTTCGGAAAGGGCGCGAGGAGCTCTACAACGCTTGAATTAAGCAAGCTTCACTCAGCCCAAAATTTGACCTCATCCGGGGCCTCTAAAGCCTTCAAAACTGAGTTCGAAGTTTCTGTACCCTGCTGCCAATACCGAAAATCTTCAATATCTTCCAATATACACTTGATCTGGCAATGAAACTTTACTGGCAGACTTATATGACCAAAATGAACCTCCAAGAAAGAAATCAGATCATTCTAAGCACATACGAAAATTACCAAAAATAGTAACTTTCCATAAATAGCAGCTCTGCACAAAATAACCCTTATTGAATAAAAACATAAATATTTTTGGGTGATGCAAGATTGCTCTTACACCCAGGATGCTCCTGCATCAATAGGTCATATTAGGTCCTAATTGGTTCATATTAGGTCCTAATTTGTCCTAATTGAGTCTAATAGGTCATATTAGGTCCTAATTGGTCCATATTAGGTCCTAATTTATCCTAATTGAGTCTAATAGGTCATATTAGATCCTAATTGGTCTAATAGGTCATATTAGGTCCTAATTTGTCCTAATTTTTCCTAATTGAGTCTAATTGGTCCTTATTGGAAGTCCTAATTGGTCCTAATTGAGTCTAATAGGTCATATTAGGTCCTAATTGGTCTTAATTGAATCTAATTGGTCCTAATTGAGTCTAATAGGTCATATTAGGTCCTAATTGGTCCATATTAGGTCCTAATTGGTCCTAATTGGTCCATATTAGGTCCTAATTGGTCCTAATTGAGTCTAATAGGTAATATTAGGTCCTAATTGGTCTAATAGGTCATATTAGGTCCTAATTGAGTCTAGTTGGTCCTAATTTCAAGTCCTAATTGGTCCTAGTTGAGTCTAATAGGTCCTAATTGAGTCTAATAGGTCATATTAGGTCCTAATTGGTCCTAATTGAGTCTAATCTAGGTCATATTAGGTCCTAATTTGTCCTAAATGAATCTAATTGATCCTAATTTCAAGTCCTAATTGGTCTTAATTGAGTCTAATTGGTCCTAATTGAGTCTAATAGGTCATATTAGGTCCTAATTGAGTATAATAGGTCATATTAGGTCCTAATTGGTCCTAATTGAGTCTAATAGGTCATATTAGGTCCTAATTGGTCCATAATAGGTCCTAATTTGTTGTAATTGAGTCTAATAGGTCATATTAGGTCCTAATTGGTCCTAATTTGTCCTCATTGAATCTAACTGGTCCTAATTTGAAGTCCTAATTGGTCCTAATTGAGTCTAATAGGTCATATTAGGTCCTAATTGGTCCTAATTGATTCTAATAGGTCATGTTAGGTCCTAATTGGTCCATATTAGGTCCTAATTTGTCCTAATTGAATCTAATAGGTCATATTAGGTCCTAATTGGTCTAATAGGTCATATTAGGTCCTAATTGGTCTAATAGGTCATATTAGGTCCTAATTGGTCTAATAGGTCATATTAGGTCCTAATTGGTCCTAATTTGTCCTAATTGAGTCTAATTGGTCCTAATTTCAAGTCCTAATTGGTCCTAATTGAGTCTAATTGGTCCTAATTGGTCCTAATTTGTCCTAATTGAGTCTAATAGGTCATATTAGGTCCTAATTGGTCTAATAGGTCATATTAGGTCCTAATTTGTCCTAATTTGTCCTAATTGAGTCTAATTGGTCCTAATTTCAAGTCCTAATTGGTCCTAATTGACTCTAATAGGTCATATTAGGTCCTAATTGAGTCTAATAGGTCATATTAGGTCCTAATCGGTCCTAATTGAGTCTAATAGGTCATATTAGGTCCTAATTGGTCCATATTAGGTCCTAATTTGTCCTAATTGAGTCTAATAGGTCATATTAGGTCCTAATTTGTCTTAATTGAGTCTAATTGATCCTAATTGGTCCTAACTGAGTCTAATAGGTCATATTAGGTTTTAATTGGTCCTAATTGAGTCTAATAGGTCATATTAGGTCCTAATTGGTCCATATTTCAAGTCCTAATTGGTCCTAATTGAGTCTAATAGGTCATATTAGGTACTAATTGGTCCATATTAGGTCCTAATTGGTCCTAATTGAGTCTAATAGGTCATATTACATCCTAATTGGTCTAATAGGTCATATTAGGTCCTAATTGAGTCTAATTAGTCCTAATTGAGTCTAATAGGTCATATTAGGTCCTATTTGGTCCTAATTGAGTCTAATCTAGGTCATATTAGGTCCTAATTTGTCCATATTAGGTCCTAATTTGTCCTAATTGACTCTAAGTGGTCCTAATTTCAAGTCTTAATTGGTCCTAATTGAGTCTAATAGGTCATATTAGGTCCTAATTAGTCCATATTAGGTCCTAATTTGTCGTAATTGAGTCTAATAGGTCATATTAGGTCCTAATTGGTCCTAATTTATCCTAATTGAGTCTAATTGGTCCTAATGTCAAGTCCTAATTGGTCCTAATTGAGTCTAATAGGTCATATTAGGTCCTAATTGGTCCTAATTGAGTCTAATAGGTCATATTAGGTCCTAATTTGTCATAATTGAGTCTAATAGGTCATATTAGGTCCTAATTGGTCCTAATTTGTCCTAATTGAGTCTAATTAGTCCTAATTTTGAGTCCTAATTGGTCCCAATTGAGTCTAATTGGTCCTAATTGAGTCTAATAGGTTATATTAGGTCCTAATTGGTCCTAATTGAATCTAATAGGTCATATTAAGTCCTAATTGGTCCATATTAGGTCCTAATTGGTCCATATTAGATCCTAATTTGTCCTAATTGAGTCTAATAGGTCATATTAGGTCCTAATTGGTCTAATAGGTCATATTAGGTCCTAATTTGTCTTAATTTGTCCTAATTGAATCTAATTGGTCCTAATTTCAAGTCCTAATTGGTACTAATTGAGTCTAATTGGTCCTAATTGAGTCTAATATGTCATATTAGGTCCTAATTGGTCCTAATTGAGTCTAATAGGTCATATTAGGTCCTAATTGGTCCTAACTGAGTCTAATAAGTCATATTAGGTCCTAATTTGTCCTAATTGAGTCTAATAGTTCATATTAGGTCCTAATTGGGTCTACCTAGGTTCTAATAGGTATATTAGGTCCTAATTGGTCCTAATTGAGTCTAATTGGTCATATTAGGTCCTAATGGGTCCTATTAGGTCCTAATTAGTCCTAATAGGTTATATTAGGTCCTAATTAGTCATAATAGGTCCTATTAGGTCCTAATTGGTTCTAATTGAGTCTAATTGAGTCTAATTGAATCTAATTGAGTCTAATTAGGTCCTAATTGGTTCTAATAGGTCATATTAGGTCCTAATTGGTTCTAATTGAGTCTAATTGAGTCTAATTGGTTCTAATTAGTCCTACTAGGTCCTAATAGGTCCTAATTAGGTCATAATAGGTCCTAATAGGTCCTATTTAGTCCTAATAGGTCCTAATTAGTCCAAATAGGTTCTATTAGGTTCTAATTGGTTCTAATTAGTTCTAATTGGTCCTAATTGGGTATAATTGTTCCTAATTGAGTCTAATTAGGTGCTAATTTATTATAATTGAGTCCAATTGGGTTTTAATAGGTCATAATTGGTTCTAATTGAGTCTAATTAGGTGCTAATTAGTTCTCATTGATTGTAATTGGGTCCTAATAGGTCCTATTAGTCCTAGAATAGGTCCTAATTAGTCCAAATAGGTCTACAGTTAGGTCTAGTTAAGTCTAATAGGTACAATATCACATTTACATGAACATTAAGACAAGTCTTGACCATCAACTTAAAATATCTATCTAGAGAAACATCTTAAACATACCTTGTTTCCGATGATGATATCTTTTTCATGATTCTTCATGTAGTATTTGTTCAGTCTCTTATGAATAATGTCGTGTAATTTTGTTTAGCCTTCTCTTTTTATTTCCCATTACAACTTAGAAAATTATTCTGTGCCAAAATGTCTTCCTTGTCCTAAATGCGAATTATTTTATAGCTTTCAGATTTATGAAATGAAAAAAATATATATTTATTTATACCTAATCCTTATTAACCAAAAATTCCACCAAAAAGGCCAACACAGGTTTCTATCAAAAGTCAAACTTGACTTTCTATCAAAACTAAATGACTTTCGATTGAAACTAGTTTAGTAATAGCTAGAATTTGCAATTTTTGGCAAAGTACTTTCGATCAAAAGTCCCTAGTTTAGGCCATGGTTGCAAGTTTTGAAGAAATTATGAGAATTTCATGGCTTCAGGCCTCAAGCGCTTTGATCAAATGGAAGACTAAGAAGACGTCCTTTTGCATACAACAAGTACTTGGAACTAGCTTTCTAATGATTATATAAATTTGACTATTTTAAAATTTATTGTGTATGGTTTTTGACGTTAAATGAATGTAGGTTTTTTATCAAATATAAACCTCTGAGTTTGACATTCAATGAAAAATAGTAAAAAAAGGAATTTATTTTTTGAAAAATAATTGTGCCCTCCGTATTCGAGTCTACTTTCTATTAAAATAAATAAATTGAAATTCGATAGATACACAATAAGTTATAAGCTATGTAGTCAAGGTACATCAAAATTATGGTTTAGTCAACTTCAAACGTTAATAAAATATGCAATAGTAGTGATAATGTCATCAAACCAATTGCATGCCCTCCGTATGGATGTTACAAAACTAAATTTTAAAGAATCGCATTCATATCTATTTTACAAAAAAATTTATGCTCTATGAAAATAGTGTTACTATTTGAAAATGACGTTTTCAGCACCATACAAGTTTTTGTGGGAGAAAGAAAAAAATATTCAAAAAAATTCAAAAAATATATATTTAGAATCTAGATAGAAAATCCTAAAAGACTCTAATTTACTTCATCCTCCAATTTTGAACAGTTCAATGACAATATGCATCCGAATCTGAAAGTTTTTCTCAAAATGTAGAGTTTAGTGTCCATTCAGGCAAAAAAGTGTAACCCACTATTGTGGGTTCACCCACGAAGGAGTTTAGGCAAAAGAACTTCTTGGTCAAATTCCTTCATAGGCTCATCATGTTTTGAAGTGTTATTTGAGATGTTGTTAACATTGATCTATTGTTGTTGATTAAATCCCAATCCATAAGAATGCTCATGCCCCCCATTCTGTAAGGGCATTTGAATTCCCTGTTTACGCTTACCACATGCTTGACCATTAAATCCTTGTTTAACTAGGAAATGATAACCAAGACCATAACAAGAAGCCATATCAGAAGGAGTCAATGGAACTTCAGTAGTCACTATGTCATCATTAGTAGGTTTGATAGATTCATTGTGGGTAGAATCAGCGACAAAGTTGCTACGAAGGGAATTAGAAGTAGGGGAAAAAAATCGTTGCTCAAACTCTCTTTGTTGCTTCATAAATTCAAGACCAAAAACTTTATATTCTCCAATAAAGGAAGGATTAAAATCCAAGGTTCCCCAATCATCGCCAAGAAGAGTAGTAGAGGAAGATAGATTACTATTAGGAGTAGGACTAGTGTGGGTTTTAATATTCAAACAAGGATTAGGTGCATCATCTGCATGAAGTGTATGCATCATGTTGTTATGTATAAACTTGACTTTATGATGAAGGGTGGAAGGAACAACATGCATCTCATGTAGCCAAGGTCTACCCAGAAGAAGGTTATAATTGAAAGGTCCATGTGTAAAATTAATAGGTGTATTCAAGATGACCAGACCTACTTTGATAGGTAAGGTAATGATGCCTAAAGTTTTCTTAGAAATGTTCTCAAAGCCATGTATAGGAACATTGTCAGGTTGAATAGTTGAAAGATTGGCTTTAATCACTTTGATCATGTCCATGCTACAAACATTAAGCCCAGATCCATTATCAATCAAGGTCCTATGGATGATACTTTTATTGATAGTAACAACAACCATAAGAGCATCATATTGATTCTGAACCTCTTTAGAAGGTAAATATTTTTGAGTAAATACAATGTCAGGAGGACCTGGGGTAGCATGCATGCACTATAATAAGTTATTGATGTTCTCTTGATTAGGAGGTGGAGTGGGAAGAGTTGCTAGAGCTTTTTGCAAGGCTTCATAGTAGGTAGGTGAAGTTTGAAGAAGCTCCCATAAAGAAATCCTAGCAAGGGTATTTTGCAATTGGTTTATCAAATCATACTCCTTGCTAGGAAGACAAGGTGGAGGAGGAAGAATGGGTTGAGAAGGTGGTAAAGAAGTAGAAACCACCGGATTAGGTTGAGGGTTATTCCTTGTTTGATATGTGTGAGCTATTGAATCTTGGTCATTAAAAGACTCTAAAGACTCCGTAGGTTTACCTTTGATAGTAATGTGAGGACAACCTTTGACAATCAACAAGGGTTTCGTAAAAACCATATTAGTTGTCTCCACACTACAAATAGATTCACAAGAAGGAAGAAAAGAAGACATCCTACGAGGAGATGAGGTAGAATCTTGATTCTCCATAAGATCATCACTAAGAGGGAGAGCATTAAGGGAATTCATATCATTCTCCGCTAATGCCTCATCACTAGAAGGAATCCCAAATGGAGGTAAAGCATCTATAATGTCATCTTCTTTCGCTAAAATGTCTACATAAGGGTAGTGTGTTTTAGAAAGAGTCACCATCATGTATAAATATGTCATCCATTAATAAATCACCCTCTTGTATCAAAACTTCTTCATGAGGAGGGGATAAATCAATGTCTTTATCGAAGGGTTCATCCACAATGGTTTCATGAGGAAGAGAGTAATCAATGTCCAAATCCAAAGGCTCATCCCAAATAGGAGGATTATCATCCCTATCAATAAGGCACTTTAAAAACACTTGAAAAATCTTGTGCAACATGATAACGAATAAAGAAATGCACAGAAAATAGATCTAGATATGTCCAAATGCATTCAAATGAAACACAATAGGGCATCTAATTCCACATGTATTTTAAAAGAAATTTTGTGATTTTTTTGTATTTTTGAAATATAAATGCAAGAGAATAAAAGAAATCTACTTTTGTAAGCATGTAAGATCTAACACAAAATGCAAATCTAACACCAAAAAGAAAGAGTTGTCTATCGTGGGTTCACCAAAATGTAAGATGAAGGTGAACACACAAGATCATACAAAGGGAAATCTGACACAATAGGGCATCTAATTCCACAAAAGAAAGGGGTAAGCATGTCGGGTTCACCAAAATGTAAGATGAAAGTGAACACACATGGTAATACAAAGGGACATCTAACACCATAAATAAAGAATTGTCGTAAAATGGGTTCACCAAAATGTAAGATGAAAAATATGGATGGGGTCCTAGAACAATGGTTTGCACATAAAAGAGACCCCAAAACCAATATTTTACACATACTTATAAATTCTAAGGGGATGGAATGTAAATCTGGAAATGCTAATGTTGAAATGAAGAAATAAAGGTACTTACCTTTGAAAAAGAATCAGCTGAAAACCCTGTCAAACAATCTCAAAAAATATTGATTTTTGTAACCCTCAACCAAAACTACGAGATCTACAAAACCCAAAAATCTTTTTCTTTTCTGAGAAAGGTTGACCTTGACCTCAGGATCAGGGTAAAATCTTACCTCGGGGCACAATCTTACTTCCCATTGAAGGTTGACCTTGACCTAAAACAACTCTGACGGAAATTTTGTTCACAGATCCTGAAAGTTCGGTGAAAAGGGTATCCAAATATGCACTGATATTCACCATCCCACACCTGTACTTGCAAGAAAAATGGTTTTGTTTGTTGGGGGGAGGGGTTTGCCTTAGTCAAACCCCAATTGAGGAATTAAGCTTGAAATTGAATTGAAATTACTGTAGTAAACAAAGTAAATGGAACAATTCACCTTGCTTATGTTGAAACCCTTGTGGAGGATTCAAATCCTTGAATCCACAAGTATGGATGCTCCAAATGCATGTAGAATTGAATGTATGATTTCTTAAATCAATTGTCTTTAGATCTTCAACACCAATCTTGAATGGATCTTGGAATAGGAAGAGGCTTGAATTGAAATGAATGGAGAAATCTTCAACAAGAGGGCTCCATAGAGATTGAATCCTTTATTGGCTAACAATGGATCTCCTTGATGAAATGGATATTGAATGCTTGAATGCTTGATCTTCTTGCTTGAGAGCTTGAGAGATTGTGAGATGAGATGATGAGATGGATAAAATGAGAGAGGAAGGCTCCCTTTTATAGTGATCTAGGGCACAAACTTCTAGAGAGGCCACATAGAAAACAATAATTAAGGGCCCATGGGACAAAATTCTAGAGAGGTGCACATGGAGAGGAAATTAAATTAAAGTCTTGACACAAAACTCTAGAAGGAAACCACCCTTAATATAGAAATAAAAATAATTATTTAAGAGCCTTGTCACAAAGTTTGAGGTAAGGCCAACCCCAAAGTTAATTTGAGCATTAGGCACAAAAATTGAGAAAGGCTAATCTCCAATAATAAATTAGGAATCCTATACAAAACTCAAGAAAGGTCCACCTCAAATATTAATTTGAGAATTTGACACTTAACCTGAGAAATAGTGGCCCCAAAGAGGGAAAAGACAAGATTTTGATGAAACCCTGAAACTAGAACCTAACCTTGAGGATCCCGGACCCTAAGGTCAAGGTCGAGGTCAAATTTGACCTAGGTCAAGGTTTATATTGACTTTTACCTAGGTCAAAGTCGAGGTCAACCTTGACCTTAGAGGTCGACCTTGACCCTGAGGTCAAGAATCTCAGGTTTGCAATTTAGGATTGCAGAATTATGTTAGGAAGAAGTGGAAAATGGGGCAGAATAACGGAAAAAGCCAGATCCAAGTCAAATACCATTCAAGGCGTTCGACATGACCCCAAACGACTTACTCGGAGGGCTAAATGTTCTTAACATGAAAGTGCTTCCATTTTAAGAAGATACAAGATTAAGTTTCAAGAATAAAAAAAAGTGACTTTGGTGTATCAATATATACGCCCCTAATGATCACATGGATAGGATTGAGCTTTGTTAATGGATGTTTCAATTACCTAACATCCCTTGGATTTTTGGTGGAGACTTCAACATGGTTGAAGTCTCCTATGATAAGGTTGGTGGAAATAAGTTTGACTAAAAGGGAAGTGAGAGATTTTAGTGGTAGAAGATGATAATTAAGGTTAAATTATTTGATCCCTTGGAAAGGTGTAAATTTGAATACAAAGGGATTTGGCATACATGATCAAATTTTTAGGCTGATAATAGAATAATTTTCTCTAGGCTTGATAGGTTCTATGTTAATAGGGAGGTTTTTGGATTTTATAAGGACTCTCAGAATGTGATTGTTAAGGTGGTCCCTTACTCTATGTTAGATCATCATCCTATTTTGGCTAGCATCTCACAGATTGGAAGTTTGGGGGAGTTACAAGAAAAGAGAGAAGGGTTTTCATTAAACACATCCTTAGAGATGAAGATATTTCTTTTGCAGTATATATTGTGAGATGGTATCGTAAAAAAAAATTTAGACACCAATCTACCATCAGTAACGAGGTAAAAAATGTTAATACTTGGAGATCTCTTTTTCAAGTAGTGGGCAAGAAAAGGACTATGGATAACAGAAACAAGGAATCAAAACTGCAGGATATTCTTTCCAATGCTGAAGCTATTTTGCAAGACAATCCTTCCAACCCAGATGCTAATGGTGATGTTATTCAATCAATATATTCTCTTAAAAGGATACCTATAAGAGTCAAGGTTCTAGGAGAAGGGCTACACTTAACTGGGCCAGCCTTGGAGACAAAGGATCTAAATATTTCTTTAACATCTATAAAGTTAAAGAGGCCAGACATAGTGTTGGTGTAATAAAATATTCCTAATTACACTTTACTTAAGTTTACTTAGGATAATGCATTACATAGTAGTTTGCATATGAGTCACCTAGGAGTTTTCATTTTATTTTAGCAAATGGTGTAGGATAATTTCCACTTTAGTTGTGAGATCCACCTGTTGGTGCCCAAAAATGATGGATTTATTGTTGGCCAACTGACAGGTATAATAGTGATGTACCACTTATACCTTTTCAATTGTCTTTAATTAAGTCAAGGATGGTAGGGCTAATTCACCTTAAATTATCAAGTTCCCTATGTTGCACAAATGCATGCACTGACAAATGAAGTTCCTTCCAAAGGGGTAAATGATCTTTGGAGGAAAACAATATAATCTCCTGATAGCTTTAATCTACAAGATCTAAAATAAACTGAATTATCACTAGAAACCCTACCTTCAAATTCTTTAGAAAAGTAATCAGATTTAGTTACGAACTGCAAAATAAGATCCAAATAACAATTTCAAACAAAAAGAAGATCAGTGCCTACTAAATATTCGGGTTATAGAGTCAGAAATTCTCAATCCTACGTACAATCAGAGACAGTTTTAAAAAACTTACTTGTAATAAAGCAAGACTATCATTCCACAGGCTTGCACTTGATTTACAATTCAAATCAATTTATATAAGTAATCCTATCGAATTTAACTCAAATTAAGAGACCGATAAGAACAATAGAAGATATGCAGATCTTACGATTGATATTCAAGTTATATATATTAACTTCGAATTACAATATTCAGGGAATATAACACAGTGGAACACTCCTATACACAGAGTATTTGAAGGACTAATTGAGAATAATAACATATAACATCAAATAAATGGAAAACAACTTATCTCATTTGGTGTTTGAAAATGTGTATATAATGGTTCAGAATTGTAGTTGCTAGAGTTTTTCTCCCAATTGTCATGTTTTCTTTTGATTTCAAATGATTCAATATAAATATCCTATTCAAAGGTTTTCTATGAAAAGTCACACCTTTTCAAAAAAACCTAATCCTATAACTAACCCTAAAAATTACAATATTAACGATATAAATGGTTTGAGGAAAAACATTTCCCGTATTACAAATAGAATTTGTCACATCTTCAAGTAATTTTCTTGATAATCAACACATGTTTATGATATAAAACTCCTACACACCAAATCCAAAATTAGATAACTTTTAATAAATTTTAATTTTAGGGTTCATCATAATTTAATAATATTTTCAAATTTCCAAAATGATCCCTATAATAAAATTTATTGATTTTAATAATTAATAATGTATCAAAATAAATTATCAATAAACCCATAACATAGGAACATTCGTTGTAATGCATATAAATGTCTTTTGCTAATCATAAGCAAAATGCCAATAAGAATTAAAATTTCTATCAAAGGTATCCTCTCTTTAATTACCAAAGTACAAAAGTCTTATTAGTAAGATAAAACCTAAAATCCATTAATATAATTTTATGTTTTAATTGAGATTTTTACTTTCAAATTTTAAACATAATATATTTCCTTTTCAAAATACTTTTTCCAATATGTGAAATAATATAATTCTCATATAAATATGTTTCTAAAACATTAGGGTACAATAGTTATAAACATTATAGTTTACCCTAGAAAAAGGGTAATACTTACCCTAAAATGATAATTCAAAAAAAACTTACATAGGGTAATATTGCTAATATTTAGAAAGAGGAAAAATTAAAAAAGCAACCCTAATATTATGTAATTCAATCCATTATAAAAATAGAAATACACTTTTACAATCCATCCTAAGAAAATGAAAATACATCTTGATTTTAGGGCAAATAAATTACTTTGAAGAAAACACATGTTAACAAGTGTCACGTAGTGGTTAAGTACTTGCCTTTAGTTAGTTATTGTTGAAACTAAAGAAAAAGTAATAGTACATATTGATTTTTTAATTATTATGTTTTTTATACTTATAGTAGAAGTAATAACTTTTTTAATAATTAAGAAATTGTAATATAGAATCATATTGATAGCATTAATGATAGTTGAAATTTTAAGAATAGAAATCTAATTATAATGTTAAAAATATTATGTGTTCTTTTTAACCATAATTTTAATTTTAATTAAATGTATTTTAATTAATGATTAAATTACATAATCATAATGATCTATTTTAATATAGTTGTAACAATAAACAATTTTATTTTTAATTATAATCATTTCAACAATTATAACTTATAAATAATAATTAATTTTGATACTAATTTTATTTTTATTTTATTAATATATTCTTAATTTATATATGATTAATAAAGTTACATTATTATAATATGTAGTATATTGTAATATTATATATTTTATATGGTTTTTCATAATTTTACGGGGAATTAATTTATCAGATAGAAATAAGCGGCAAAAATAATGCATTGTGAATCGGAGAATTTCGTGTATAAGACTCAAATTAATTTAACCAATCAAATGATAGAAAAATAATTTTTACAAATTATAAAGTTAAAAAATTTCCATGTAGAATTTAGAAAATGTAAAATCTATATCTAAACAAAAAATACTAAATATTGTAATTGGTTTAAAGTGTTTTATTTAATCACTAGTTAAGACGAACAATTCAAAAAGTGATACAATAGTACTTAGCCTACCGACAAGTACTAATCAGGACTCATTATTTCCCTTTTTAAAAATAAATATTTTTAAAGCATAGAAAACTTATTCTTTTTAAATTTTTTTGAAGCATTAACATAAAGTAGGAAAAGTGAAAAAAGTCATTAATGAATCAAGATGTTAGGAATGTTATTTCCAAATGTACTTTGTATTCCTTTTAGGTTAACTTAAGAATTTTACACACTTTAAAATAAAAACCCTAATTATGCTCCTTCATAAAATAAATTTAAAACATAATAAAAAGAGCATATGTATTTAAGTCACCTAGTTAATATTTTAAATAAATAGGAAATGTGAAAAAACAAATCAAATAAGGTAAAATAAAATCCATTACACCCTTTAACCCTAATAATTTACCTAAATTTATGTCAAAGATATTAAATGATTTTAATTTTAGCAACATTCAAATTATTCAAAACAAAGAAAACATAATAACACATTTCAAAATGAATTACCTTATCAAGATATTTCACTTTAGTAATTTAATCTAAATCTATCCTTACTCTTCTACCCATATTCCCAAGGAATACAATAGGACAATTGGTTAGGGTAGGATGGGTAGTTAGGATAGGAAAAAAGGGTGGGTCGAGAGGTCGAGTGTTCAACTCCCCCTCGCCACTCTTTTTTTTGAAATTAATTTGATAAATAATATATAAGCAAAGAATATTCATATTGAAAATTAAAATTATTTTGATAAGATATACTCCTTGTGTGAAAATTTGTCCTGATTTTCTCACTTGCACACGAAAATGTAAATAAATTAATTCCACTTCCAAGGCCTCTTAAAGAATAACAATAGACTAATTGGTTAGAGGGTAGAAGGGTAGGTAGGTAGGAAAAAGGGTTGGCTTGAGAGGTCGAGTGTTCAACTCCCTCTTGCCACCTTTTTTATCCAACAACTTTATTATTATTTTTTAATAATTATTTTTATTTCAAAATATACATGCATTTAATTCATTGAAATAAAATAACTAAAAGCTTATTCCACAAACATAAGAATAAAATAATGATAATTATTTAGGCCTTTTCAATTGTTTAATTTTTAACATAGGGAAAAAACATGAAAATGAAAATAAATATTATATTTCCCTGATATTTTGCATATTGAGGACCTAAATTTTCAAGTGTCAATAGTGGCTCTTATTGGGGACGTGCGTTCATGCTTGGATGCAGTGAGAGTCTAGTTATCTCTGGAAAAGAAAACCATAGTAAGAAAAGAATCATGAGGCTAAGATAAAATAAAATAATGTACAAGTTTAGAGAATACTTCCTGTTGTAAGATAAAAAGGGCTTCAAATATTGACCATGAGTTGAGAACTCTTGAATAGTTTCATCAGTACCCTGTAAATGGTATGAATTCTCACCTGCCTTTGAAACAACCATGTAAGGTCCTAGCCGTAATGCATCAAACTTACCATGCTTTCCTTTATCTTGATCTTTTGCATTCCATTTTAGTACCCAATCACCTTCTCTAAAAGGCCTATCTGATGCTCTCTTGTCATGAAGGGTCTTAATCTATCGTTGTTGTTGAAGATTTATTTCTTGTGCTCTTCTTCTCATCTCATCTAGTTCTGATAATTGGCTCAACCCGTCTTCCATAAAATTTGCGTCCTCAAGCTCTTCTTCCTAAATGAATTTGTAAACTAGCAGGAGATTATTTAATGGTAACCTTGCTTGTTTCCCATAAACTAGTTCATAAGGAGAAAAACCTTTTGATCTTTTCACTATCACCCTATCTGCCCATAAAGTCAGGCCTAGCTTTGAATCCCATGCCTTCTTTTTTATTGCTCAACATTCTCCTGATGATCTTTAGTATATTATTATTGCTTGATTCTGCTTGACCATTCCCTTGCGGATGATATGGGGAAGAGGATGATAAGTCGATACCATATTTATTACAAAATTAAGAAAATTCTTTAGATCTAAAACACATTCCATTGTCACAAATTATCTTCCAAGGTACTCCAAATCTGGTAAGTATGTTGTCTGTCAAAAACTTGATGACCACCTTACTTGTAGCTTATCTCGTAGGTATAGCTTCAACCCATTTTGTAAAGTAGTCGGTTGCAACCAATATCCATTTGTGACCTCCACTTGAAGTATCTGCAATCTCTCCAATAAAGTCTTTTCCCCACATTTTGAAAGGTTCCTCGGTTTGTAAAGGAATAAGGGGTAACACGCCATTGTATTTCAATTTTTTGGAGAACTTCTGACAAGATTCACATTTTTTAACATATTCATAACAATCCTTAAATACATGGGGTCAATAATACCTAGCTTGCAATATCTTATGAGTCGTTGTCTTAGCTAAAAAATGACCACCACATACCCCATTGTGTAATTCTTTAGTAATTGACTTAGCCTGATAGGTGTCTAGAAAAAATAAAAGGACACCATCATTATTTTTCCAATACAAATCTCCTTGAGTCAGTACATATCTTGATGCTTGCAGCTTTATAGTCCTTTTCTGATTGTCACTTAAACCTTCTTGACACTTCATATGCTTTAAGAAGTAGACTATGTCTATGTACCATGGACAATGTTCAATGCTAGCTTTTGAATTTTCCAAATCTAGTTGGTTTAGTTGGGTCGCATCCAAATTTTTCTCTACCATGAGTTTATCCAACCCTTGTCCTTTGATTAAATTAGTGATTTGAATCTCAATATCAAATTCTTGAACCTGATTAATCCATCGACATCTTTTACTTGTGACTTCTAATTGCCTCAATATGTCCTTAGTTACTGCATTGGGTACGTATGCCACAATCTTAGCTCCAACTAGATAAGGTCTAAAAGATTTTACTGCTTTAACTAATGCATAAGCCTATTTCTCATGTATATCATAGTTTAGCTTAGAAGATTGTAAAGTTTTATTAAAAAAGGCTATTGGTTGTTCATGTCCTTCATTTTTTTGTAATAGAACCACTGCAATGGTGTGAAAAGAAGAAAAAGAGAACAATTGAAATGGTTTAGAGAAATTAGGAGATTTAAAAACTGGAGCTTCTTTGATCGCTTTCTTAATGCTGGAAAAAGCCTCTAAGGCCTCATTTGTCCAATTTAGAACTGCATTCTACTTTAAGATCTTTGCAATAAGCTTGACAATTTCTAAAAAATCTGGGACGAACCTCCTCACAAAGTTGATTTGTCCAAAGAAAGATTGAATCACCTTAACATTTCTAGGAATCTAAATCTTATCAATCACTTCAATCCTTTCTGGGTCTATTTTGAATCCTTCTCTAGAAACAATGTGACCAAGAAGTTTACCTTCAGTTACCCCAAAATGACATTTCTTTGGATTTAAGGATACTCCATATTCAAGGGCTCTTTTGAATTTTTTTTTCTAAATGCTTGCAATGGTCTTCTGCCCTCTTGGAATAAGTTGTGATGTCATCCTGATATATTAACATAATAATATCAATGAAATTCCCAAAGGCCACATCCATGGCTCTCTGAAATGTAGCCCCGACATTCGTAAGTCCAAATGGTATTCTTGCATAAACATATGTACCCCATGGCATAGTGAATGTTTTTTTATACTGTCCTTCTTCTTTAACCTTCACCTGATTGTACCTAGAGAACCCATCCATCATGGATAACAATTCATTCCCAGTAAGCTTTTGTAATAATACCTCCATATTAGGTAATGCATAATTGTCCTTTAATGAAGATATGTTTAATTTCCTAAAATCCACACAAAGCTTGATATCTCCATTTTTCTTCGTAACAGGTACCAAGTTTGAAACCCAGGTAGAGTGCATAATTGGCTTGATGATACTGGCATCCCTCATCTTGACTAATTCCTCCATCTTTGGAGCCAAAGTTAGATTTATCGGTCTTTGCCTTTGTCTAAAAGGCTTTGCATCAGGTCTTAGGGGTATCTCATGTTGGAACAAGTCTTCTCTATATGCCTTATGATCATCGTAAGACCAAGAAAATACATGTCTATACTTTATTAGTAATCCAATAATATCAGCTCTGATTTTAGGAGTTAGTTTTTTACTAATGAAAACCTCTTTAGGAGTGTGTTCATTTCCTAAATTTATCTTCTCTACTTCCTCTATAGTATTATTATCCATTTTAACTCTACTATTAGAATCCTTATTATCAAACATTCTCTCTAATGCCACAAGGCCCTTAGGGATTTTATTAGTCTTAAGTTGAATTACTTCTTTTCCAAATAAAGTATCCTTTTCTTCTATTATTTCAACATAAGCATTCACATCAATAAATTGATCTTCATACCTTTCTTCACATGCAAGGAATTTTATGATGTCACTATCATCCTCAGACTTGCCAGTTATGAATGTTATTAGGTATTGCTAGTCTTGATTTGATCTCTACCTATGCAATATCTTCACACAGAATATCATTATGTTTAATTGCTAAGTTAGCCATAAAGTCAACAAGAATATTTTCAGACCTATCTATCCAAGTTATTGAAAAAGCATCAAAACACTCTATGGAATTCCACACCTTAGTTTTGTACCTCTTTAGGTTATGATTTTTAGTAACAAACTTATCCTGAATTTGAGATACAACCAATTCAAAATCCCCAAAAATAGAAAGAAGTTTGATACCATGCTTACCTGCTATTTTTAGACCTAATAAGAGTGCTTCATATTCTACAATATTGTTAGTAGAATCAAAAGCCAATAGAAAGGAATATTTAAAAGATTTCCCATTGGGGCATATGAAAACTACACCTGCTTCATTACCACTTTTGCTACACAATCCATCAAAAAACATTTTCCAAATGAAATCACTAATTTCCTTAGCATGTATTTCAATAGGATTAGTATTTTCAACATCTTTATGAATACTTACATGAAAATTCTCCATGTCTGTATGGAAAAAGTATGTGATCTGACTTGGATCAACATCTTCAATGATATAAGTAGACCTTGGTTCCCTATCAATCCTTATAATCCTATCATTCACTGAGATAGAATCATAAGATAGATCTAACTGGATATTACCACCTACTAAATCAGACCATTGTCTAGATAATAGCATCCCATAACTAGGTGGTACTTCTACAATAGTAATATCAATTTTATAAGACTTTTTAGGACAAGAAGGAAACTTGAATTCATCATTTTTCATTATTCCAATAACTGGGACATACCTATTATCCATAGCATAGCATTTTCCATAAGTAGTATCCACATTCATTCCTAATTCCTTCATTACTCCATGAGGCATGATATTAACTATTGCTCCAGAGTCTAACATACAATTTTTAACTAATTTATTGTTTATCAACAAAGTCAAAAAGAAAGGATCTACTTTAGTAGCATATTCATTAACAGAAGCTCCTAGATAAATAACTGGTAGTTCTTCATTATCCTTTTGTTCTTTTGAATCCTTTCTAACATCATTTATTATTTTGAGCATTTCATTCCTACAATCAGTTAATTTCATTATTTCCATTAGAGGGATAGAAATTTTTACCTGAGATAATTCTTGAGACATGAATGAAGTACAGTTAGAAATTTTCTTACCACTGCTTTGCTTATCTAGTGGTTTTCTTATCTTTAATGTTTGATCAACTTGCCTTTTGGGGATATCTGCCTTTACTTTCTTCATCTCACCATTCTTGTTCAAAATTTTAAACATTCCTGCCACCTGTTCATTAAGTGAATTTACAGTCCCGTTCCTTAGGCGATAGTTGCTACGAACCTGTTCCATTGCTACCACAGTGTATGCCTCTTTTTCTTCTTTTGTTGTCCTTCTAATATTTGGATTCTTGTCACTATCTAAAAAAACTTGTTGCTCCTGTTGGTAGCCTAACCTCCTATAACCTTCATCTGGCATATAATCTCCTTCAGAGTCATCACTATCTCCTTCCCAAAAAGGGGTAGATGACAAAGCATTTATCACAGGCCTCTCCTCACACCCCTAGTGTTCTTCCTCCAGAATCTTCTGTGCTATAAGGCATTGTTCTTGGGGGTGGGCCAGCTTGAAAATATCACACCAAAGCTCATCCTCTATAAAATGATTATTCTTTTTAAGCGGGTCTGGAGGGTCCATTTGTTTCTTCAAAGGTTTTCCATCTTTCCACTCGGTGTGATAGGGCATGTCTTGTAACCTGTACCTATCATTCCTGTTGAAATTTTTGTCATTCTTTCCTTCTTGAAAATGACTTTTATTTGGTTGTAAATTTTTCATCAAGTTCATTAATTCATCCTTCTTATCACCATCTTCATTCCTTTTCTGGGTTGTAGGGTTGAAAAGCTTAGGATCATTTCTCTTATCCACTCTCCCAGGAGCTATTTTGTTATTTTCAATAGTTAATGCAATTTTAAAAGCTCATTGTAATGTTGTCGGGTTATGAGACCTTATCTCATAATTTTTTTTGACATCAAAAGTTGTCAAATAAAAGGTTATTAAAAAGGAATCAACAGGGCAAATATCTTTTGGAATTTTATTTAATACCCCGTTAAACCTCTTGTTAAATTTTTTCACTGTCTCATTCACATTCTTCTTTATGCTAGTTAATTCATGACATGCAAAAGATGGATCTCTATGATCCCTGAATTCTTCCATGAACTAATCCATAAAACTTTGCCAACAATTAATAGACCCGTTAGGAAAATTCCTATACCATTCATCTGCACTATCTTTGAGCGACTGCTCAAACATCTTCATATGCACATCTTCGTAGGTTATGTCAAATTCATACACAAAATTTTTGACATTTATTACATGTTGTTTTGCTAACTGTGACCCATCACCAATAAATTTAGGGATATCAGATTTTAACTTATTCGATATTGGGTCAGGAGAGCATATAACATTTGAAAGATCTAATTGTCTATATCTCTCATTAACCTCTTGAAATCTGACATCAACAGGATTTCTAATTTGATTATTATTCTGAAAACATTGATTTTGAAAAATAGGGTTACCTCTCTGATTTTGACCTCCTTGATTAACATATTGGTGCGTATGAGGTTGCATCATACCTTTGAGTTGTTGATGTTATTGTTGTCTAGAATACCCAAATTGTTGATTTCTGCCCATATCATACTACTGTACATGGTTTTGTGTCAAATTGTTGTGATGGCGGCTGTGTTGGTTTTGATCTCCACTTGGATAAACTAAACCATGCATTTGTTGTGCGCACTGAGGTTGCATAGGATTTCTCTGATGTTGTGCATGATTTTGTTGTATAAGATTTCCACTACTCTGATTAAGACAAGTATACTTGTTTTGCATATCATGATATCTATGCATGTTATCTGATATTTCATAATCTATAACATTTGGATCACATGCATTGTAACTCTTATGCGCATCAAAATTTTGATCATCTCTGTGTGCATATTCAGACATTCTATAATTCTGGTTATGCACATTATACATATCCTCTCGATTAAAAGAATTTGACCCCTTTTGATCACATATATTATGAGTATTAATATATTTATGTTCATTACCACTAGTGTTACCTTGCAAATCTCCTCCATGAGGCTATGTAAAATCTCCACCAGGCTACATGTCAACATGATGGTGCTCTCGTTTACCCTGCATAAAAGTCCCATAAGGCTGTGAGTCTTCATCACCCTTGCCATGTGCATTATGATGTTGAATAATGTTATGATGTTGATCATTTCCCCCTTCTAAGAGATTTTGACCAATTCTAGATATCTGATGACTTGTTGGCTACTTGTGATGCATATTTAGTGGTTGTGCATTCCTTTTTTGATAATATATCTTTTTGTGGTTGTGTGTGTTTAGTGGCTACAACTATTTATCTGACTGCTGTTGTATATTGTTGTTGGCGTGCGCATGGGCATAAGTCTTCTGCACACCATAATCCCACCAGTCTTGCTGTATCTTGTAGCCACCTTCTCTACTTTGTGCAGCATGCCCAAGGTGTTGTGTGTACTCATTACCCTCTCCTTCATATACATGGACCCCATGCTGATGAGCCTCACTAAAAATGTAGTCATTCGGAAAACTGTGCATTTATGTATTTTGCACATGATTAATTTGTTGCGCAGGGTGTTTTAGGTAATGCTCATTCTTGTTTTGTGAACCCAGCGCATGTTTACATTGTTGTGCAGGTTGGTCTTCTTGGCCATTACCACAAGGCTGCATTTTCTCACTGCACATGCTCTGTGTATGTAGATTTTGATATTGCGTATCATATTTTTGATAGTGCATTACCTTATTTAGTGAGCTATGTAAATACTCATCCTTGAAATTCTCTCCAGCTGTAACATGCTAGCCATATAAATTGTCTTTTGACGGCAAGTAAGAATTATTCTTATCCTACACATTGTGACTCTGTTTATTATAATCATTATTTCCCATATAATAACATTATTGCTTGGGGTTAATTTGATGTAGATTACCTTCCTAACAACTCACATTTTGACTGGGCAATTCACCTCCATGACGTGCATCTCCATATTCCTTTCCAACACTAACACATTTCTCACTTATAAGATTATTTGGCTACACATTTCCATATCTCCCTCTATTATTCATGTGCAGGCCAAGTTTTTCTTCATATTGTAACACATCTTCATACAACCTTCTGAGAAAAATGTGTTGCTCATGTGGATTAATATTTGGCTGCAAGTTATTTTTACCTTGCACACAATCGTCAAATTTCCCTCCCATTTTATTAAAATAATTTTGTGAATGCTAAGAGTAATTAAAATTTTGATAATGTTTATCATCTCTCAACAAACTGTGCGTATCCTTATTTTGTAGGTGATTGTTTTGCCATGAATTATTTTTCTCTTGCAAGCTATTACACACATCACATTGCTGGTAATTCTCTTGTTATGTTTGATTGCGGGCAACTTCATCATCACATGAGCTATACACATCATGGTATTTTAATTCTTGTCTATGATGCCTAGCGTGATTGTGTGCACCTTCATTAAGCAGATCACATACATCATTATGTTGATTTTATGTATTCATGTGTTGGTCACGTACTTCCATATGTTGATTCCTCGCATTAATAGGTTGGTGTTGATATTGGTTCTAACTTACATACTTCCTCCTAGCAAATAGAGGATCAATCTGGAGATTGAAAGGAATGTGCTCAACCTCCCTTTTCCCCTGATTTTCCAAATCTTTAATTTTACAACCTTCACCATCTATTTCACTGTGTTGGGTGTTGTTTCCACTGTCTTGATTGTCACAGTGGTCATTAATGCTCCCCCATTTGTTATCTGAGTTATATATTGGATTAGAAAAAACTTTGAACATATCATTGTTGTTTGTCAAAATCCTGCCTCCATTATCTGGTTTGAGCATGGGATTAATATACTTGTTGTTAAAGATATGCCCACTGTTCTTTCTATGAGGAGGGGTGTAAACTCCATTTCTATCATCCTCAAGGGCCCCTTTGTCTCTAGGCAATCTGATTTTATCTCTTGTTATTCCCATTTTCTTTAGTATCTCTTTTGGTTGTCTCTTAAGGGCCACAACCATCTCTTCTTCTCCTGATTCAACCATTTCATGAAATACAACCACCCATTTGTTAATTCTTTCTTCTCTTTGAGTCATTTCCTAATTCTGGTCATCCTGGGAGTCATGTATCCATTTATTATCTTGAGAGAAGGGGTTACGGTTTTCATCACCACCTTCTTGGCTATGATGGCTTGAATTAGGAAATTGTTCACAAGAAAACTCTTGATCATCCTTTTCAAGCTGTGTTTCAGGCAACACATACAACATTTTCTTTTCTAACTTCTTATTTCTCTTTATTGGTTCCAATTCAACGAATATATTGTTCTTTAGAGATCTTCCCCCTAACATAAGCTTTTCTTTATATTTCTGAAACTAAATTTTTTTGAGTCACCACCTCACCTTTTGTGAGGAAATAAACTATTTTGAATCCTTTCTCCCAGTAGAGTCTTACAACTGTAACCAAAGATTCTGCAAATGTCTTCACTGATAGTGTCCCTAGCAGAATCACCAATTTGTTGGTGCTAAAAAATGATGGATTTTCTTTTGGCCAACTATTAGGTATAATGGTGATGTACCACTTATACCTCTGTAATTTTGGCTTTAATCAAGCCAAGGCTGGTAGGCCTAATTCACCTTAAATTATCAAGTTCCCTATGTTGCACAAATGCATGCATAGACAAACGAAGTTCCTTCCAAAGGGGTAAATGATCTTTGGAGGAAAACAATATAATATGCTAATAGCTTTAATCTACAAGATATAAAATAAATTGAATTATCACTAGAAACCCTAACTACAAATGCTTTAGAAAAGTAATCAGATTTAGTTACGAACTACAAAATAAGAACCAAATAACAATTTCAAACAAAAAGAAGATCAGTGCCTACTGAATATTCAGGTTATAGAGTCAAAAATTCTCAATCCTACATACAATCAAAGACAGTTTTAAAAAACTTACTTGTAATAAAGCAAGACTATCATTCCACATGCTTCCACTTGATTTACAATTCAAATCAATTTATATAAGTGATCCTATTGAATTTAACTCAAATTAAGAGACCGATAAGAATAATAGAAGATACACAGATCTTACGATTGATATTCAAGTTATATATTAACTTCAAATTACAATATTTAGGGAATATAACATAGTGGAACACTCCTATACATAGAGTATCCAAAGGACTAATTGAGAATAATAACATATAATTTCAAATAAATGGAAAACAACTTATCTCATTTAGTGTTTGAAAATGTGTATATAATGGTTCAGAATTGTAGTTGCGAGAGTTTTTCTCCCAATTGTCATGTTTTATTTTGATTTCAAATGATTCAATATAAATATCCTATTCAAAGGTTTCCCATGAAAAGTCACACCTTTTCAAAAAAACCTAATCATATAACTAACCCTAAAAATTACAATATTAACCATATAAATGGTTTGAGGAAAAACATTTCCCGTATTACAAATACAATTTGTCACATCTTCGGGTAATTTGCTTGGTAATCAATAAATTTTTATGATATAAAACTCTTGGACACCAAATCCAAAATTAGATAACTTTTAATAAATTTTAATTTTAGGGTTCATCATAATTTAATAATGTTTTCAAATTTCCAAAATGATCCCTATAATAAAATTTATTGATTTTAATAATTAATAATGTATCAAAATAAATTATCAATAAAGCCCTAACATAGGAACATTCATTGTAATGCATATAAATGTCTTTCTAATCATAAGAAAAATACCAATAAGAATTAAAATTTCTATCAAAGGTATCCTCTCTTTAATTACCAAAGTACAAAAGTCTTATTAGTAAGATAAAACCTAAAATCCATTAATATAATTTTGTGTTTTAATTGAGATTTTTACTTTCAAATTTTAAACATAATATATTTCCTTTTCAAATACTTTTTCCAATATGTGAAATAATATAATTCTCATATAAATATGTTTCTAAAACATTAGGGTACAATAGTTATAAACATTATAGTTTACCCTAGAAAAAGGGCAATACTTACCCTAAAATGATAATTCAAAAAAAACTTACATAGGGTAATATTGCTAATATTTAGAAAGAGGAAAAATTAAAAAAGCAACCCTAATATTATGTAATTCAATCCATTATAAAAATAGAAATACACTTTTACAATCCATCCTAAGAAAATGGAAATACATCTTGATTTTAGGGAAAATAAATTACTTTGAAGCAAACATATGTTAATAAGGACTCATTATTTCCCTTTTTAAAAATAAATATTTTTAAAGCATAGAAAACTTATTCTTTTTTAATTATTTTCAAGCATTAACATAAGGTACGAAAAGTGAAAAAAGTCATTAATGAATCAAGATGTTAGGAATGTTATTTCAAAATGTACTTTGTATTCCTTTTAGGGTAACTTAAGAATTTTACACACTTTAAAATAAAAATCCTAATTATGCCCCTTTATAAAATAAATTTAAAACATAATAAAAATAGCATATGTATTTAAGTCACCTAGTTAATATTTTAAATAAACGGAAAAGGTGAAAAATACAAATCAAATAAGGTAAAATAAAATCCATTACACCCTTTAACCCTAATAATTTATTTTTAAAATTACTATAGGGTAAAGTGAGATATTATATTTAAGTACTTTGAGAACATAAATTTATGTCAAATATATTAAATGATTTTAATTTTAGCAACATTCAAATTATTTCAAAACAAAGAAAACATAATAACACATTTCAAATGAATTACCTTATCAAGATATTTCACTTTAGGAATTTAATCTAAATTTATCCTTACTCTTCTACCCATATTCCCAAGGAATACAATAGGACAATTGGTTAGGGTAGGATGGGTAGTTAGGATAGGAAAAAAGGGTGGGTTGAGAGGTCGAGTGTTCAACTCCCCCTCCCCACTCTTTTTCTTGAAATTAATTTGATAAATAATATATAAGCAAAGAATATTCATATTGAAAATTAAAATTATTTTGATAAGATATACTCCCTATGTGAAAATTTGTCTTGATTTTCTCACCTGCACAAGAAAATGTAAATAAATTAACTCCACTTCCAAGGCCTCTTAAAGAATAACAATAGACTAACTGGTTAGAGGGTAGAAGGGTAGGTAGAAGGGAAAAAGGGTTGGCTTGAGAGGTCGAGTGTTCAACTCCCTCTCACCACCTTTTTTACCCAAGAACTTTATTATTATTTATTTATAATTATTTTTATTTCAAAATATACATGCATTTAATTCATTGAAATAAAATAACTAAAAGATTATTCCACAAACATAAGAATAAAATAATGATAATTATTTAGGCCTTTTCAATTGTTTAATTTTTAACATAGGGAAAAAATATGAAAATGAAAATAAATATTATACTTGTTGGAGTTGATGAAAAACAACCCACAGCTCCCAAGAACACCTGCATGCAAACACCTGTCACAGAAAGAGAGAGAAGCAAATAGCTATGGAGGCCTAAACGCATTGATCCATGAGAGAGGAGAATCCTTGATGTGCAAAAACAAAAGTTGCAATCAATAATGAAATGTCAAAAAAGGTTACAATGTGTTATGAGATCAATCCTATAAAAGGAGATCAGAAACCCTAAAAAGGTAAAACCCTAGGTTGCATAATAATAATTAATAAAGAAATTAATTATTATATGCCTAAAGTTTAGCTTAAGTTGAAAGAGGTGATAAGTGACTGAATAATTAAATCAATATGATTCAATTAATCAGTAAACACTTTATTACTCTAACACCCCCCCTTAAGATAAACTTTGGGAGAAGCTAAAAACCTAGAAAGAACTACTGAAAGCAAAATGGGTCCCAGCAACAAAGGCTTGATCAGGTACCCAAGTACAAAAGAGAGTCTTTGAAAAGCAAAGAAATAGAGAAAACCACATGGGAAAAACTCTACTCCAAAAAGAGACAAAGATTAGTTTGAAGGACTAAAGAAGCCTCCAAAACTAGGAATGTTCCAAAAAATAGGAACAAAGATGAACATGTACAACATCACTGAAGCATGAAACTGCAAACTCTGTCAAGAAGAAATTGATGATCTGAAGATCCTTCATAGAAATATGACTAGGTAGAGAGGACTGTAATCTGTATGAGTGCCCTCATATAACACTACTCAAATCAGGAGGCAAACAAAGGCAAACACTTGAACTTGAAGATACAGATGGCATAAACACCAAAAGCTTGAAGAGCTAATCAATCAAAGCCTGGAAGAGTGCATCCGAAAATAGGAAATAAAAGAGTGTACATATGGTAAATGATCCATCTCACTGGAATGCATAGGTACCCAGCCACTGCAACTGCCTAGTACATAAGGATCAAATACTGAATACATAGCTCACACTATCGAACCAAGGAAGTAGTAGAACCAATAGTAGAAACCCCCCATACTGCTGACAAGGGAGTAATGGAAGGTACACTCAAAAGATCATCCAATATGAACTACATGATGAAGAAGAATTTGAAACATCGAATGTGTAGAGAGAGTACAAACACATATAGAGATACCTGACGCTAATGTCATTGGAGGAACGCTCACATGATAAAAGAAGATGGCAAACAAAGGCAAATATCAAACCCCCCTGGCACTTTATAATGGAGTGCAAGTACATAAAGCATGAACATGTGCAAGATCCCATACATGCAATAGAATGGCACTTTATCTCAGTGTGTGTGCATCAAAGAATGCTACAAAAATGAATTATACACTGCTCAAAGAAGATCAAAGGCTGCTAAAACAAAAGAACAACCTAAGATGAGCCATCCCTCAAAGGAAAGAGATCCCAGGACCTGAAACAACTAAGATATCCACCAGACTGAAAAAAATCAAGAATATGAATAAAATGAACCTAGATAAGAATTTGGAAAAATGACTCATACAAATGAAAATATCTCTAAACAAGATTTCCAACGATATATCATTTTCTGAAAACGGAGTCCGGATGCGCAAGATAGAGCTCCCAAAGTGCAGAACTTAAGATCTGGCTTTGACAGAGAAAAAAACCATCATAAAAAATAAAACCAAAAAAAATAACCTCTAGATCTGGAAAGATCTCAGAATCATATTTCTGACGATATCTTGTTTGCCAAATTTTGACACCATATGCTCAAGATATGAGCAAAAAACCAACAGCTACACTCGAGGGCCCAAAGAAGGTGTCTGGAAGGATCTGAAGATGGGTGACATCAAAAAAAGGATAGAATCACACATAAAACCATCAAATCTGATAAAATCTCAAAAAGAGCTTTCTAGCAATATCTCATTTGAAGCAAACAAAGTCTGGATGCAAGAGTTATCGATCCCGGAGTGCAAGCAGGATGAAACCCAAGAGAATAGAGAAACCTTTGTCTTTGAAAGCAGAGTGAAGCATGGCATGGGTAGGTAGAGCACGGGTGGCCCATGGGCGGGGTGGTGGTGGAGCCCCCCCCCCCAAAAAAAATGATTATTATTGATCGCCGTACAACCTCAGAGTGCGTGTCAAGGTCGTACGGCCCTAGTACGTAAAAAAATTTGCGTTAGAGGCCAACTTGTCAAAAATCAATAAGAATATATGAATTTTGGCTTTCTCCTAGCCTCCCAGATGCAACTGTGCGGTCCGTTTGGGCCAGAAGTGCTCCAAAAAATAGTGATCACCTTGGGATCTATGCCAGGGCTGATTACAAATTTTTTTTCTCACAGATTCCAACTTTGTCCAAATTGGACACATTTTATATGGATCTTAGGGCTCTTGGATGCTCTGAATGCAACCGTGAGGTTTGTTTGAAGCCAAGATGACTAGAAAAATAGGTCCCCCCCAGATCTGACAGGACACCCTCTCTGAAAATGTAGATTTGATGAACATAGATGAATCTCTCAAGAAGAGGATAGGGGCAAGCAGATCTGAAGCTCTAATACCATGTTGGAGTTGATGAAAAAAAACCCATAGCTCCCAAGAACACCTGCATGCAAACACCTGTCATAGAAAGAGAGAGAAGCAAACAACTATGGAGGCCTAAATGCATTGATCTACGAGAGAGGAGAAATCCTTGATGTGTAAAAAAAAAGTTGCAATCAATAATGAAATGTCAAAAAAGGTTACAATGTGTTATGAGATCAATCCTTATAAAAGAAGATCAGAAACCCTAAAAAGGTAAAACCCTAGGTTGCATAATAATAATTAATAAAGAAATTAATTATTATATGCCTAAAGTTTAGTTTAAGTCGAAAGAGGTAATAAGTGACTGAATAATTAAATCAATATGATTCAATTAATTAGTAAACACTTTATTACTCTAACAATACTTCCGTGATATTTTGCATATTCAGGACCCGAATTTTCAGGTGTCAACACCACCTTTTGGTCTTATCACATTATCATCCTCTCATTGTTGCACATACTTTCTTGTACAATGGAGGATGATCTACCTTTGGTGGAAATGTGATTACACCTTGTCTTGTTGATAGGTTATCATTTTCAACTCTCCTAGTGATCATGCATTGCCTTTATATTCAGGCACATCTTCATTATACTTAATCAATTGGCCATTATCAATTTGACATTAATCAATTGTATCCATTTTATTATTTTGATCAATATTGAATCAATCATTTGATCATATCATTTTTCCTATCTCTCTAATGCTATCAATTGAGCTTCTAGATCTTGGAATTTTCATTCTTTTCCTTACAAAAATTCTTACATGGTATTAGAGCCATAGGAGTGTCATTGTATAGCCTATTTGGAGAGAAATTTGTTGCAGGTCAAAATTGGAGCTTGCTGATGCAAATCAAATGTTAGAATAGCAGTGAGAAGGTCCCAAAACCCCTAAATTGAATTTTGTTTCATGCAAATTAGGTATTTGAGGTGCAAAATATAGAGCCATTTGATTTTTGGAGGTGTGGTGGTGAGGATTCAGAAAAAATAATTTTATAGGCAATTTTCAAACAACGATATCTAAGTCATCCAGACTCCTTTTTCAAGATTTTTTTTTGTTTTGGGTACAATTTTATGATCTACACAATGGTGTAGGTGGGTTCTGATATCTATTTCTAATGTTTTTGAAAATCACAAATATTGATTTTTACAACTTCAAAAGCTTCATTTGGGCTCATATGGACACATATTCATGTGCCATATTTTTTGAAATCGCATAATTTTTGGTCTACTTTCCATATCTGGTATCAATTTGGAGAAATTTTGAGTGGACATAGTACTTTTAGTATTTGGTCTATTTTGGCCTATTTTGGCACTTGTAATTGATAAGATCCTTGAGTGATCTTGTGTCTTATTTGTTTGAGTCTTCTATAGCCTTATTTATATAGTTGTAATCATCAAAATCAAAAGTCCACTTTGTCTTGTTTTTCAAGTGGCAATTGTGCATACACTAAATATAAAGTTCCAAAATCATCTATTTTGGAGGGTTATTTATTTTATTGCATTTAGGGGGGTGCATTGATTTTTTGATCTCATTGTTTCATGTGAGAAGTACATCATAGATGGTTTAATTACATTTTCAAGAGGAAACTATAAGAAATAGAGTGAATTGGTTCTCACTCATCTTAGTGAGCATAATCTATTGTCCTATTTGTATGAGAACAAACCTACTAGTCCACCTTATGATCTAGACTCTTGGACAAAAGTTCTTAATATTATCTATTGAAATATGGATATGGATGTTATGGATTCCCTTAATGACTACAAATATCAAACAAATATTATTCATGATCTTTGGGAAATGTATGGAGATCCACATGTTCCTCCACTCCCAAAAGATATAGAACCTCCAGCTGTAGCTCCAACTTCTCCTATTGAGATCATTTCTACTATTTCTCCTAATGCTGATTGCATTCCTACAACCATTGGTTCTTGTGATGCAGTCCAACAAGATATTTCTTTTCTCCCAAACTCAGTTCCTAGGGATGACTTCTTGCCAAACATTGTAGGTTTATTTGTGGATTCATACATTGAGGATTTGTGTGATATCATTGATGACATTCATCTTCTCTTTGTTGAAGATGATCCTTCTTCATTTTTTGTGAGGGAACACTCTAACCTTCATCTTCATTCTCCACTTGATCACTCTTTCAAGTTTGACATGATTGTGGATCCTTTAATACAACATTTGGAGGAGGTCTTTTTATATTCAGAGAAGACATTTGAGTCTTTGGATATTGGTTTTCATGATTCTCAAACTTCACTTGAGATGTCACATTGCATGGTTCAGATTGCTCATACTCATGTGTTGGATATTCCTATTCAATTTCCTGAGACATCATACATTTTGAGGATTCTTCCTAGGGATTGGGGGGATTCTTTGATACACCAATGGTATTATTTCTTCCTAAGAGGATGAACATTATTCAATATTCTTGGTGAAAATTCAAAAATCCAAGAGCATCTATCATGGGTGTACATTCTACATTGAGGAGGGGATTCTTTGCTTCTCTTCCTACTTCTTCATTTGAGGAGGCATATTTTTCTTTAGATTTTGATCCAAATTCTTACATGGATTAGTTACCATTGGTTTCTTGTTTGTCACCTTCTTCTATTGGATATGTTCTTGATTGGTTTGTGGCATCTTCATCAACCAAGGACATGGTGACACATGAGAATACTTCAAAGACATCATACTTCATTTGGATTCCTCTTCCTTCATCCTATCCACAATGGGAAGCCTTCTTGAATCTATAGTTGGTTTATATTCTTCCTAAGGGGGGAAATGTTGTTTGTAGGTATTGGAATATGTTTTTCCTTCAAGCACTCACCATTCTTGGAGGAGATTATTCATTATGGGTGGGATATCATGTCTCCTTGTTTCCTTCCTATGGGGGGATATTTAATTGTATATACATGATACATGTTGTAATGGGGGGGTCTTGATCACTTCATCCATCCATGCATCTTATTTATTTTTTCATCTCTCTTTTTGGGGGAGGATTTTTCCCATGAGGTTTTCCCTCTTTCTCCGCTTTATGAGATATTGTATTTGTATATTGTACATGGGTACCTAACATGGCCTAGTAGTCAAGACCAATCATGCATTGTCATATAGCATTGTGAGCTTAAGTGTATTCCCCTAAGTTTCAGTTAAGGGGGTGTGTTGGTGTAATTAAATATTTATAATTACACTTTACTTAAGTTTACTTAGGATAATACACTACATAGTAGTTTGCATATGAGACACCTAGGAGTTTTCATTTCATTTTAGCATATGGTGTAGGAGAATTTCTAATTCAGGTGTGAGATCCATCTTTAGTGTTCTTATCACATTATCATCCTCTCATTGTTGCACATATTGCACATAATTTATTGTACAATGGAGGATGATCCACCTTTGCTGGACATGTGATTACACCTTGTCTAGTTGATAGGTTATCATTTGCATCTCTCCCAGTTATCATGCATTGCCTTTATTTTCAAACACATATTCATTGTGCTTAATCAATTGGCCATTATCGATTTAGCATTAATCAATTGTATCCATTTTATTATTTTGATCAATGTTGAATCAATCATTTGATCATATCATTTTGCCTATCTTTCTTGTGCTATCAATTGAGCTTCTAGATCTTGGAATTTTCATTCTTTGCCTCAGGAAAATTCTTACATAGAGGATTGATTTGATCTTGGAGGATGGTAAATAATTGAAAACACAATTAGATATCCTTCAAGCCTTTGTTGATTTTTACAAGAAATTTTTGGCTACTAAAGATATTGGCCAAAATATGGAGTTAGCACGAGATAAGATTTCATGGCTTATACATGAGAAGGTGAGTAAATAGGAGGTAGTGATGCTAGATAAAGCCATATTTGTTGTAGAGATTAATAATGATATACATGTGCTTAGTAGTGATAAAGCACATGGACCTGACGGCCTTCCAATTGAGTTGTACAAAAATAATATAAAGTGATTAGAGAAGATCTCCTATAAGTGTATAATGAGGCTATTAACAAAAGAACAATTGCGAAAGAAATCAATTTTGGTTTGATAAAACTTATTCCAAAGGATGGTGATAAATCCCTCATCAAGAACTAGAGACCAATTAAATTTTTGAATGTTTCTTATAAGATTTTTGCAAAAATCCTTGCAGTCAGGCTTGAGAATGTATTACCTAATATTATTAATCTTACACAAACTAGTTTTGTCAAAGGCAGATTTATACTAGAAAACCTCATATCATGTTGGGAGGCTTTAGAGTGGGAAAAAGATTCCAATCAACAAGCCTACATGATTTTATTGGACTATGAGAAAGCCTATGATAGGATTAAGTGGAAAATTATCATAATGATGTTAAGAAGTCTGGGACTCCCTAATTTATTCAGTCAAATTGTTCACTCTCTTTAATGATGCTAATTCTAGGGTGGAGTTAAATGGAGTAAGATCTGACCCTTTCACTCTAAGCAGATCCATTAGGCAAGGATGTCCTCTTGCCCCTGCCTTGTTTTTTATGGTTGTGGATTCCTTATTCTACATCCTCAAAGAAAAATATATGTCACCCAAGGTTAAAGGAATTAATCTCCCTAATGGTGATGAAATATCTAATGTTCAATTTGTTGATGACATAGTAATAAATATTGAGATGGAGGAGGATGACATTAATAACCTTATGGATAAACTTGGTGCTTTTTGTACTGCTTCAGGAAGAAAAGCCTCTCTTCCTAAATCCATTATGCTAGGTTGGAAAGTTCAACCTCCTACTTGGTGCTCTAAATTTGGTCTAGCTTGGGGAGGCCCTAATCATATTCTTAAATACCTAGGGATTCCTTTTTCTATTAATCCCAACCTTGGAGAGATGTGGTGTTGGGTGAGAAAGAAAATTGATAAAAAAAACTCAGTAAATGGAACACTAGATATTTATCACTAGCAAGCAGAGTATAGGTATGTAAAAAGATACTTTCCTCCTCCACCATTTATTATGCCTCAACATGGATGTTTAATCAAAGCCATATTAGCTATATTTAGAAGATTATAAGGGATTTTCTATGGTCTGATGGTAAGGGAAACAAAAATAAACATATTTTCAATTGGTAGTGGTGTTCACAGAGCAAGGATTTGGGGGGTCTAGGTCTGAAAGACCTCATAATTTAGAGGCTTGCTCTTGTTGTCAAATGGATAGCTAAAGCCACTTTGGGGGATAAACCTTGAAATTTTTTTATCATAAATAATATTTCTAGGGACTATCATGCTAAGGCATCTTGTTGGAAATATGTTCAAATCAATGACCTCCTTTCTGGTAACTTTGTTGTCAAAGTGAATGGATCCAATGTATTTAGATATATTTGGAAAAGATGGGAAAATGTAAGGAATTTTTTTACCAATAATGGATGAATTGGTGTGAATAATACTACTTTTAGTGAAAAATATATTTGGTGGAACCTCAAACATGGTGAGAAACCATTGGCTCTAACTCAAGGCTACTCTGCTAAAAATTGGGCTGATAAAGGTATCAAATGTTTCTTTGGCATTATTTGTAGAGGTAGTCTTATCAATTGGGAGGAACTCAAAGCCAAATTAAATATCCCACAAATCCAATGGAGAAAATATGCATTAATTAGAGGAGCTTGAAATCACCTCTATCTCCCTAAACCTTGCCTTATGCTTGAGGACAAAACCTCTACCCTAAGGTAGAATGATGGAAACCTATTTTATCTTACCAAAGATAATCTCATTATAAAAACCTTACCTCTAGACATGAATTGTTTTCTAACCTTAACTCCAAATGGAATCTCAACCTTGAGCCTATTGAGTGGAGAAAAGATCCATTTCATTTGGTGCCTCTTTCTACACAAATTACCTATTAGAAAACTAGAAGGGGATGTAAATATTTGTTCTTTCTATAGGAAAATTGAATCTATTTCCCACATTTTCTTAGATTGTTTGTCTTCCCAGGAAATTTGGAATATGTTTGTCTTTCAAATGAATCATATTTTTAACATGTTGAATGTTATTACTAGTAAGCTCATGGGACTTAAAAATAACAATAATCTTTTTTGGTCTATTATTTCAGTTGATATAATGTGGTGTAATTGGAAAAGGAGGAATGATGACATATTTTATAGTATTGCTAGAAACATTATTGAGTCTCTACAGAGACTCATTTATCATAACATATCCTTGCAAGTCACAATAATTCTAAAGCTTGAATAAAAGAAGTACCTAGACTTTCTCAATGATGGAGTTGTCTAAGTGCTGAAGAAAGAGATTGCTTATGGTTATGTCATAGATCAATCTAGTATAGATCCTCCCCCATTTGAACAAGCATTCAAGAACATGAAGAAGTAACTGTATAACTTTTTAGAGAAGAAAGCCTTGGAATATGACTCAAATGTCCAAGTTGATCCCATTGTTGCTCTTCTTCCTGAAGTGATTCCTCCCCCACCTAATGTAGATGTTCTCAGTGATTTAATGTTGATTTGTGAAGCTGGCCCACAATGTTGGATTACTTGGGTTCACTGGAATAACTTTATTGTCTAAATATTTCAAGTACATGTAATATTTTTGATATAGTACTTGGTTGGAATTGAAACATTTCCTAGCTTTTTTATCTTTTATAGGAGAAGTTTTGGGTTGCTAATCTGGAGACATATATTGTAATATAAATGTAACTTTTTTTTATAAATTATACTAAATTGAAAAAAAATTCATTAATTAAATATACATATATTTAATATTTATATATACATATAAGTTATCATTATTTAATCTCAATTAATTCCTCAAACCATTTTAACACAAAAATGAAATCAAACCACCTGACATGCAACTAGACAGAACTGACTAAATCAAAATAAAAAATCAAACTCCAAAGGAAGGGTTCATGAATTCACATCACCTTAAAAAATTCAGAGGGTTAACCAATCAGATACTTGTCCACTATCTCAAGAAAATAAATGACTTAGGTTGGGATTGGACCTATATGTTATCTTCCCTCTCTTACCATTGAGACATTGTGATAGGACATGATCATCTTGAAAATGTAGGGAAGTTGATGCCTGGTACCTAAAATACTGCATAGAAGATGAGCATGCACATACATGTATAAATATATAATAGACAATGGTGGGGATCGACCAATCATGTAGATCTTTCAAGAAATAAACTACAACTTTTTCCCTCAACCACATCAAGCATGCCAAACAGAAAACTAAAACATACATGTTAACCATACACATGTAAGTATGAGGTTAGTAAAACATAAATATACATAGCATCACATCTATATAAGGATCTAATATACACATGGAAAGTGGCCTAAAAGAGTCAGGCCATATAAACTAAAAGGAAACTATGGGATGGGTATTCCACATTACACTAATACCTAAAAAAGAAAAAAATTATATGAATATAGACCAATCTCTTTATGAAATATGATCTATAAAGTAATGGAAAAAACTTTAGCAAACAGACTAAAGGTATTATTACCCATCATAATAGCTGAATAAAAAATAAGATTTGTGCTTGGAAGATCAATCTATGATGAAATAATAATAGGGTAAGAAGGAATCCATTCTATCCAGTAGAATAGAAAACCTAGTATGCTAGTTAAATTAGACATTAAAAAGGCTTACGATAAGGTGGATTAGAGGTTTGTTTGTAAGTGTTTGGAATCTTTTGGTTTTGATAAACAATGGGTGAATTTAATATTCAAATGAATATGAAATCCTAGGATATCTACTTTAGTAAATGAAACCCTAAAAGGTATTTTTGAGATATCGAGAGGATTAAGGTAGAGAGATCCATTATTCCCTTTCTTATTTATCAACATGGAAAAAGAACTAGGTTGAAAAATAACAAAATCCAAGTAATTAGGAAATATTGTAGGAATTAAAATCACAAGTAATATGCCATCAGTAACCCATCAATAGTTTTTTGATGATACAATGTTGTTTGGGGAGAGTAGCATCCAAGAAGCAAGAAATATGAAGAGTATTTTAAACTGGTATTCTAGGGCATCAGGGAAGGAAGTTAATAAGGAGAAATTAGAAATATTTTTTGTTAATACAGGAAAGAGGAGGATGAGAGAAATTATAAATATTTTAAGATTTAGGGAAGGAGAACTTCCATGGACATACTTAGGTCTTCCATTGAGAAATGGAACTAGACCCACCAACCTTTGGAATAATCTAATAACAAAGTTAGAGAAGTGGATACAATCATGGAAATAAAGATGGTTGTCCTTGGCCGAAAAGGTGATTGCTAAAATTGGTACTCTCAACAATTCCTCAATATCAAATGGCCATTATTAGTAGGAGTTAGTGACAAAATCTATAAGAAAATTAGTACTTTCTATTGGCAAGGAACAACAAAGAGGAAGAAAATAGAACTGATTTAATGTGATAAAATATTCAAGACAAAAATAGAGGGAGGTTTAGGATTAAAAAATTAGGAAAGACAAAACAAGACATTAGGAGAAAAATTGATATACAAGAAGTACAAAGAGCCCAATTTGAAGTGGGTTAGAGTTTTAAGACACAAATACTTGAACATAAGAGATTTGATTAGTATATCTAGGGTTCCCTTTCCCCTAAAAGGATCAAGAATAAAGCATTTTCTAATGGAATGTAGAGACACAATCATAGATCAACTAACATGGAACATTGCTGATGGAAGTAAAGAACTCTTTTGGAGTGATTCTTGGGGAGGATATCCATTAATACATAGTATTCTAAATAATAATAATTTCAAGGAAGTTCTAGAAGCCCAAATGGGAAAATACGACAAAGATTACGTAACAATTAAGAACAATGATCCAACTCTAGGATGAAGCTGGACATCACTAGAGATCAAAAAAAATAAAAGAGAGATGCAAAGAGGGAGAGATACATATATGGATATATGAGGTGGAGATATAGGAAGAAAGAGAGATGGAGAGGGGATAAAGAGAGACAAACATAAAAAATTGATAAAGAGATAGGGAGAGATAGAGATATCTATAGAAATACATATATAGATTGAAGAGATATAAAATGTGTGTGTGTGTGTGTGTGTGTGTGTGAGAGAGAGAGAGAGAGAGAGAGAGAGAGAGAGAGAGAGAGAGAGAGAGAGAGAGATCAAAATATTGATAAAGAGATAGATAGTGAGAGGGAGAGAGAAATGGAAAGAGATAGAAATATGGAGTTAATGAGATGGACATAAAAAAATATAGATAAATGGAAATATATATATATATATATATACAGAGAGAGAGAGAGAGAGAGAGAGAGATCAAAATATTGATAAAGAGATAGATAGTGAGAGGGAGAGAGAAATGGAAAGAGATAGAAATATGGAGTTAATGAGATGGACATAGAAAAATATAGATAAATGGAAATATATATATATATATATATATATATATATATATATATATATATATATATATATATATATATATATATATATATATACAGAGAGAGAGAGAGAGAGAGAGAGAGATCAAAATATTGATAAAGAGATAGATAGTGAGAGGGAGAGAGAAATGGAAAGAGATAGAAATATGGAGTTAATGAGATGGACATAGAAAAATATAGATAAATGGAAATATATATATATATATATAGAGAGAGAGAGAGAGATATCAAAATATTGATAAAGAGATAGATAGTGAGAGGGAGAGAGAAATGGAAAGAGATATAAATATGGAGTTAATGAGATGGACATAGAAAAATATAGATAAATGGAAATATATATATATATATATATATATATATATATATATATATATATATATATATATATTGTTGGATACAATTATCTGAAGGACATTGTTGGATTAGCTATGTGTTGTCCTTGATGTCACACAAATGTCATATCAATTATCATTCTCAGTATCTACCGAGTTCAGTCGGTCAGCTAAGTGGTTCTCAGTATCTACCGAGTTCAGTCGGTCAGCTAAGTGATTCTCAGTATCTACCAAGTTTAGTCAGTCAGCTAAGTGGTTTTTAGTGTCTACCGAGTTCTCTCAGGTGTCTAGAGGAAACATGATAGGATAACAGTGTTAACCGAGCCTCCTTGGTTATCGAAGGAAATTAGTGGTTACCGAGCTCTCTTGGTCTCCAAAGGATGTTGCAGAATTTGTTGTGGTTACCGAGTTCTCTCGGTCACCGAAGGAAATCTTTTCAGGATTAATGTTTACCGAGCAAGGTCGACCCTTTCAAAGAATTTTGTTATCACAGTTTGTTTATCCCAGCCGACTGTTATAATAATTATTAGTGTCGACTTGTCAATCTAAATGATTATGAAATGGCATATATATATAGAAGGTCAAATGGTGAATAAAATATACACAGCATGCAGAAATCATTTTGGAAGAAAGGTGTGTGCGAATTTTGAAGGATGGTTAGATATCCTTGAGGAGCAGCAAAGATTTAATTGATTAGTAAGGATCTAGTGAAACAGAATAGAGATCTATATTCAACAATTTAGTTGCAGGTTATTTCATTGTTACTCTCTAGCAATTGTAGTAGTGATATCAAAATCTCTTAACCGAGTTGGTTTAACAACCATTTTATAAATCCTCTAACAAGGTAACAGTTCTATTGAATTGTTTCAAGACCTCTTACAAGGCCACTCCTAGCAGGGTGATTAAATCCTCTAACAAGGTCACACCTAACAGTGTGTTTTGTAACCTTTTACTGGGTTGGCTTCTAACCGGGCATCACTTCAGAAGAGTGAAAAATAGTAACTAGTTACATTGGTGGCTTTTCCCATATTGGGTTTCCATGGTAAATCTGGTGTCTCTTGTGTTCATGTTATTTTCTCTATTCATGTAAGTTAATAAGTGATGAATGCTTAAGAACAGTTTAATTATTACACATTTCAAGGATCAAGTTTTCAGCATTTCTCTATATAATTACCGAGTGGCACGGTAAATAATTTGTTAAGATATTTAAGGGATTAGTGGTAATAATTTGTGGTTAACTGATTCACCCTCCCTCTCAATTACTGCATCTATATTTCCAACAATTGGTATCAGAGCTTTTGGTGCTTGCAGGAAGGGTTTCAAGGACCTAAGCTAAAGATCAAGATGTCTTACAAAAGAGAAATTCCAAGGCTTAACAGAAATAACTTTTCAGCATGGCAAGGTCTCATGAGATTACATCTGGCTTCCATTGGTGATTCAGGATGCAAATATATTGATCAAGAATATACAATTCCTACTGGCACATTAACTGTTGAAGACATTGCAGAGAAGAAGAACCATAACACTATGATGATAGACATTGCATCAGCTCTTAGCTATGAAGAATTTGATGAAATCAAAAACTGCACAACTGCTCATGAAATGTGGAACAAGCTGAAAAAAATCTATGGCGGTGATGACAATGTGAAGAGAGCCAAAGCAGAGAACCTAAGAGGACAATTTGATCAAATGAAAATAAGAGAAGAAGAAAACATTGCAAAATATGTTGAAAGGATCAAGACAAGTGTTAGTGCAATCAGAGCTTCTGGAGGAAAAATTGATGATGAAATAGTTATAAGTAAGGTTCTTAGAACATTACTCCCTATTTATGCAATAAGAGTTTCTGCTATTCAAGAAAGAAGATGTGAAGAAAATCACAATATAACTTTGGATGCCTTAGTTGGAAGATTGACAGCCTTTGAACTGGATAACTATGACAACTATGTTCCAACTTCTAAAAATATTCAATCATCTTTTGAGGCCAAACTTTCACTCAAGAAAGGGAAGAAAATCCAATCAGAAAGTGAAGAAGAATCAGAGGAAAGTTCTGATAGCGATCTTGAAGTTATTGAAGCATTACTTGCAAAGAAGTATTCAAGAGGCAGAGGAAAATACAGAGGTAAAACTCCCTTAATCTATTTTTCATGTGAAGAAATTGGTCATATTGCAGCTAGGTGTCCAAACAAGCAAAGCAAAGATGAGAAGAAAAATTACAAGTACAATGGCAAGAAAAATTTCAAATCATTCAAGGACAAAGGTAAGAAAACATGTTTCTTAGCTAAAGATTCGGATGATAGTGAAGAAGAAATTGTTTTCATTGCTGTAAAAGATGAATCTGATAATGATGAAGATGAGATGGCACTTATCTCTCATATAAGCAAGAATGATACATGGATTATAGACAGTGGATGCTCACATCATATGACTGGTGACAGGACCAAGTTTGAACACTTTGAAAACTTTGATGGTGGTAATGTAAGGTTTGGAAACAATGAACCCTGTTGTATAAAAGGAAAAGGATGAATTTCATTAACCAAAGAACTTATATGTGATAATGCATATTGGGTCGAAGGACTAAAGCATAATCTTCTAAGTGTAGCACAGCTAATCAACATTGGATTCAAGGTTGAATTCATGAATGGCAAAGCAAGACTGCTGGATGACAAAGGAAAACTGATAGGATCAGGCAAACAAACCAAAGGTAACTTGTTTTATCTTGATCTTGGTGATTACTCATGTTTTATTGCTCAAATTGAAGAAAGTTGGTTATGGCACAAAAGGTTATGTCATGTAAATTTTGACAACATGATGAAAATAAGCAAATTCAAGAAAGTAAGAGGTATTCCTACTTTGAAGAAACCTGATGTTGGTCTATGCAAGAATTGTCAAATTGGTAAAATGGGAAAGTATAGTTTCAAAAGTAAAAACTATCAATCTGAAGATATTTTGGAAATTGTGCATACTAATTTATGTGGACCTATTGGAATTGAGAGCTATACCGGAGAAAAATTGTTTATTCTCTTTGTTGATGATTATTCTAGAATGATGATTGTTATGTATTTAAGAGAAAGGTCTGAAGCATTTGAGAAGTTCAAATGGTATTTAGCAAGAGTAGAAAAGGAAATAGGAAAAGGAATAAAATGCTTGAGATCAGACAGAGGTGGTGAATTCATCTCCCATGAATTCAATAATTTCTGCATTGAAAGAGGAATCAAAAGATAGATATCAGCCCTGAGAACTCCTGAGCAGAATGGAATAGCTGAAAGAAGGAACAGATCTATCATGGACTATGCAAGGACTCTAATGATTGAAAAGAACATTGCTATGAAATACTGGAAGGAAGCTATCAGCACTGCAGTTCATACCTTGAACTGAGTACAGCTGAGAAAAGACACATTCAAAACTCCATATGAGCTATGGTATGGCTACAAACCAAATGTAAGTTACCTAAAAGTATTTGGTAGTAAATGTTACATCTTGAAAGAATCTAGAAAAGGAAAATTTGATGTAAAAAGTGATGAAGGAATATTTTTGGGATATTCTTGCAAAAGTAAGGCATATAGATATCTAAATTTGTCTACTCACAAAGTCATAGAAAGTGCACATGTGAGAATTGATGAGTTTGCAGAAAAGATTGAAGAAGAAAGCAAAAAGGAACCAGAGGACTACATAAATTTTTTTTACATCGAACCTGATACATTGCCAGACACATGTAAGGAGACTACATCTACCAAGCCCAATACAGTAACTGAGTCACAAGAAGAAGTTCAGACCAAGTCACAAAGTACCAAGTCTCAGTCTGAAGCTACCAAGCAAGTATCTACTAAGCCTGAGCAATCTAAACCTGAAGATGAAGAAGATGACAATGTAACTCATTCAGGAAGCAAGGAACCTATATTAGCCAAGTACATCAGAAAGCATCACAAACCAGATCAAATTATTGGAAACAAATCAGATGGTACTATAACAAGAAGTAAACTAAAAGGTACATGTTTATTTTCTGATTTTGAACCTAAAAATGTCAAAGATGCATTAGAAAATGAAAGTTGGATTGAGGCTATGAATGAAGAAATAGAGCAAATAGAGAAAAATAAGACATGGACTCTTGTACCTAGGCCTAAAGATAAAAATGTAATTGGGACAAAATGGGTATTCAAAAATAAATTGAATGAAGATGGTCAAGTATCAAGAAACAAAGCAAGATTGGTATGT